>OY759274.1:46346123-46946123 GCA_963662155.1 Lamellibrachia columna
TTCGTCTCGCTGCTACTCGACAACGACTACTAATGTTAACTAGTTCGTCTAGCGTCTACTCGACAACGACTATTAATGTCAACTAGTTCGTCTATCCTCTACTCGACCACGACTATTAATGTAAACTAGTTCGTCTAGCCTCTACTCGACAACGACTATTAATGTCAACTAGTTCGTCTAGCGTCTACTCGACAACGACTATTAATATCAACTAGTTCGTCTAGCGTCTACTCGGCAACGACTATTAATGTCAACTAGTTCGTCTAGCGTCTACTCGTCAACGACTATTAATGTCAACTAGTTCGTCTAGCGTCTACTCGACAACGACTATTAATGTTAACTAATTCGTCTAGCGTCTACTCGTCAACGACTATTAATGTCAACTTGTTCATCTAGCGTCTACTCGACAACGACTATTAATGTCAACTAGTTCGTGTAGTGTCTACTCGAAAACGACAATTAATGTCAACTAGTTCGTCTAGCAACTACTCGACAACGAATATTAATGTCAACTAGTTCGTGTAGCGTCTACTCGGCAACGACTATTAATGTCAACTAGTTCGTCTATCCTCTACTCGACAACTACTATTAGTATCAACTAGTTCGTCTCGTGTCTACTCGACAACGACTATTAATGTCAACTAGTTCGTGTAGTTTCTACTCGACAACGACTATTAATGTCAACTAGTTGATCTAGCGTCTACTCGACAACTACTATTAATGTTAACTAGTTCGTCTCGCGTCTACTCGACAACGACTATTATTGTCAAATAGTTCGTCTCGCGTCCACTCGACAACGACTATTAATATCAAATAGTTCGTCTAGCGTCTACTCGACAACTACTATAAATTTCAACTAGTTCGTGTAGCGTCTACTCGACAACGACTATTAATGTCAACTAGTTCGTCTAGCGCCTACTCGACAACGACTATTAATGTCAACTAGTTCTTCTATCCTCTACTCGACAACGACTATTAATGTCAACTAGTTCGTCTAGCGTCTACTCGACAACGATTATTAATGTCAACTAGTTCGTCTACCGTCTACTCGACAACGACTATTAATATCAACTAGTTCGTCTAGCGTCTACTCGAAAACTAGTATTAATGTCAACTAGTTCGTCTCGAGTCTACTCGTCAATGACTATTAATGTCAACTAGTTCGTCTAGCCTCTACTCGACAACGACTATTAATGTCAACTAGTTCGTCTAGCGTCTACTCGACAAAGACTATTAATGTCAACTAGTTCGTGGAGCGTCTACTCGGCAACGACTATTAATGTCAACTAGTTCGTCTATCCTCTACTCGACAACTACTATTAATGTCAACTAGTTCGTATAGTGTCTACTCGACAACGACAATTAATGTCAACTAGTTCGTCTAGCGTGTACTCGTCAACGACTATTAATGTCAACTAGTTCGTCTAGCGTGTACTCGACAACTTCTATTAATGTCAACTAGTTCGTCTCGCGTCTACTCGACAACGACTATTAATATGAACTGTTTCGTCTCGCATCCACTCGACAACGACTATTAATGTCAACTAGTTCGTCTAGCGTCTACTCGACAACTACTATTAATGTCAATTAGTTCGTCTTGCGTCTACTCGACAACGACTGTTAATGTCAACTAGTTCGTCTCGCTGCTACTCGACAACGACTACTAATGTTAACTAGTTCGTCTAGCGTCTACTCGACAACGACTATTAATGTCAACTAGTTCGTCTATCCTCTACTCGACAACGACTATTAATGTAAACTAGTTCGTCTAGCCTCTACTCGACAACGACTATTAATGTCAACTAGTTCGTCTAGCGTCTACTCGACAACGACTATTAATATCAACTAGTTCGTCTAGCGTCTACTCGGCAACGACTATTAATGTCAACTAGTTCGTCTAGCGTCTACTCGTCAACGACTATTAATGTCAACTAGTTCGTCTAGCGTCTACTCGACAACGACTATTAATGTTAACTAATTCGTCTAGCGTCTACTCGTCAACGACTATTAATGTCAACTTGTTCATCTAGCGTCTACTCGACAACGACTATTAATGTCAACTAGTTCGTGTAGTGTCTACTCGAAAACGACAATTAATTTCAACTAGTTCGTCTAGCAACTACTCGACAACGAATATTAATGTCAACTAGTTCGTGTAGCGTCTACTCGGCAACGACTATTAATGTCAACTAGTTCGTCTATCCTCTACTCGACAACTACTATTAGTATCAACTAGTTCGTCTCGTGTCTACTCGACAACGACTATTAATGTCAACTAGTTCGTGTAGTTTCTACTCGACAACGACTATTAATGTCAACTAGTTGATCTAGCGTCTACTCGACAACTACTATTAATGTCAACTAGTTCGTCTCGCGTCTACTCGACAACGACTATTAATGTCAACTAGTTCGTCTCGCGTCCACTCGACAAAGACTATTAATATCAAATAGTTCGTATAGCGTCTACTCGACAACTACTATAAATGTCAACTAGTTCGTGTAGCGTCTACTCGACAACGACTATTAATGTCAACTAATTCGTCTAGCGCCTACTCGACATCGACTATTAATGTCAACTAGTTCTTCTATCGTCTACTCGACAACGACTATTAATGTCAACTAGTTCGTCTAGCGTCTACTCGACAACGACTATTAATATAAACTAGTTCGTCTAGCGTCTACTCGACAACTAGTATTAATGTCAACTAGTTCGTCTCGCGTCTACTCGTCAATGACTATTAATGTCAACTAGTTCGTCTAGCCTCTACTCGACAACGACTATTAATGTCAACTAGTTCGTGTAGTGTCTACTCGACATCGACAATTAATGTCAACTAGTTCGTCTAGCATCTACTCGACAACGACTATTAATGTCAACTAGTTCGTCTATCCTCTACTCGACAACTAATATTAATGTCAACTAGTTCGTCTCGTGTCTACTCGACAACGACAATTAAGGTCAACTAGTTCGTATAGTGTCTACTCGACAACGACTATTAATGTCAACTAGTTCGTCTAGCGTCTACTCGACAACTACTATTAATGTCAACTAGTTCGTCTCGCATCTACTCGACAACGACTATTAATGTCAACTAGTTCGTCTCGCGTCCACTCGACAACGACTATTAATGTCAACTAGTTCGTCTAGCGTCTACTCGACAACTACTATAAATGTCAACTAGTTCGTGTAGCGCCTACTCGACAACGACTATTAATGTCAACTAGTTCGTCTAACTTCTACTCGACAACGACTATTAATGTCAACTAGTTCGTCTATCGTCTACTCGACAACGACTATTAATGTCAACTAGTTCGTCTAGCGTCTACTCGACAACGATTATTAATGTCAACTAGTTCATCTACCGTCTACTCGACAACGACTATTAATGTCATCTAGTTCGTCTAGCGTCTACTCGACAACGACTATTAATGTCAACTAGTTCGTGTATCATCTACTCGACAACGACTATTAATGTAAACTAGTTTGTCTAGCGTCTACTCGACAACGACTATTAATGTCAACTAGTACGTCTAGCGTCTACTCGACAACGACTATTAATGTCAACTAGTTCGTTTAGCGTCTACTTGTCAACGACTATTAATGTCAACTAGTTCATCTAGCGTCTACTCGACAACGACTATTAATGTCAACTAGTTCGTGTAGCGTCTACTCGACAACGACTATTAATGTCAAATAGTTCGTCTAGCGTCTACTCGACAAAGACTATTAATGTCAACTAGTTCGTGTAGCGTCTACTCGGCAACGACTATTAATGTCAACTAGTTCGTCTATCCTCTACTCGACAACTACTATTAATGTCAACTAGTTCGTATAGTATCTACTCGACAACGACAATTAATGTCAACTAGTTCGTCTAGCGTGTACTCGTCAACGACTATTAATGTCAACTAGTTCGTCTAGCGTGTACTCGACAACTGCTATTAATGTCAACTAGTTCGTCTCGCGTCTACTCGACAACGACTATTAATATCAACTGTTTTGTCTCGCATGCACTCGACAACGACTATTAATGTCAACTAGTTCGTCTAGCGTCTACTCGACAACTACTATTAATGTCAATTAGTTCGTCTAGCGTCTACTCGACAACGACTGTTAATGTCAACTAGTTCGTCTCGCGGCTACTCGACAACGACTACTAATGTTAATTAGTTCGTCTAGCGTCTACTCGACAACGATTATTAATGTCAACTAGTTCGTCTAGCATCTACTCGACAACGACTATTAATGTCAACTAGTTCGTCTATCCTCTACTCGACAATGACTATTAATGTAAACTAGTTCGTCTAGCCTCTACTCGACAACGACTATTAATGTCAACAAGTTCGTCTAGCGTCTACTCGACAACGACTATTAATATCAACTAGTTCGTCTAGCGTCTACTCGGCAACGACTATTGATGTCAACTAGTTCGTCTAGCGTCTACTCGTCAACGACTATTAATGTCAACTAGTTCTTCTCGCGTCTAGTCGACAAATACTATTAATGTCAAATAGTTCGTCTAGCGTCTACTCGTCAAAGACTATTAATTTCAACTATTTCGTCTTGTGTCTACTCGACAGCTACTATTAATGTCAATTAGTTCGTCTAGCGTCTACTCGACAACGACTGTTAATGTCAACTAGCTCGTCTAGCGGCTACTCGACAACGACTGTTAATGTCAACTAGTTCGTCTAGAGGCTACTAGACAACGACTGTTAATGTCAACTAGTTCGTCTAGCGGCTACTCGACAACGACTGTTAATGCCAACTAGTTCGTCTAGCGTCTATTCGACAACGACTATTAATGTCAACTAGTTCGTCTAACATCTACTCGACAACGACTATTAATGTCAACTAGTTCGTCTAGCGTCTACTCGACAACGACTATTAATATCAACTATTTCGTCTAGCGTCTACTCGACAATGACTATTAATGTCAACTAGTTCGTCTAGAGTCTACTCGTAAACGACTATTAATGTCATCTAGTTCGTCTAACGTCTACTCGTCAACGACTATTAATGTCAACTAGTTCGTCTAGCGTCTACTCGACAACGACCATTAATGTTAACTAATTCGTCTAGCGTCTACTCGTCAACGACTATTAATGTCAACTAGTTCATCTAGCGTCTACTCGACAACAACTATTAATGTCAACTAGTTCGTGTAGTGTCTACTCGAAAACGACAATTAATGTCAACTAGTTCGTCTACCAACTACTCGACAACTACTATTAGTATCAACTAGTTCGTCTCGCGTCTACTCGACAACGACTATTAATGTCAACTAGTTCGTGTAGTTTCTACTCGACAACGACTATTAATGTCAACTAGTTGATCTAGCGTCTACTCGACAACTACTATTAATGTCAACTAGTTCGTCTCGCGTCTACTCGACAACGACTATTAATGTCAACTAGTTCGTCTCGCGTCCACTCGACAACGACTATTAATATCAAATAGATCGTCTAGCGTCTACTCGACAACTACTATAAATGTCAACTAGTTCGTGTAGCGTCTACTCGACAACGACTATTAATGTCAACTAGTTCGTCTAGCGCCTACTCGACAACGACTATTAATGTCAACTAGTTCTTCTATCCTCTACTCGACAACGACTATTAATGTCAACTAGTTCGTCTAGCGTCTACTCGACAACGATTATTAATGTCAACTAGTTCGTCTACCGTCTACTCGACAACGACTATTAATATCAACTAGTTCGTCTAGCGTCTACTCGACAACTAGTATTAATGTCAACTAGTTCGTCTCGCGTCTACTCGTCAATGACTATTAATGTCAACTAGTTCGTCTAGCCTCTACTCGACAACGACTATTATTGTCAACTAGTTCGTGTAGTGTCTACTCGACATCGACAATTAATGTCAACTAGTTCGTCTAGCATCTACTCGACAACGACTATTAATGTCAACTAGTTCGTCTATCCTCTACTCGACAACGACTATTAATGTCAACTAGTTTGTCTAGCGTCTACTCGACAACTACTATAAATGTCAACTAGTTCGTGTAGCGTCTACTCGACAACGACTATTAATGTCAACTAGTTCGTCTAACTTCTACTCGACAACGACTATTAATCTCAACTAGTTCGTCTATCGTCTACTCGACAACGACTATTAATGTCAATTAGTTCGTCTAGCGTCTACTCGACAACGATTATTAATGTCAACTAGTTCATCTACCGTCTACCCGACAACGACTATTAATGTCATCTAGTTCGTCTAGCGTCTACTCGACAACGACTATTAATGTCAACTAGTTCGTGTATCATGTACTCGACAACGACTATTAATGTAAACTAGTTTGTCTAGCGTCTACTCGACAACGACTATTAATGTCAACTAGTACGTCTAGCGTCTACTCGACAACGACTATTAATGTCAACTATTTCGTCTATCCTCTACTCGACAACGACTATTAATGTAAACTAGTTCGTCTAGCCTCTACTCGACAACTACTATTAATGTCAACTAGTTCGTCTAGCGTCTACTCGACAACGACTATTAATATCAGCTAGTTCGTCTAGCGTCTACTCGGAAACGACTATTAATGTCAACTAGTTCGTCTAGCGTCTACTCGTCAACGACTATTAATGTCAACTAGTTCTTCTCGCGTCTAGTCGACAAATACTATTAATGTCAAATAGTTCGTCTAGCGTCTACTCGTCAACGACAATTAATTTGAACTATTTCGTCTTGTGTCTACTCGACAGCTACTATTAATGTCAATTAATTCGTCTAGCGTCTACTCGACAACGACTGTTAATGTCAACTAGTTCGTCTAGCGGCTACTCGACAACTACTGTTAATGTCAACTAGTTCGTCTAGAGGCTACTAGACAACGACTGTTAATGTCAACTAGTTCGACTAGCGGCTACTCGACAATGACTGTTAATGCCAACTAGTTCGTCTAGCGTCTATTCGACAACGACTATTAATGTCAACTACTTCGTCTAGCGTCTACTCGACAACGACTATTAATGTCAACAAGTTCGTCTAGCGTTTACTCGACAACGACTATTAATGTCAACTAGTTCGTCTTGCGTCTACTCGACAACGACTATTAATGTCAACTAGTTCGTCTAGCGGGTATTCGACAACGACTACTAATGTCAACTAGTTCGTCTAGCGTCTACTCGACAACGACTTTTAATGTCAACTAGTTCGTCTATCCTCTACTCGACGACTACTATTAATATCAACTAGTTCGTCTCGCATCTACTCGTCAACGACTATTAATGTCAACTAGTTCGTCTCGCGTCCACTCGACAACAACTATTAATGTCAAATAGTTCGTCTATCCTCTACTCGAAAACTACTATTAATGTCAACTAGTTCGTCTCGCGTCTACTCGACAACGACTATTAATGTCAACTAGCTCGTCTAGCGTCTACTCAACAACGACTATTAAAGTCAACTAGTTCGTCTAGCGTCTACTCGACAACTAGAATTAATGTCAACTAGTTCGTCTAGCGTCTACTCGACAACGACTATTAATATCAACTAGTTCGTCTAGCGTCTACTCGACAATTACTATTAATGTCAACTAGTTCGTCTAGCATCTACTCGTCAACGACTATTAATGTCAACTAGTTCGTCTAGCGTCTACTCGACAACGACTATTAATATTAACTAATTCGTCTAGCGTCTACTCGTCAACGACTATTAATGTCAACTAGTTCATCTAGCGTCTACTCGACAACGACTATTAATGTCAACTAGTTCGTGTAGTGTCTACTCGACAACGACTATTAATGTCAACTAGTTCGTCTAGCGTCTACTCGACAACTAGTATTAATGTCAACTAGTTCGTCTAGAGTCTACTCGTCAATGACTATTAATGTCAACTAGTTCGTCTAGCCACTACTTGACAACGACTATTAATGTCAACTAGTTCGTCTCGCGTCTACTCGACAACGACTATTAATGTCAACTAGCTCGTCTAGCGTCTACTCAACAACGACTATTAAAGTCAACTAGTTCGTCTAGCGTCTACTCGACAACTAGAATTAATGTCAACTAGTTCGTCTAGCGTCTACTCGACAACGACTATTAATATCAACTAGTTCGTCTAGCGTCTACTCGTCAACGACTATTTATGTCAACTAGTTTGTCTAGCGTCTACTCGACAACGGCTATTAATGTCAACTAGTTCGTCTAGCGTCTACTCGTCAACGACTATTAATGTCAACTAGTTCATCTAGCGTCTACTCGACAAAGACTATTAATGTCAACTAGTTCGTGTAGTGTCTACTCGACATCGACAATTAATGTCAACTAGTTCGTCTAGCATCTACTCGAAAACGACTATTAATGTCAACTAGTTCGTCTAGCGTCTACTCGACAACGACTATTAATGTCAACTAGTTCGTCTAGCGTCTACTCGACAACGACTATTAATATCAACTAGTTCGTCTAGCGTCTACTCGGCAACGACTATTAATGTCAACTAGTTCGTCTAGCGTCTACTCGTCAACGACTATTAATGTCAACTAGTTCTTCTCGCGTCTAGTCGACAAATACTATTAATGTCAAATAGTTCGTCTAGCGTCTACTCGTCAAAGACTATTAATTTCAACTATTTCGTCTTGTGTCTACTCGACAGCTACTATTAATGTCAATTAGTTCGTCTAGCGTCTACTCGACAACGACTGTTAATGTCAACTAGCTCGTCTAGCGGCTACTCGACAACGACTGTTAATGTCAACTAGTTCGTATAGAGGCTACTAGACAACGACTGTTAATGTCAACTAGTTCGTCTAGCGGCTACTCGACAACGACTGTTAATGCCAACTAGTTCGTCTAGCGTCTATTCGACAACGACTATTAATGTCAACTAGTTCGTCTAACTTCTACTCGACAACGACTATTAATGTCAACTAGTTCGTCTAGCGTCTACTCGACAACGACTATTAATATCAACTATTCCGTCTAGCGTCTACTCGACAATGACTATTAATGTCAACTAGTTCGTCTAGAGTCTACTCGTAAACGACTATTAATGTCATCTAGTTCGTCTAACGTCTACTCGTCAACGATTATTAATGTCAACTAGTTCGTCTAGCGTCTACTCGACAACGACCATTAATGTTAACTAATTCGTCTAGCGTCTACTCGTCAACGACTATTAATGTCAACTAGTTCATCTAGCGTCTACTCGACAACAACTATTAATGGCAACTAGTTCGTGTAGTGTCTACTCGAAAACGACAATTAATGTCAACTAGTTCGTCTAGCAACTACTCGACAACTACTATTAGTATCAACTAGTTCGTCTCGCGTCTACTCGACAACGACTATTAATGTCAACTAGTTCGTGTAGTTTCTACTCGACAACGACTATTAATGTCAACTAGTTGATCTAGCGTCTACTCGACAACTACTATTAATGTCAACTAGTTCGTCTCGCGTCTACTCGACAACGACTATTAATGTCAACTAGTTCGTCTCGCGTCCACTCGACAACGACTATTAATATCAAATAGATCGTGTAGCGTCTACTCGACAACTACTATAAATGTCAACTAGTTCGTGTAGCGTCTACTCGACAACGACTATTAATGTCAACTAGTTCGTCTAGCGCCTACTCGACAACGACTATTAATGTCAACTAGTTCTTCTATCCTCTACTCGACAACGACTATTAATGTCAACTAGTTCGTCTAGCGTCTACTCGACAACGATTATTAATGTCAACTAGTTCGTCTACCGTCTACTCGACAACGACTATTAATATCAACTAGTTCGTCTAGCGTCTACTCGACAACTAGTATTAATGTCAACTAGTTCGTCTCGCGTCTACTCGTCAATGACTATTAATGTCAACTAGTTCGTCTAGCCTCTACTCGACAACGACTATTATTGTCAACTAGTTCGTGTAGTGTCTACTCGACATCGACAATTAATGTCAACTAGTTCGTCTAGCATCTACTCGACAACGACTATTAATGTCAACTAGTTCGTCTATCCTCTACTCGACAACGACTATTAATGTCAACTAGTTTGTCTAGCGTCTACTCGACAACTACTATAAATGTCAACTAGTTCGTGTAGCGTCTACTCGACAACGACTATTAATGTCAACTAGTTCGTCTAACTTCTACTCGACAACGACTATTAATGTCAACTAGTTCGTCTATCGTCTACTCGACAACGACTATTAATGTCAATTAGTTAGTCTAGCGTCTACTCGACAACGATTATTAATGTCAACTAGTTCATCTACCGTCTACCCGACAACGACTATTAATGTCATCTAGTTCGTCTAGCGTCTACTCGACAACGACTATTAATGTCAACTAGTTCGTGTATCATGTACTCGACAACGACTATTAATGTAAACTAGTTTGTCTAGCGTCTACTCGACAACGACTATTAATGTCAACTAGTACGTCTAGCGTCTACTCGACAACGACTATTAATGTCAACTAGTTCGTCTATCCTCTACTCGACAACGACTATTAATGTAAACTAGTTCGTCTAGCCTCTACTCGACAACTACTATTAATGTCAACTAGTTCGTCTAGCGTCTACTCGACAACGACTATTAATATCAGTTAGTTCGTCTAGCGTCTACTCGGAAACGACTATTAATGTCAACTAGTTCGTCTAGCGTCTACTCGTCAACGACTATTAATGTCAACTAGTTCTTCTCGCGTCTAGTCGACAAATACTATTAATGTCAACTAGTTCGTCTAGCGTCTACTCGTCAACGACTATTAATTTGAACTATTTCGTCTTGTGTCTACTCGACAGCTACTATTAATGTCAATTAATTCGTCTAGCGTCTACACGACAACGACTGTTAATGTCAACTAGTTCGTCTAGCGGCTACTCGACAACTACTGTTAATGTCAACTAGTTCGTCTAGAGACTACTAGACAACGACTGTTAATGTCAACTAGTTCGACTAGCGGCTACTCGACAATGACTGTTAATGCCAACTAGTTCGTCTAGCGTCTATTCGACAACGACTATTAATGTCAACTACTTCGTCTAGCGTCTACTCGACAACGACTATTAATGTCAACAAGTTCGTCTAGCGTTTACTCGACAACGACTATTAATGTCAACTAGTTCGTCTTGCGTCTACTCGAAAACGACTATTAATGTCAACTAGTTCGTCTAGCGGGTATTCGACAACGACTACTAATGTCAACTAGTTCGTCTAGCGTCTACTCGACAACGACTTTTAATGTCAACTAGTTCGTCTATCCTCTACTCGACGACTACTATTAATATCAACTAGTTCGTCTCGCATCTACTCGACAACGACTATTAATGTCAACTAGTTCGTCACGCGTCCACTCGACAACAACTATTAATGTCAAATAGTTCGTCTATCCTCTACTCGAAAACTACTATTAATGTCAACTAGTTCGTCTCGCGTCTACTCGACAACGACTATTAATGTCAACTAGCTCGTCTAGCGTCTACTCAACAACGACTATTAAAGTCAACTAGTTCGTCTAGCGTCTACTCGACAACTAGAATTAATGTCAACTAGTTCGTCTAGCGTCAACTCGACAAAGACTATTAATATCAACTAGTTCGTCTAGCGTCTACTCGACAATTACTATTAATGTCAACTAGTTCGTCTAGCATCTACTCGTCAACGACTATTAATGTCAACTAGTTCGTCTAGCGTCTACTCGACAACGACTATTAATATTAACTAATTCGTCTAGCGTCTACTCGTCAACGACTATTAATGTCAACTAGTTCATCTAGCGTCTACTCGACAACGACTATTAATGTCAACTAGTTCGTGTAGTGTCTACTCGACAACGACTATTAATGTCAACTAGTTCGTCTAGCGTCTACTCGACAACTAGTATTAATGTCAACTAGTTCGTCTAGAGTCTACTCGTCAATGACTATTAATGTCAACTAGTTCGTCTAGCCTCTACTCGACAACGACTATTAATGTCAACTAGTTCGTCTAGCGTCTACTCGACAACGACTATTAATATCAACTAGTTCGTCTAGCGTCTACTCGTCAACGACTATTTATGTCAACTAGTTTGTCTAGCGTCTACTCGACAACGGCTATTAATGTCAACTAGTTCGTCTAACGTCTACTCGTCAACGACTATTAATGTCAACTAGTTCGTCTAGCATCTACTCGAAAACGATTATTAATGTCAACTAGTTCGTCTAGCGTCTACTCGACAACGACTATTAATGTCAACTAGTTCGTCTAGCGTCTATTCGACAACGACTATTAATGTCAACTAGTTCGTCTAGCGTCTACTCGACAACGACTATTAATTTCAACTATTTCGTCTCGCATCTACTCGACAACGACTATTAATGTCAACTAGTTCGTCTCGCGTCCACTCGACAACGACTATTAATGTCAAATAGTTCGTCTATCCTCTACTCGACAACTACTATTAATGTCAACTAGTTCGTCTCACGTCTACTCGACAACGACTATTAATGTCAACTAGCTCGTCTAGCGTCTACTCAACAACGACTATTAAAGTCAACTAGTTCGTCTAGCAACTACTCGACAATTAGTATTAAAGTCAACTAGTTCGTCTACCGTCTACTCGACAACGACTATTAATGTCAACTAGTTCGTCTAGCGTCTACTCGACAACTACTATTAATTTCAACTAGTTCGTCTCGCGTCTACTCGACAACGACTATTAAATTCAACTAGTTCGTCTCGCGTCCACTCGACAACGACTATTAATGTCAACTAGTTCATCTAGCGTCTACTCGACAACTACTATTAATGTCAACTAGTTCGTGTAGAGTCTACTCGACAACGACTATTAATGTCAACTAGTTCGTCTAGCATCTACTCGACAACGACTATTAATGTCAACAAGTTCGTGTAGCGTCTACTCGGCAACGACTATTAATGTCAACTAGTTCGTCTATCCTCTACTCGACAACTACTATTAATATCAACTAGTTCGTCTCGCGTCTACTCGACAACGACTATTAATGTCAACTAGTTCCTGTAGTGTCTACTCGACAACTACTATTAATGTCAACTAGTTCGTCTAGCGTCTACTCGACAACTAGTATTAATGTCAAATAATTCGTCTAGAGTCTACTCGTCAACGACTATTAATGTCAACTAGTTCGTCTAGCCTCTACTCGACAACGACTATTAATGTCAACTAGTTCGTCTAGCGTCTACTCGACAACGACTATTAATATCAACTAGTTCGTCTAGCGTCTACTCGACAACTACTATTAATATCAACTAGTTCGTCTCGCGTCTACTCGACAACGACTATTAATGTCAACTAGTTCGTGTAGTGTCTACTCGACAACGACTATTAATATCAAATAGATCGTTTAGCGTCTACTCGACAACTACTATAAATGTCAACTAGTTCGTGTAGCGTCTACTCGACAACGACTACTAATGTCAACTAGTTTGTCTAGCGCCTACTCGACAACGACTATTAATGTCAACTAGTTCTTCTATCCTCTACTCGACAACGACTATTAATGTCAACTAGTTCGTCTAGCGTCTACTCGACAACGATTATTAATGTCAACTAGTTCGTCTACCGTCTACTCGACAACGACTATTAATATCAACTAGTTCGCCTAGCGTCCACTCGACAACTAGTATTAATGTCAACTAGTTCGTCTCGCGTCTACTCGTCAATGACTATTAATGTCAACTAGTTCGTCTAGCCTCTACTCGACAACGACTATTATTGTCAACTAGTTCGTGTAGTGTCTACTCGACATCGACAATTAATGTCAACTAGTTCGTCTAGCATCTACTCGACAACGACTATTAATGTCAACTAGTTCGTCTATCCTCTACTCGACAACGACTATTAATGTCAACTAGTTCGTCTCGCGTCTACTCGTCAATGACTATTAATGTCAACTAGTTCGTGTAGAGTCTACTCGACAACGACTATTAATGTCAACTAGTTCGTCTAGCATCTACTCGACAACGACTATTAATGTCAACTAGTTCGTGTAGCGTCTACTCGGCAACGACTATTAATGTCAACTAGTTCGTCTATCCTCTACTCGACAACTACTATTAATGTCAACTAGTTCGTATAGTGTCTACTCGACAACGACAATTAATGTCAACTAGTTCGTCTAGCGTGTACTCGTCAACGACTATTAATGTCAACTAGTTCGTCTAGCGTGTACTCGACAACTACTATTAATGTCAACTAGTTCGTCTCGCGTCTACTCGACAACGACTATTAATATCAACTGTTTCGTCTCGCATGCACTCGACAACGACTATTAATGTCAACTAGTTCGTCTATCGTCTACTCGACAACGACTATTAATGTCAACTAGTTCGTCTAACTTCTACACGACAACGACTATTAATGTCAACTAGTTCGTCTATCGTCTACTCGACAACGACTATTAATGTCAATTAGTTCGTCTAGCGTCTACTCGACAACTACTATTAATGTCAACTAGTTCGTGTAGAGTCTACTCGACAACGACTATTAATGTCAACTAGTTCGTCTAGCATCTACTCGACAACGACTATTAATGTCAACTAGTTCGTGTAGCGTCTACTCGGCAACGACTATTAATGTCAACTAGTTCGTCTATCCTCTACTCGACAACTACTATTAATGTCAACTAGTTCGTATAGTGTCTACTCGACAACGACAATTAATGTCAACTAGTTCGTCTAGCGTGTACTCGTCAACGACTATTAATGTCAACTAGTTCGTCTAGCGTGTACTCGACAACTACTATTAATGTCAACTAGTTCGTCTCGCGTCTACTCGACAACGACTATTAATATCAACTGTTTCGTCTCGCATGCACTCGACAACGACTATTAATGTCAACTAGTTCGTCTAGCGTCTACTCGACAACTACTATTAATGTCAATTAGTTCGTCTAGCGTCTACTCGACAACGACTGTTAATGTCAACTATTTCGTCTCGCGGCTACTCGACAACGACTACTAATGTTAACTAGTTCGTCTAGCGTCTACTCGACAACGACTATTAATGTCAACTAGTTCGTCTAGCGTCTACTCGACAACGACTATTAATGTCAACTAGTTCGTCTATCCTCTACTCGACAACGACTATTAATGTAAACTAGTTCGTCTAGCCTCTACTCGACAACGACTATTAATGTCAACTAGTTCGTCTAGCGTCTACTCGACAACGACTATTAATATCAACTAGTTCGTCTAGCGTCTACTCGGCAACGACTATTAATGTCAACTAGTTCGTCTAGCGTCTACTCGTCAACGACTATTAATGTCAACTAGTTCTTCTCGCGTCTAGTCGACAAATACTATTAATGTCAAATAGTTCGTCTAGCGTCTACTCGTCAACGACTATTAATTTCTACTAGTTCGTCTAGCGTCTACTCGACAACGACTATTAATATCAACTATTTCGTCTTGTGTCTACTCGACAGCTACTATTAATGTCAATTAGTTCGTCTAGCGTCTACTCGACAACGACTGTTAATGTCAACTAGCTCGTCTAGCGGCTACTCGACAACGACTGTTAATGTCAACTAGTTCGTCTAGAGGCTACTAGACAACGACTGTTAATGTCAACTAGTTCGTCTAGCGTCTACTCGTCAACGACTATTAATGTCAACTAGTTCATCTAGCGTCTACTCGACAACGACTATTAATGTCAACTAGTTCGTGTAGTGTCTACTCGACATCGACAATTAATGTCAACTAGTTCGTCTAGCATCTACTCGAAAACGACTATTAATGTCAACTAGTTCGTCTAGCGTCTACTCGACAACGACTATTAATGTCAACTAGTTCGTCTAGCGTCTACTCGACAACGACTATTAATGTCAACTAGTTCGTCTAGCGTCTACTCGACAACGACTATTAATTTCAACTATTTCGTCTCGCATCTACTCGACAACGACTATTAATGTCAACTAGTTCGTCTCGCGTCCACTCGACAACGACTATTAATGTCAAATAGTTCGTCTATCCTCTACTCGACAACTACTATTAATGTCAACTAGTTCGTCTCACGTCTACTCGACAACGACTATTAATGTCAACTAGCTCGTCTAGCGTCTACTCAACAACGACTATTAAAGTCAACTAGTTCGTCTAGCAACTACTCGACAACTAGTATTAAAGTCAACTAGTTCGTCTACCGTCTACTCGACAACGACTATTAATGTCAACTAGTTCGTCTAGCGTCTACTCGACAACTACTATTAATTTCAACTAGTTCGTCTCGCGTCTACTCGACAACGACTATTAAATTCAACTAGTTCGTCTCGCGTCTACTCGACAACTACTATTAATGTCAACTAGTTCGTGTAGAGTCTACTCGACAACGACTATTAATGTCAACTAGTTCGTCTAGCATCTACTCGACAACGACTATTAATGTCAACTAGTTCGTGTAGCGTCTACTCGGCAACGACTATTAATGTCAACTAGTTCGTCTATCCTCTACTCGACAACTACTATTAATATCAAATAGTTCGTCTCGCGTCTACTCGACAACGACTATTAATGTCAACTAGTTCGTGTAGTGTCTACTCGAAAACTACTATTAATGTCAACTAGTTCGTCTAGCGTCTACTCGACAACTAGTATTAATGTCAAATAATTCGTCTAGAGTCTACTCGTCAACGACTATTAATGTCAACTAGTTCGTCTAGCCTCTACTCGACAACGACTATTAATGTCAACTAGTTCGTCTAGCGTCTACTCGACAACGACTATTAATATCAACTAGTTCGTCTAGCGTCTACTCGACAATGACTATTAATGTCAACTAGTTCGTCTAGCGTCTACTCGTCAACGACTATTAATGTCATCTAGTTCGTCTAGCGTCTACTCGTCAACGACTATTAATGTCAACTAGTTCGTCTAGCGTCTACTCGACAACTACTATTAATATCAACTAGTTCGTCTCGTGTCTACTCGACAACGACTATTAATGTCAACTAGTTCGTGTAGTGTCTACTCGACAACGACTACTAATGTCAACTAGTTCGTCTAGCGCCTACTCGACAACGACTATTAATGTCAACTAGTTCTTCTATCCTCTACTCGACAACGACTATTAATGTCAACTAGTTCGTCTAGCGTCTACTCGACAACGATTATTAATGTCAACTAGTTCGTCTACCGTCTACTCGACAACGACTATTAATATCAACTAGTTCGTCTAGCGTCCACTCGACAACTAGTATTAATGTCAACTAGTTCGTCTCGCGTCTACTCGTCAATGACTATTAATGTCAACTAGTTCGTCTAGCCTCTACTCGACAACGACTATTATTGTCAACTAGTTCGTGTAGTGTCTACTCGAAATCGACAATTAATGTCAACTAGTTCGTCTAGCATCTACTCGACAACGACTATTAATGTCAACTAGTTCGTCTATCCTCTACTCGACAACGACTATTAATGTCAACTAGTTCGTCTAGCGTCTACTCGACAACTACTATAAATGTCAACTAGTTCGTGTAGCGTCTACTCGACAACGACTATTAATGTCAACTAGTTCGTCTAACTTCTACACGACAACGACTATTAATGTCAACTAGTTCGTCTATCGTCTACTCGACAACGACTATTAATGTCAATTAGTTCGTCTAGCGTCTACTCGACAACTACTATTAATGTCAACTAGTTCGTGTAGAGTCTACTCGACAACGACTATTAATGTCAACTAGTTCGTCTAGCATCTACTCGACAACGACTATTAATGTCAACTAGTTCGTGTAGCGTCTACTCGGCAACGACTATTAATGTCAACTAGTTCGTCTATCCTCTACTCGACAACTACTATTAATGTCAACTAGTTCGTATAGTGTCTACTCGACAACGACAATTAATGTCAACTAGTTCGTCTAGCGTGTACTCGTCAACGACTATTAATGTCAACTAGTTCGTCTAGCGTGTACTCGACAACTACTATTAATGTCAACTAGTTCGTCTCGCGTCTACTCGACAACGACTATTAATATCAATTGTTTCGTCTCGCATGCACTCGACAACGACTATTAATGTCAATTAGTTCGTCTAGCGTCTACTCGACAACTACTATTAATGTCAATTAGTTCGTCTAGCGTCTACTCGACAACGACTGTTAATGTCAACTAGTTCGTCTCGCGGCTACTCGACAACGACTACTAATGTTAACTAGTTCGTCTAGCGTCTACTCGACAACGACTATTAATGTCAACTAGTTCGTCTAGCGTCTACTCGACAACGACTATTAATGTCAACTAGTTCGTCTATCCTCTACTCGACAACGACTATTAATGTAAACTAGTTCGTCTAGCTTCTACTCGACAACGACTATTAATGTCAACTAGTTCGTCTAGCGTCTACTCGACAACGACTATTAATATCAACTAGTTCGTCTAGCGTCTACTCGGCAACGACTATTAATGTCAACTAGTTCGTCTAGCGTCTACTCGTCAACGACTATTAATGTCAACTAGTTCTTCTCGCGTCTAGTCGACAAATACTATTAATGTCAAATAGTTCGTCTAGCGTCTACTCGTCAACGACTATTAATTTCAACTAGTTCGTCTAGCGTCTACTCGACAACGACTATTAATATCAACTATTTAGTCTTGTGTCTACTCGACAGCTACTATTAATGTCAATTAGTTCGTCTAGCGTCTACTCGACAACGACTGTTAATGTCAACTAGCTCATCTAGCGGCTACTCGACAACGACTGTTAATGTCAACTAGTTCGTCTAGCGGCTACTCGACAACGACTGTTAATGCCAACTAGTTCGTCTAGCGTCTATTCGACAACGACTATTAATGTCAACTAGTTCGTCTAACTTCTACTCGACAACGACTATTAATGTCAACTAGTTCGTCTAGCGTCTACTCGACAACGACTATTAATATCAACTAGTTCGTCTAGCGTCTACTCGACAATGACTATTAATGTCAACTAGTTCGTCTAGAGTCTACTCGTAAACGACTATTAATGTCATCTAGTTCGTCTAACGTCTACTCGTCAACGACTATTAAAGTCAACTAGTTCGTCTAGCGTCTACTCGACAACGACCATTAATGTTAACTAATTCGTCTAGCGTCTACTCGTCAACGACTATTAATGTCAACTAGTTCATCTAGCGTCTACTCGACAACGACTATTAATGTCAACTAGTTCGTGTAGTGTCTACTCGAAAACGACAATTAATGTCAACTAGTTCGTCTAGCAACTACTCGACAACGACTATTAATGTCAACTAGTTCGTGTAGCGTCTACTCGGCAACGACTATTAATGTCAACTAGTTCGTCTATCCTCTACTCGACAACTACTATTAGTATCAACTAGTTCGTCTCGCGTCTACTCGACAACGACTATTAATGTCAACTAGTTCGTGTAGTTTCTACTCGACAACGACTATTAATGTCAACTAGTTGATCTAGCGTCTACTCGACAACTACTATTAATGTTAACTAGTTCGTCTCGCGTCTACTCGACAACGACTATTAATGTCAACTAGTTCGTCTCGCGTCCACTCGACAACGACTATTAATATCAAATAGTTCGTCTAGCGTCTACTCGACAACTACTATAAATTTCAACTAGTTCGTGTAGCGTCTACTCGACAACGACTATTAATGTCAACTAGTTCGTCTCGCGTCTACTCGACAACGATTATTAATGTCAACTAGTTCGTCTACCGTCTACTCGACAACGACTATTAATATCAACTAGTTCGTCTAGCGTCTACTCGAAAACTAGTATTAATGTCAACTAGTTCGTCTCGCGTCTACTCGTCAATGACTATTAATGTCAACTAGTTCGTCTAGCCTCTACTCGACAACGACTATTAATGTCAACTAGTTCGTCTAGCGTCTACTCGACAAAGACTATTAATGTCAACTAGTTCGTGGAGCGTCTACTCGGCAACGACTATTAATGTCAACTAGTTCGTCTATCCTCTACTCGACAACTACTATTAATGTCAACTAGTTCGTATAGTGTCTACTCGACAACGACTATTAATGTCAACTAGTTCGTCTAGCGTCTACTCGTAAACGACTATTAATATCAACTAGTTCGTCTAGCGTCTACTCGACAACGACTATTAATGTCAACTAGTTCGTCTACCGTCTACTCGACAACGACTATTAATATCAACTAGTTCGTCTAGCGTCTACTCGAAAACTAGTATTAATGTCAACTAGTTCGTCTCGCGTCTACTCGACAACGACTAATAATATCAACTGTTTCGTCTCGCATCCACTCGACAACGACTATTAATGTCAACTAGTTCGTCTAGCGTCTACTCGACAACTACTATAAATGTCAATTAGTTCGTCTAGCGTCTAATCGACAACGACTGTTAATGTCAACTAGTTCGTCTCGCGGCTACTCGACAACGACTACTAATGTTAACTAGTTCGTCTAGCGTCTACTCGACAACGACTATTAATGTCAACTAGTTCGTCTAGCGTCTACTCGTCAACGACTATTAATATCAACTAGTTCGTCTAGCGTCTACTCGACAACGACTATTAATGTCAACTAGTTCGTCTATCCTCTACTCGACAATGACTATTAATGTAAACTAGTTCGTCTAGCCTCTACTCGACAACGACTATTAATGTCAACTAGTTCGTCTAGCGTCTACTCGACAATGACTATTAATGTCAACTAGTTCGTCTAGCGTCTACTCGTCAACGACTATTAATGTCATCTAGTTCGTCTAGCGTCTACTCGTCAACGACTATTAATGTCAACTAGTTCGTCTAGCGTCTACTCGACAACTACTATTAATATCAACTAGTTCGTCTCGTGTCTACTCGACAACGACTATTAATGTCAACTAGTTCGTGTAGTGTCTACTCGACAACGACTACTAATGTCAACTAGTTCGTCTAGCGCCTACTCGACAACGACTATTAATGTCAACTAGTTCTTCTATCCTCTACTCGACAACGACTATTAATGTCAACTAGTTCGTCTAGCGTCTACTCGACAACGATTATTAATGTCAACTAGTTCGTCTACCGTCTACTCGACAACGACTATTAATATCAACTAGTTCGTCTAGCGTCCACTCGACAACTAGTATTAATGTCAACTAGTTCGTCTCGCGTCTACTCGTCAATGACTATTAATGTCAACTAGTTCGTCTTGCCTCTACTCGACAACGACTATTATTGTCAACTAGTTCGTGTAGTGTCTACTCGACATCGACAATTAATGTCAACTAGTTCGTCTAGCATCTACTCGACAACGACTATTAATGTCAACTAGTTCGTCTATCCTCTACTCGACAACGACTATTAATGTCAACTAGTTCGTCTAGCGTCTACTCGACAACTACTATAAATGTCAACTAGTTCGTGTAGCGTCTACTCGACAACGACTATTAATGTCAACTAGTTCGTCTAACTTCTACACGACAACGACTATTAATGTCAACTAGTTCGTCTATCGTCTACTCGACAACGACTATTAATGTCAATTAGTTCGTCTAGCGTCTACTCGACAACTACTATTAATGTCAACTAGTTCGTGTAGAGTCTACTCGACAACGACTATTAATGTCAACTAGTTCGTCTAGCATCTACTCGACAACGACTATTAATGTCAACTAGTTCGTGTAGCGTCTACTCGGCAACGACTATTAATGTCAACTAGTTCGTCTATCCTCTACTCGACAACTACTATTAATGTCAACTAGTTCGTATAGTGTCTACTCGACAACGACAATTAATGTCAACTAGTTCGTCTAGCGTGTACTCGTCAACGACTATTAATGTCAACTAGTTCGTCTAGCGTGTACTCGACAACTACTATTAATGTCAACTAGTTCGTCTCGCGTCTACTCGACAACGACTATTAATATCAATTGTTTCGTCTCGCATGCACTCGACAACGACTATTAATGTCAATTAGTTCGTCTAGCGTCTACTCGACAACTACTATTAATGTCAATTAGTTCGTCTAGCGTCTACTCGACAACGACTGTTAATGTCAACTAGTTCGTCTCGCGGCTACTCGACAACGACTACTAATGTTAACTAGTTCGTCTAGCGTCTACTCGACAACGACTATTAATGTCAACTAGTTCGTCTAGCGTCTACTCGACAACGACTATTAATGTCAACTAGTTCGTCTATCCTCTACTCGACAACGACTATTAATGTAAACTAGTTCGTCTAGCTTCTACTCGACAACGACTATTAATGTCAACTAGTTCGTCTAGCGTCTACTCGACAACGACTATTAATATCAACTAGTTCGTCTAGCGTCTACTCGGCAACGACTATTAATGTCAACTAGTTCGTCTAGCGTCTACTCGTCAACGACTATTAATGTCAACTAGTTCTTCTCGCGTCTAGTCGACAAATACTATTAATGTCAAATAGTTCGTCTAGCGTCTACTCGTCAACGACTATTAATTTCAACTAGTTCGTCTAGCGTCTACTCGACAACGACTATTAATATCAACTATTTAGTCTTGTGTCTACTCGACAGCTACTATTAATGTCAATTAGTTCGTCTAGCGTCTACTCGACAACGACTGTTAATGTCAACTAGCTCATCTAGCGGCTACTCGACAACGACTGTTAATGTCAACTAGTTCGTCTAGCGGCTACTCGACAACGACTGTTAATGCCAACTAGTTCGTCTAGCGTCTATTCGACAACGACTATTAATGTCAACTAGTTCGTCTAACTTCTACTCGACAACGACTATTAATGTCAACTAGTTCGTCTAGCGTCTACTCGACAACGACTATTAATATCAACTAGTTCGTTTAGCGTCTACTCGACAATGACTATTAATGTCAACTAGTTCGTCTAGAGTCTACTCGTAAACGACTATTAATGTCATCTAGTTCGTCTAACGTCTACTCGTCAACGACTATTAAAGTCAACTAGTTCGTCTAGCGTCTACTCGACAACGACCATTAATGTTAACTAATTCGTCTAGCGTCTACTCGTCAACGACTATTAATGTCAACTAGTTCATCTAGCGTCTACTCGACAACGACTATTAATGTCAACTAGTTCGTGTAGTGTCTACTCGAAAACGACAATTAATGTCAACTAGTTCGTCTAGCAACTACTCGACAACGACTATTAATGTCAACTAGTTCGTGTAGCGTCTACTCGGCAACGACTATTAATGTCAACTAGTTCGTCTATCCTCTACTCGACAACTACTATTAGTATCAACTAGTTCGTCTCGCGTCTACTCGACAACGACTATTAATGTCAACTAGTTCGTGTAGTTTCTACTCGACAACGACTATTAATGTCAACTAGTTGATCTAGCGTCTACTCGACAACTACTATTAATGTTAACTAGTTCGTCTCGCGTCTACTCGACAACGACTATTAATGTCAACTAGTTCGTCTCGCGTCCACTCGACAACGACTATTAATATCAAATAGTTCGTCTAGCGTCTACTCGACAACTACTATAAATTTCAACTAGTTCGTGTAGCGTCTACTCGACAACGACTATTAATGTCAACTAGTTCGTCTCGCGTCTACTCGACAACGATTATTAATGTCAACTAGTTCGTCTACCGTCTACTCGACAACGACTATTAATATCAACTAGTTCGTCTAGCGTCTACTCGAAAACTAGTATTAATGTCAACTAGTTCGTCTCGCGTCTACTCGTCAATGACTATTAATGTCAACTAGTTCGTCTAGCCTCTACTCGACAACGACTATTAATGTCAACTAGTTCGTCTAGCGTCTACTCGACAAAGACTATTAATGTCAACTAGTTCGTGGAGCGTCTACTCGGCAACGACTATTAATGTCAACTAGTTCGTCTATCCTCTACTCGACAACTACTATTAATGTCAACTAGTTCGTATAGTGTCTACTCGACAACGACTATTAATGTCAACTAGTTCGTCTAGCGTCTACTCGTAAACGACTATTAATATCAACTAGTTCGTCTAGCGTCTACTCGACAACGACTATTAATGTCAACTAGTTCGTCTACCGTCTACTCGACAACGACTATTAATATCAACTAGTTCGTCTAGCGTCTACTCGAAAACTAGTATTAATGTCAACTAGTTCGTCTCGCGTCTACTCGACAACGACTAATAATATCAACTGTTTCGTCTCGCATCCACTCGACAACGACTATTAATGTCAACTAGTTCGTCTAGCGTCTACTCGACAACTACTATAAATGTCAATTAGTTCGTCTAGCGTCTAATCGACAACGACTGTTAATGTCAACTAGTTCGTCTCGCGGCTACTCGACAACGACTACTAATGTTAACTAGTTCGTCTAGCGTCTACTCGACAACGACTATTAATGTCAACTAGTTCGTCTAGCGTCTACTCGTCAACGACTATTAATATCAACTAGTTCGTCTAGCGTCTACTCGACAACGACTATTAATGTCAACTAGTTCGTCTATCCTCTACTCGACAATGACTATTAATGTAAACTAGTTCGTCTAGCCTCTACTCGACAACGACTATTAATGTCAACTAGTTCGTCTAGCGTCTACTCGACAACGACTATTAATATCAACTAGTTCGTCTAGCGTCTACTCGGCAACGACTATTAATGTCAACTAGTTCGCCTAGCGTCTACTCGTCAACGACTATTAATGTCAACTAGTTATTCTCGCGTCTAGTCGACAAATACTATTAATGTCAACTAGTTCGTCTAGCGTCTACTCGTCAACGACTATTAATTTCAACTATTTCGTCTTGTGTCTACTCGACAGCTACTATTAATGTCAATTAGTTCGTCTAGCGTCTAATCGACAATGACTGTTAATGTCAACTAGTTCGTCTAGCGGCTACTCGACAACGACTGTTAATGTCAAATAGTTCGTCTAGAGGCTACTAGACAACGACTGTTAATGTCAACTAGTTCGTCTAGCGGCTACTCGACAACGACTGTTAATGCCAACTAGTTCGTCTAGAGTCTATTCGACAACGACTATTAATGTCAACTAGTTCGTCTAACTTCTACTCGACAACGACTATTAATGTCAACTAGTTCGTCTAGCGTCTACTCGACAACGACTATTAATATCAACTAGTTCGTCTACCGTCTACTCGACAATGACTATTAATGTCAACTAGTTCGTCTAGCGTCTACTCGTCAACGACTATTAATGTCATCTAGTTCGTCTAACGTCTACTCGTCAACGACTATTAATGTCAACTAGTTCGTCTAGCGTCTACTCGACAACGACTATTAATGTTAACTAATTCGCCTAGCGTCTACTCGTCAACGACTATTAATGTCAACTACTTCATCTAGCGTCTACTCGACAACGACTATTAATGTCAACTAGTTCGTGTAGTGTCTATTCGAAAACGAAAATTAATGTCAACTAGTTCGTCTAGCAACTACTCGACAACGACTATTAATGTCAACTAGTTCGTGTAGCGTCTACTCGGCAACGACTATTAATGTCAACTAGTTCGTCTATCCTCTACTCGACAACTACTATTAGTATCAACTAGTTCGTCTCGCGTCTTCTCGACAACGACTATTAATGTCAACTAGTTCGTGTAGTTTCTACTCGACAACGACTATTAATGTCAACTAGTTGATCTAGCGTCTACTCGACAACTACTATTAATATCAACTAGTTCGTCTCGCGTCTACTCGACAACGACTATTAATGTCAACTAGTTCGTCTCGCGTCCACTCGACAACGACTATTAATATCAAATAGTTCGTCTAGTGTCTACTCGACAACTACTATAAATGTCAACTAGTTCGTGTAGCGTCTACCCGACAACGACTATTAATGTCATCTAGTTCGTCTAGCGTCTACTCGACAACGACTATTAATGTCAACTAGTTCGTGTATCATGTACTCGACAACGACTATTAATGTAAACTAGTTTGTCTAGCGTCTACTCGACAACGACTATTAATGTCAACTAGTACGTCTAGCGTCTACTCGACAACGACTATTAATGTCAACTAGTTCGTCTATCCTCTACTCGACAACGACTATTAATGTAAACTAGTTCGTCTAGCCTCTACTCGACAACGACTATTAATGTCAACTAGTTCGTCTAGCGTCTACTCGACAACGACTATTAATATCAGCTAGTTCGTCTAGCGTCTACTCGGAAACGACTATTAATGTCAACTAGTTCGTCTAGCGTCTACTCGTCAACGACTATTAATGTCAACTAGTTCTTCTCGCGTCTAGTCGACAAATACTATTAATGTCAACTAGTTCGTCTAGCGTCTACTCGTCAACGACTATTAATTTCAACTATTTCGTCTTGTGTCTACTCGACAGCTACTATTAATGTCAATTAGTTCGTCTAGCGTCTACTCGACAACGACTGTTAATGTCAACTAGTTCGTCTAGCGGCTACTCGACAACTACTGTTAATGTCAACTAGTTCGTCTAGAGGCTACTAGACAACGACTGTTAATGTCAACTAGTTCGACTAGCGGCTACTCGACAACGACTGTTAATGCCAACTAGTTCGTCTAGCGTCTATTCGACAACGACTATTAATGTCAACTACTTCGTCTAGCGTCTACTCGACATCGACTATTAATGTCAACTAGTTCGTCTCGCGTCCACTCGACAACGACTATTAATGTCAACTAGTTCGTCTAGCGTCTACTCGACAACTACTATAAATGTCAACTAGTTCGTGTAGCGTCTACTCGACAACGACTATTAATGTCAACTAGTTCGTCTAACTTCTACTCGACAACGACTATTAATGTCAACTAGTTCATCTATCGTCTACTCGACAACGACTATTAATGTCAATTAGTTCGTCTAGCGTCTATTCGACAACGATTATTAATGTCAACTCGTTCATCTACCGTCTACCCGACAACGACTATTAATGTCATCTAGTTCGTCTAGCGTCTACTCGACAACGACTATTAATGTCAACTAGTTCGTGTATCATGTACTCGACAACGACTATTAATGTAAACTAGTTTGTCTAGCGTCTACTCGACAACGACTATTAATGTCAACTAGTACGTCTAGCGTCTACTCGACAACGACTATTAATGTCAACTAGTTCGTCTATCCTCTACTCGACAACGACTATTAATGTAAACTAGTTCGTCTAGCCTCTACTCGACAACGACTATTAATGTCAACTAGTTCGTCTAGCGTCTACTCGACAACGACTATTAATATCAGCTAGTTCGTCTAGCGTCTACTCGGAAATGACTATTAATGTCAACTAGTTCGTCTAGCGTCTACTCGTCAACGACTATTAATGTCAACTAGTTCTTCTCGCGTCTAGTCGACAAATACTATTAATGTCAACTAGTTCGTCTAGCGTCTACTCGTCAACGACTATTAATTTCAACTATTTCGTCTTGTGTCTACTTGACAGCTACTATTAATGTCAATTAGTTCGTCTAGCGTCTACTCGACAACGACTGTTAATGTCAACTAGTTCGTCTAGCGGCTACTCGACAACTACTGTTAATGTCAACTAGTTCGTCTAGAGGCTACTAGACAACGACTGTTAATGTCAACTAGTTCGACTAGCGGCTACTCGACAACGACTGTTAATGCCAACTAGTTCGTCTAGCGTCTATTCGACAATGACTATTAATGTCAACTACTTCGTCTAGCGTCTACTCGACAACGACTATTAATGTCAACTAGTTCGTCTAGCGGCTACTTGTCAATGAATATTAATGTCAACAAGTTCGTCTAGCGTTTACTCGACAACGACTATTAATGTCAACTAGTTCGTCTTGCGTCTACTCGACAACGACTATTAATGTCAACTAGTTCGTCTAGCGGGTATTCGACAACGACTACTAATGTCAACTAGTTCGTCTAGCGTCTACTCGACAACGACTTTTAATGTCAACTAGTTCGTCTATCCTCTACTCGACGACTACTATTAATATCAACTAGTTCGTCTCGCATCTACTCGACAACGACTATTAATGTCAACTAGTTCGTCTCGCGTCCACTCGACAACAACTATTAATGTCAAATAGTTCGTCTCTCCTCTACTCGAAAACTACTATTAATGTCAACTAGTTCGTCTCGCGTCTACTCGACAACGACTATTAATGTCAACTAGCTCGTCTAGCGTCTACTCAACAACGACTATTAAAGTCAACTAGTTCGTCTAGCGGCTACTCGACAACTAGAATTAATGTCAACTAGTTCGTCTAGCGTCTACTCGACAACGACTATTAATATCAACTAGTTCGTCTAGCGTCTACTCGACAATGACTATTAATGTCAACTAGTTCGTCTAGCATCTACTCGTCAACGACTATTAATGTCAACTAGTTCGTCTAGCGTCTACTCGACAACTACTATTAATATTAACTAATTCGTCTAGCGTCTACTCGTCAACGACTATTAATGTCAACTAGTTCATTTAGCGTCTACTCGACAACGACTATTAATGTCAACTAGTTCGTGTAGTGTCTACTCGACAACGACTATTAATGTCAACTAGTTCGTCTAGCGTCTACTCGACAACTAGTATTAATGTCAACTAGTTCGTCTAGAGTCTACTCGTCAATGACTATTAATGTCAACTAGTTCGTCTAGCCTCTACTCGACAACGACTATTAATGTCAACTAGTTCGTCTAGCGTCTACTCGACAATGACTATTAATATCAAATAGTTCGTCTAGCGTCTACTCGTCAACGACTATTTATGTCAACTAGTTTGTCTAGCATCTACTCGACAACGGCTATTAATGTCAACTAGTTCGTCTAGCGTCTACTCGTCAACGACTATTAATGTCAACTAGTTCATCTAGCGTCTACTCGAAAACGACTATTAATGTCAACTAGTTCGTGTAGTGTCTACTCGACATCGACAATTAATGTCAACTAGTTCGTCTAGCATCTACTCGACAACGACTATTAATGTCAACTAGTTCGTCTAGCGTCTACTCGACAACGACTATTAATGTCAACTAGTTCGTCTAGCGTCTACTTGACAACGACTATTAATGTCAACTAGTTCGTCTAGCGTCTACTCGACAACGACTATTAATTTCAAATATTTCGTCTCGCATCTACTCGACAACGACTATTAATGTCAACTAGTTCGTCTCGCGTCCACTCGACAACGACTATTAATGTCAAATAGTTCGTCTATCCTCTACTCGACAACTACTATTAATGTCAACTAGTTCGTCTCACGTCTACTCGACAACGACTATTAATGTCAACTAGTTCGTCTCGCGTCTACTCGACAACGACTATTAATGTCAACTAGCTCGTCTAGCGTCTACTCAACAACGACTATTATAGTCAACTAGTTCGTCTAGCAACTACTCGACAACTAGTATTAAAATCAACTAGTTCGTCTACCGTCTACTCGACAACGACTATTAATGCCAACTAGTTCGTCTAGCGTCTACTCGACAACTACTGTTAATTTCAACTAGTTCGTCTCGCGTCTACTCGACAACGACTATTAATGTCAACTAGTTCGTCTCGCGTCCACTCGACAACGACTATTAATGTCAACTAGTTCATCTAGCGTCTACTCGACAACTACTATTAATGTCAACTAGTTCGTGTAGAGTCTACTCGACAACGACTATTAATGTCAACTAGTTCGTCTAGCATCTACTCGACAACGACTATTAATGTCAACTAGTTCGTGTAGCGTCTACTCGGCAACGACTATTAATGTCAACTAGTTCGTCTATCCTCTACTCGACAACTACTATTAATATCAACTAGTTCGTCTCGCGTCTACTCGACAACGACTATTAATATCAGCTAGTTCGTGTAGTGTCTACTCGACAACTACTATTAATGTCAACTAGTTCGTCTAGCGTCTACTCGACAACTAGTATTAATGTCAAATAGTTCGTCTAGAGTCTACTCGTCAACGACTATTAATGTCAACTAGTTCGTCTAGCCTCTACTCGACAACGACTATTAATGTCAACTAGTTCGTCTAGCGTCTACTCGACAACGACTATTAATATCAACTAGTTCGTCTAGCGTCTACTCGACAATGACTATTAATGTCAACTAGTTCGTCTAGCGTCTACTCGTCAACGACTATTAATGTCATCTAGTTCGTCTAGCGTCTACTCGTCAACGACTATTAATGTCAACTAGTTCGTCTAGCGTCTACTCGACAACGACTATTAATGTTAACTAATTCGTCTAGCGTCTACTCGTCAACGACTATTAATGTCAACTAGTTCATGTTGCGTCTACTCGACAACGACTATTAATGTCAACTAGTTCGTGTAGTGTCTACTCGAAAACGACAATTAATGTCAACTAGTTCGTCTAGCTACTACTCGACAACGACTATTAATGTCAACTAGTTCGTGTAGCGTCTACTCGGCAACGACTATTAATGTCAACTAGTTCGTCTATCCTCTACTCGACAACTACTATTAGTATCAACTAGTTCGTCTCGTGTCTACTCGACAACGACTATTAATGTCAACTAGTTCGTGTAGTTTCTACTCGACAACGACTATTAATGTCAACTAGTTGATCTAGCATCTACTCGACAACTACTATTAATGTCAACTAGTTCGTCTCGCGTCTACTCGACAACGACTATTAATGTCAACTAGTTCGTCTCGCGTCCACTCGACAAAGACTATTAATATCAAATAGTTCGTCTAGCGTCTACTCGACAACTACTATAAATGTCAACTAGTTCGTGTAGCGTCTACTCGACAACGACTATTAATGTCAACTAATTCGTTTATCGCCTACTCGACATCGACTATTAATGTCAACTGGTTCTTCTATCGTCTACTCGACAACGACTATTAATGTCAACTAGTTCGTCTAGCGTCTACTCGACAACGATTATTAATGTCAACTAGTTCGTCTAGCGTCTACTCGACAACGACTATTAATATCAACTAGTTCGTCTAGCGTCTACTCGTCAACGACTATTTATGTCAACTAGTTTGTCTAGCGTCTACTCGACAACGGCTATTAATGTCAACTAGTTCGTCTAGCGTCTACTCGTCAACGACTATTAATGTCAACTAGTTCATCTAGCGTCTACTCGACAAAGACTATTAATGTCAACTAGTTCGTGTAGTGTCTACTCGACATCGACAATTAATGTCAACTAGTTCGTCTAGCATCTACTCGAAAACGACTATTAATGTCAACTAGTTCGTCTAGCGTCTACTCGACAACGACTATTAATGTCAACTAGTTCGTCTAGCGTCTACTCGACAACGACTATTAATATCAACTAGTTCGTCTAGCGTCTACTCGGCAACGACTATTAATGTCAACTAGTTCGTCTAGCGTCTACTCGTCAACGACTATTAATGTCAACTAGTTCTTCTCGCGTCTAGTCGACAAATACTATTAATGTCAAATAGTTCGTCTAGCGTCTACTCGTCAAAGACTATTAATTTCAACTATTTCGTCTTGTGTCTACTCGACAGCTACTATTAATGTCAATTAGTTCGTCTAGCGTCTACTCGACAACGACTGTTAATATCAACTAGCTCGTCTAGCGGCTACTCGACAACGACTGTTAATGTCAACTAGTTCGTATAGAGGCTACTAGACAACGACTGTTAATGTCAACTAGTTCGTCTAGCGGCTACTCGACAACGACTGTTAATGCCAACTAGTTCGTCTAGCGTCTATTCGACAACGACTATTAATGTCAACTAGTTCGTCTAACTTCTACTCGACAACGACTATTAATGTCAACTAGTTCGTCTAGCGTCTACTCGACAACGACTATTAATATCAACTATTCCGTCTAGCGTCTACTCGACAATGACTATTAATGTCAACTAGTTCGTCTAGAGTCTACTCGTAAACGACTATTAATGTCATCTAGTTCGTCTAACGTCTACTCGTCAACGATTATTAATGTCAACTAGTTCGTCTAGCGTCTACTCGACAACGACCATTAATGTTAACTAATTCGTCTAGCGTCTACTCGTCAACGACTATTAATGTCAACTAGTTCATCTAGCGTCTACTCGACAACAACTATTAATGGCAACTAGTTCGTGTAGTGTCTACTCGAAAACGACAATTAATGTCAACTAGTTCGTCTAGCAACTACTCGACAACTACTATTAGTATCAACTAGTTCGTCTCGCGTCTACTCGACAACGACTATTAATGTCAACTAGTTCGTGTAGTTTCTACTCGACAACGACTATTAATGTCAACTAGTTGATCTAGCGTCTACTCGACAACTACTATTAATGTCAACTAGTTCGTCTCGCGTCTACTCGACAACGACTATTAATGTCAACTAGTTCGTCTCGCGTCCACTCGACAACGACTATTAATATCAAATAGATCGTGTAGCGTCTACTCGACAACTACTATAAATGTCAACTAGTTCGTGTAGCGTCTACTCGACAACGACTATTAATGTCAACTAGTTCGTCTAGCGCCTACTCGACAACGACTATTAATGTCAACTAGTTCTTCTATCCTCTACTCGACAACGACTATTAATGTCAACTAGTTCGTCTAGCGTCTACTCGACAACGATTATTAATGTCAACTAGTTCGTCTACCGTCTACTCGACAACGACTATTAATATCAACTAGTTCGTCTAGCGTCTACTCGACAACTAGTATTAATGTCAACTAGTTCGTCTCGCGTCTACTCGTCAATGACTATTAATGTCAACTAGTTCGTCTAGCCTCTACTCGACAACGACTATTATTGTCAACTAGTTCGTGTAGTGTCTACTCGACATCGACAATTAATGTCAACTAGTTCGTCTAGCATCTACTCGACAACGACTATTAATGTCAACTAGTTCGTCTATCCTCTACTCGACAACGACTATTAATGTCAACTAGTTTGTCTAGCGTCTACTCGACAACTACTATAAATGTCAACTAGTTCGTGTAGCGTCTACTCGACAACGACTATTAATGTCAACTAGTTCGTCTAACTTCTACTCGACAACGACTATTAATGTCAACTAGTTCGTCTATCGTCTACTCGACAACGACTATTAATGTCAATTAGTTAGTCTAGCGTCTACTCGACAACGATTATTAATGTCAACTAGTTCATCTACCGTCTACCCGACAACGACTATTAATGTCATCTAGTTCGTCTAGCGTCTACTCGACAACGACTATTAATGTCAACTAGTTCGTGTATCATGTACTCGACAACGACTATTAATGTAAACTAGTTTGTCTAGCGTCTACTCGACAACGACTATTAATGTCAACTAGTACGTCTAGCGTCTACTCGACAACGACTATTAATGTCAACTAGTTCGTCTATCCTCTACTCGACAACGACTATTAATGTAAACTAGTTCGTCTAGCCTCTACTCGACAACTACTATTAATGTCAACTAGTTCGTCTAGCGTCTACTCGACAACGACTATTAATATCAGTTAGTTCGTCTAGCGTCTACTCGGAAACGACTATTAATGTCAACTAGTTCGTCTAGCGTCTACTCGTCAACGACTATTAATGTCAACTAGTTCTTCTCGCGTCTAGTCGACAAATACTATTAATGTCAACTAGTTCGTCTAGCGTCTACTCGTCAACGACTATTAATTTGAACTATTTCGTCTTGTGTCTACTCGACAGCTACTATTAATGTCAATTAATTCGTCTAGCGTCTACACGACAACGACTGTTAATGTCAACTAGTTCGTCTAGCGGCTACTCGACAACTACTGTTAATGTCAACTAGTTCGTCTAGAGACTACTAGACAACGACTGTTAATGTCAACTAGTTCGACTAGCGGCTACTCGACAATGACTGTTAATGCCAACTAGTTCGTCTAGCGTCTATTCGACAACGACTATTAATGTCAACTACTTCGTCTAGCGTCTACTCGACAACGACTATTAATGTCAACAAGTTCGTCTAGCGTTTACTCGACAACGACTATTAATGTCAACTAGTTCGTCTTGCGTCTACTCGAAAACGACTATTAATGTCAACTAGTTCGTCTAGCGGGTATTCGACAACGACTACTAATGTCAACTAGTTCGTCTAGCGTCTACTCGACAACGACTTTTAATGTCAACTAGTTCGTCTATCCTCTACTCGACGACTACTATTAATATCAACTAGTTCGTCTCGCATCTACTCGACAACGACTATTAATGTCAACTAGTTCGTCACGCGTCCACTCGACAACAACTATTAATGTCAAATAGTTCGTCTATCCTCTACTCGAAAACTACTATTAATGTCAACTAGTTCGTCTCGCGTCTACTCGACAACGACTATTAATGTCAACTAGCTCGTCTAGCGTCTACTCAACAACGACTATTAAAGTCAACTAGTTCGTCTAGCGTCTACTCGACAACTAGAATTAATGTCAACTAGTTCGTCTAGCGTCAACTCGACAAAGACTATTAATATCAACTAGTTCGTCTAGCGTCTACTCGACAATTACTATTAATGTCAACTAGTTCGTCTAGCATCTACTCGTCAACGACTATTAATGTCAACTAGTTCGTCTAGCGTCTACTCGACAACGACTATTAATATTAACTAATTCGTCTAGCGTCTACTCGTCAACGACTATTAATGTCAACTAGTTCATCTAGCGTCTACTCGACAACGACTATTAATGTCAACTAGTTCGTGTAGTGTCTACTCGACAACGACTATTAATGTCAACTAGTTCGTCTAGCGTCTACTCGACAACTAGTATTAATGTCAACTAGTTCGTCTAGAGTCTACTCGTCAATGACTATTAATGTCAACTAGTTCGTCTAGCCTCTACTCGACAACGACTATTAATGTCAACTAGTTCGTCTAGCGTCTACTCGACAACGACTATTAATATCAACTAGTTCGTCTAGCGTCTACTCGTCAACGACTATTTATGTCAACTAGTTTGTCTAGCGTCTACTCGACAACGGCTATTAATGTCAACTAGTTCGTCTAACGTCTACTCGTCAACGACTATTAATGTCAACTAGTTCGTCTAGCATCTACTCGAAAACGACTATTAATGTCAACTAGTTCGTCTAGCGTCTACTCGACAACGACTATTAATGTCAACTAGTTCGTCTAGCGTCTATTCGACAACGACTATTAATGTCAACTAGTTCGTCTAGCGTCTACTCGACAACGACTATTAATTTCAACTATTTCGTCTCGCATCTACTCGACAACGACTATTAATGTCAACTAGTTCGTCTCGCGTCCACTCGACAACGACTATTAATGTCAAATAGTTCGTCTATCCTCTACTCGACAACTACTATTAATGTCAACTAGTTCGTCTCACGTCTACTCGACAACGACTATTAATGTCAACTAGCTCGTCTAGCGTCTACTCAACAACGACTATTAAAGTCAACTAGTTCGTCTAGCAACTACTCGACAATTAGTATTAAAGTCAACTAGTTCGTCTACCGTCTACTCGACAACGACTATTAATGTCAACTAGTTCGTCTAGCGTCTACTCGACAACTACTATTAATTTCAACTAGTTCGTCTCGCGTCTACTCGACAACGACTATTAAATTCAACTAGTTCGTCTCGCGTCCACTCGACAACGACTATTAATGTCAACTAGTTCATCTAGCGTCTACTCGACAACTACTATTAATGTCAACTAGTTCGTGTAGAGTCTACTCGACAACGACTATTAATGTCAACTAGTTCGTCTAGCATCTACTCGACAACGACTATTAATGTCAACAAGTTCGTGTAGCGTCTACTCGGCAACGACTATTAATGTCAACTAGTTCGTCTATCCTCTACTCGACAACTACTATTAATATCAACTAGTTCGTCTCGCGTCTACTCGACAACGACTATTAATGTCAACTAGTTCCTGTAGTGTCTACTCGACAACTACTATTAATGTCAACTAGTTCGTCTAGCGTCTACTCGACAACTAGTATTAATGTCAAATAATTCGTCTAGAGTCTACTCGTCAACGACTATTAATGTCAACTAGTTCGTCTAGCCTCTACTCGACAACGACTATTAATGTCAACTAGTTCGTCTAGCGTCTACTCGACAACGACTATTAATATCAACTAGTTCGTCTAGCGTCTACTCGACAACTACTATTAATATCAACTAGTTCGTCTCGCGTCTACTCGACAACGACTATTAATGTCAACTAGTTCGTGTAGTGTCTACTCGACAACGACTATTAATATCAAATAGATCGTTTAGCGTCTACTCGACAACTACTATAAATGTCAACTAGTTCGTGTAGCGTCTACTCGACAACGACTACTAATGTCAACTAGTTCGTCTAGCGCCTACTCGACAACGACTATTAATGTCAACTAGTTCTTCTATCCTCTACTCGACAACGACTATTAATGTCAACTAGTTCGTCTAGCGTCTACTCGACAACGATTATTAATGTCAACTAGTTCGTCTACCGTCTACTCGACAACGACTATTAATATCAACTAGTTCGCGTAGCGTCCACTCGACAACTAGTATTAATGTCAACTAGTTCGTCTCGCGTCTACTCGTCAATGACTATTAATGTCAACTAGTTCGTCTAGCCTCTACTCGACAACGACTATTATTGTCAACTAGTTCGTGTAGTGTCTACTCGACATCGACAATTAATGTCAACTAGTTCGTCTAGCATCTACTCGACAACGACTATTAATGTCAACTAGTTCGTCTATCCTCTACTCGACAACGACTATTAATGTCAACTAGTTCGTCTCGCGTCTACTCGTCAATGACTATTAATGTCAACTAGTTCGTGTAGAGTCTACTCGACAACGACTATTAATGTCAACTAGTTCGTCTAGCATCTACTCGACAACGACTATTAATGTCAACTAGTTCGTGTAGCGTCTACTCGGCAACGACTATTAATGTCAACTAGTTCGTCTATCCTCTACTCGACAACTACTATTAATGTCAACTAGTTCGTATAGTGTCTACTCGACAACGACAATTAATGTCAACTAGTTCGTCTAGCGTGTACTCGTCAACGACTATTAATGTCAACTAGTTCGTCTAGCGTGTACTCGACAACTACTATTAATGTCAACTAGTTCGTCTCGCGTCTACTCGACAACGACTATTAATATCAACTGTTTCGTCTCGCATGCACTCGACAACGACTATTAATGTCAACTAGTTCGTCTAGCGTCTACTCGACAACGACTATTAATGTCAACTAGTTCGTCTAACTTCTACACGACAACGACTATTAATGTCAACTAGTTCGTCTATCGTCTACTCGACAACGACTATTAATGTCAATTAGTTCGTCTAGCGTCTACTCGACAACTACTATTAATGTCAACTAGTTCGTGTAGAGTCTACTCGACAACGACTATTAATGTCAACTAGTTCGTCTAGCATCTACTCGACAACGACTATTAATGTCAACTAGTTCGTGTAGCGTCTACTCGGCAACGACTATTAATGTCAACTAGTTCGTCTATCCTCTACTCGACAACTACTATTAATGTCAACTAGTTCGTATAGTGTCTACTCGACAACGACAATTAATGTCAACTAGTTCGTCTAGCGTGTACTCGTCAACGACTATTAATGTCAACTAGTTCGTCTAGCGTGTACTCGACAACTACTATTAATGTCAACTAGTTCGTCTCGCGTCTACTCGACAACGACTATTAATATCAACTGTTTCGTCTCGCATGCACTCGACAACGACTATTAATGTCAACTAGTTCGTCTAGCGTCTACTCGACAACTACTATTAATGTCAATTAGTTCGTCTAGCGTCTACTCGACAACGACTGTTAATGTCAACTATTTCGTCTCGCGGCTACTCGACAACGACTACTAATGTTAACTAGTTCGTCTAGCGTCTACTCGACAACGACTATTAATGTCAACTAGTTCGTCTAGCGTCTACTCGACAACGACTATTAATGTCAACTAGTTCGTCTATCCTCTACTCGACAACGACTATTAATGTAAACTAGTTCGTCTAGCCTCTACTCGACAACGACTATTAATGTCAACTAGTTCGTCTAGCGTCTACTCGACAACGACTATTAATATCAACTAGTTCGTCTAGCGTCTACTCGGCAACGACTATTAATGTCAACTAGTTCGTCTAGCGTCTACTCGTCAACGACTATTAATGTCAACTAGTTCTTCTCGCGTCTAGTCGACAAATACTATTAATGTCAAATAGTTCGTCTAGCGTCTACTCGTCAACGACTATTAATTTCTACTAGTTCGTCTAGCGTCTACTCGACAACGACTATTAATATCAACTATTTCGTCTTGTGTCTACTCGACAGCTACTATTAATGTCAATTAGTTCGTCTAGCGTCTACTCGACAACGACTGTTAATGTCAACTAGCTCGTCTAGCGGCTACTCGACAACGACTGTTAATGTCAACTAGTTCGTCTAGAGGCTACTAGACAACGACTGTTAATGTCAACTAGTTCGTCTAGCGTCTACTCGTCAACGACTATTAATGTCAACTAGTTCATCTAGCATCTACTCGACAACGACTATTAATGTCAACTAGTTCGTGTAGTGTCTACTCGACATCGACAATTAATGTCAACTAGTTCGTCTAGCATCTACTCGAAAACGACTATTAATGTCAACTAGTTCGTCTAGCGTCTACTCGACAACGACTATTAATGTCAACTAGTTCGTCTAGCGTCTACTCGACAACGACTATTAATGTCAACTAGTTCGTCTAGCGTCTACTCGACAACGACTATTAATTTCAACTATTTCGTCTCGCATCTACTCGACAACGACTATTAATGTCAACTAGTTCGTCTCGCGTCCACTCGACAACGACTATTAATGTCAAATAGTTCGTCTATCCTCTACTCGACAACTACTATTAATGTCAACTAGTTCGTCTCACGTCTACTCGACAACGACTATTAATGTCAACTAGCTCGTCTAGCGTCTACTCAACAACGACTATTAAAGTCAACTAGTTCGTCTAGCAACTACTCGACAACTAGTATTAAAGTCAACTAGTTCGTCTACCGTCTACTCGACAACGACTATTAATGTCAACTAGTTCGTCTAGCGTCTACTCGACAACTACTATTAATTTCAACTAGTTCGTCTCGCGTCTACTCGACAACGACTATTAAATTCAACTAGTTCGTCTCGCGTCTACTCGACAACTACTATTAATGTCAACTAGTTCGTGTAGAGTCTACTCGACAACGACTATTAATGTCAACTAGTTCGTCTAGCATCTACTCGACAACGACTATTAATGTCAACTAGTTCGTGTAGCGTCTACTCGGCAACGACTATTAATGTCAACTAGTTCGTCTATCCTCTACTCGACAACTACTATTAATATCAAATAGTTCGTCTCGCGTCTACTCGACAACGACTATTAATGTCAACTAGTTCGTGTAGTGTCTACTCGAAAACTACTATTAATGTCAACTAGTTCGTCTAGCGTCTACTCGACAACTAGTATTAATGTCAAATAATTCGTCTAGAGTCTACTCGTCAACGACTATTAATGTCAACTAGTTCGTCTAGCCTCTACTCGACAACGACTATTAATGTCAACTAGTTCGTCTATCGTCTACTCGACAACGACTATTAATATCAACTAGTTCGTCTAGCGTCTACTCGACAATGACTATTAATGTCAACTAGTTCGTCTAGCGTCTACTCGTCAACGACTATTAATGTCATCTAGTTCGTCTAGCGTCTACTCGTCAACGACTATTAATGTCAACTAGTTCGTCTAGCGTCTACTCGACAACTACTATTAATATCAACTAGTTCGTCTCGTGTCTACTCGACAACGACTATTAATGTCAACTAGTTCGTGTAGTGTCTACTCGACAACGACTACTAATGTCAACTAGTTCGTCTAGCGCCTACTCGACAACGACTATTAATGTCAACTAGTTCTTCTATCCTCTACTCGACAACGACTATTAATGTCAACTAGTTCGTCTAGCGTCTACTCGACAACGATTATTAATGTCAACTAGTTCGTCTACCGTCTACTCGACAACGACTATTAATATCAACTAGTTCGTCTAGCGTCCACTCGACAACTAGTATTAATGTCAACTAGTTCGTCTCGCGTCTACTCGTCAATGACTATTAATGTCAACTAGTTCGTCTAGCCTCTACTCGACAACGACTATTATTGTCAACTAGTTCGTGTAGTGTCTACTCGACATCGACAATTAATGTCAACTAGTTCGTCTAGCATCTACTCGACAACGACTATTAATGTCAACTAGTTCGTCTATCCTCTACTCGACAACGACTATTAATGTCAACTAGTTCGTCTAGCGTCTACTCGACAACTACTATAAATGTCAACTAGTTCGTGTAGCGTCTACTCGACAACGACTATTAATGTCAACTAGTTCGTCTAACTTCTACACGACAACGACTATTAATGTCAACTAGTTCGTCTATCGTCTACTCGACAACGACTATTAATGTCAATTAGTTCGTCTAGCGTCTACTCGACAACTACTATTAATGTCAACTAGTTCGTGTAGAGTCTACTCGACAACGACTATTAATGTCAACTAGTTCGTCTAGCATCTACTCGACAACGACTATTAATGTCAACTAGTTCGTGTAGCGTCTACTCGGCAACGACTATTAATGTCAACTAGTTCGTCTATCCTCTACTCGACAACTACTATTAATGTCAACTAGTTCGTATAGTGTCTACTCGACAACGACAATTAATGTCAACTAGTTCGTCTAGCGTGTACTCGTCAACGACTATTAATGTCAACTAGTTCGTCTAGCGTGTACTCGACAACTACTATTAATGTCAACTAGTTCGTCTCGCGTCTACTCGACAACGACTATTAATATCAATTGTTTCGTCTCGCATGCACTCGACAACGACTATTAATGTCAATTAGTTCGTCTAGCGTCTACTCGACAACTACTATTAATGTCAATTAGTTCGTCTAGCGTCTACTCGACAACGACTGTTAATGTCAACTAGTTCGTCTCGCGGCTACTCGACAACGACTACTAATGTTAACTAATTCGTCTAGCGTCTACTCGACAACGACTATTAATGTCAACTAGTTCGTCTAGCGTCTACTCGACAACGACTATTAATGTCAACTAGTTCGTCTATCCTCTACTCGACAACGACTATTAATGTAAACTAGTTCGTCTAGCTTCTACTCGACAACGACTATTAATGTCAACTAGTTCGTCTAGCGTCTACTCGACAACGACTATTAATATCAACTAGTTCGTCTAGCGTCTACTCGGCAACGACTATTAATGTCAACTAGTTCGTCTAGCGTCTACTCGTCAACGACTATTAATGTCAACTAGTTCTTCTCGCGTCTAGTCGACAAATACTATTAATGTCAAATAGTTCGTCTAGCGTCTACTCGTCAACGACTATTAATTTCAACTAGTTCGTCTAGCGTCTACTCGACAACGACTATTAATATCAACTATTTAGTCTTGTGTCTACTCGACAGCTACTATTAATGTCAATTAGTTCGTCTAGCGTCTACTCGACAACGACTGTTAATGTCAACTAGCTCGTCTAGCGGCTACTCGACAACGACTGTTAATGTCAACTAGTTCGTCTAGCGGCTACTCGACAACGACTGTTAATGCCAACTAGTTCGTCTAGCGTCTATTCGACAACGACTATTAATGTCAACTAGTTCGTCTAACTTCTACTCGACAACGACTATTAATGTCAACTAGTTCGTCTAGCGTCTACTCGACAACGACTATTAATATCAACTAGTTCGTCTAGCGTCTACTCGACAATGACTATTAATGTCAACTAGTTCGTCTAGAGTCTACTCGTAAACGACTATTAATGTCATCTAGTTCGTCTAACGTCTACTCGTCAACGACTATTAAAGTCAACTAGTTCGTCTAGGGTCTACTCGACAACGACCATTAATGTTAACTAATTCGTCTAGCGTCTACTCGTCAACGACTATTAATGTCAACTAGTTCATCTAGCGTCTACTCGACAACGACTATTAATGTCAACTAGTTCGTGTAGTGTCTACTCGAAAACGACAATTAATGTCAACTAGTTCGTCTAGCAACTACTCGACAACGACTATTAATGTCAACTAGTTCGTGTAGCGTCTACTCGGCAACGACTATTAATGTCAACTAGTTCGTCTATCCTCTACTCGACAACTACTATTAGTATCAACTAGTTCGTCTCGCGTCTACTCGACAACGACTATTAATGTCAACTAGTTCGTGTAGTTTCTACTCGACAACGACTATTAATGTCAACTAGTTGATCTAGCGTCTACTCGACAACTACTATTAATGTTAACTAGTTCGTCTCGCGTCTACTCGACAACGACTATTAATGTCAACTAGTTCGTCTCGCGTCCACTCGACAACGACTATTAATATCAAATAGTTCGTCTAGCGTCTACTCGACAACTACTATAAATTTCAACTAGTTCGTGTAGCGTCTACTCGACAACGACTATTAATGTCAACTAGTTCGTCTAGCGCCTACTCGACAACGACTATTAATGTCAACTAGTTCTTCTATCCTCTACTCGACAACGACTATTAATGTCAACTAGTTCGTCTAGCGTCTACTCGACAACGATTATTAATGTCAACTAGTTCGTCTACCGTCTACTCGACAACGACTATTAATATCAACTAGTTCGTCTAGCGTCTACTCGAAAACTAGTATTAATGTCAACTAGTTCGTCTCGCGTCTACTCGTCAATGACTATTAATGTCAACTAGTTCGTCTAGCCTCTACTCGACAACGACTATTAATGTCAACTAGTTCGTCTAGCGTCTACTCGACAAAGACTATTAATGTCAACTAGTTCGTGGAGCGTCTACTCGGCAACGACTATTAATGTCAACTAGTTCGTCTATCCTCTACTCGACAACTACTATTAATGTCAACTAGTTCGTATAGTGTCTACTCGACAACGACTATTAATGTCAACTAGTTCGTCTAGCGTCTACTCGTAAACGACTATTAATATCAACTAGTTCGTCTAGCGTCTACTCGACAACGACTATTAATGTCAACTAGTTCGTCTACCGTCTACTCGACAACGACTATTAATATCAACTAGTTCGTCTAGCGTCTACTCGAAAACTAGTATTAATGTCAACTAGTTCGTCTCGCGTCTACTCGACAACGACTAATAATATCAACTGTTTCGTCTCGCATCCACTCGACAACGACTATTAATGTCAACTAGTTCGTCTAGCGTCTACTCGACAACTACTATAAATGTCAATTAGTTCGTCTAGCGTCTAATCGACAACGACTGTTAATGTCAACTAGTTCGTCTCGCGGCTACTCGACAACGACTACTAATGTTAACTAGTTCGTCTAGCGTCTACTCGACAACGACTATTAATGTCAACTAGTTCGTCTAGCGTCTACTCGTCAACGACTATTAATATCAACTAGTTCGTCTAGCGTCTACTCGACAACGACTATTAATGTCAACTAGTTCGTCTATCCTCTACTCGACAATGACTATTAATGTAAACTAGTTCGTCTAGCCTCTACTCGACAACGACTATTAATGTCAACTAGTTCGTCTAGCGTCTACTCGACAACGACTATTAATATCAACTAGTTCGTCTAGCGTCTACTCGGCAACGACTATTAATGTCAACTAGTTCGCCTAGCGTCTACTCGTCAACGACTATTAATGTCAACTAGTTATTCTCGCGTCTAGTCGACAAATACTATTAATGTCAACTAGTTCGTCTAGCGTCTACTCGTCAACGACTATTAATTTCAACTATTTCGTCTTGTGTCTACTCGACAGCTACTATTAATGTCAATTAGTTCGTCTAGCGTCTAATCGACAATGACTGTTAATGTCAACTAGTTCGTCTAGCGGCTACTCGACAACGACTGTTAATGTCAAATAGTTCGTCTAGAGGCTACTAGACAACGACTGTTAATGTCAACTAGTTCGTCTAGCGGCTACTCGACAACGACTGTTAATGCCAACTAGTTCGTCTAGAGTCTATTCGACAACGACTATTAATGTCAACTAGTTCGTCTAACTTCTACTCGACAACGACTATTAATGTCAACTAGTTCGTCTAGCGTCTACTCGACAACGACTATTAATATCAACTAGTTCGTCTACCGTCTACTCGACAATGACTATTAATGTCAACTAGTTCGTCTAGCGTCTACTCGTCAACGACTATTAATGTCATCTAGTTCGTCTAACGTCTACTCGTCAACGACTATTAATGTCAACTAGTTCGTCTAGCGTCTACTCGACAACGACTATTAATGTTAACTAATTCGCCTAGCGTCTACTCGTCAACGACTATTAATGTCAACTACTTCATCTAGCGTCTACTCGACAACGACTATTAATGTCAACTAGTTCGTGTAGTGTCTATTCGAAAACGAAAATTAATGTCAACTAGTTCGTCTAGCAACTACTCGACAACGACTATTAATGTCAACTAGTTCGTGTAGCGTCTACTCGGCAACGACTATTAATGTCAACTAGTTCGTCTATCCTCTACTCGACAACTACTATTAGTATCAACTAGTTCGTCTCGCGTCTTCTCGACAACGACTATTAATGTCAACTAGTTCGTGTAGTTTCTACTCGACAACGACTATTAATGTCAACTAGTTGATCTAGCGTCTACTCGACAACTACTATTAATATCAACTAGTTCGTCTCGCGTCTACTCGACAACGACTATTAATGTCAACTAGTTCGTCTCGCGTCCACTCGACAACGACTATTAATATCAAATAGTTCGTCTAGTGTCTACTCGACAACTACTATAAATGTCAACTAGTTCGTGTAGCGTCTACCCGACAACGACTATTAATGTCATCTAGTTCGTCTAGCGTCTACTCGACAACGACTATTAATGTCAACTAGTTCGTGTATCATGTACTCGACAACGACTATTAATGTAAACTAGTTTGTCTAGCGTCTACTCGACAACGACTATTAATGTCAACTAGTACGTCTAGCGTCTACTCGACAACGACTATTAATGTCAACTAGTTCGTCTATCCTCTACTCGACAACGACTATTAATGTAAACTAGTTCGTCTAGCCTCTACTCGACAACGACTATTAATGTCAACTAGTTCGTCTAGCGTCTACTCGACAACGACTATTAATATCAGCTAGTTCGTCTAGCGTCTACTCGGAAACGACTATTAATGTCAACTAGTTCGTCTAGCGTCTACTCGTCAACGACTATTAATGTCAACTAGTTCTTCTCGCGTCTAGTCGACAAATACTATTAATGTCAACTAGTTCGTCTAGCGTCTACTCGTCAACGACTATTAATTTCAACTATTTCGTCTTGTGTCTACTCGACAGCTACTATTAATGTCAATTAGTTCGTCTAGCGTCTACTCGACAACGACTGTTAATGTCAACTAGTTCGTCTAGCGGCTACTCGACAACTACTGTTAATGTCAACTAGTTCGTCTAGAGGCTACTAGACAACGACTGTTAATGTCAACTAGTTCGACTAGCGGCTACTCGACAACGACTGTTAATGCCAACTAGTTCGTCTAGCGTCTATTCGACAACGACTATTAATGTCAACTACTTCGTCTAGCGTCTACTCGACATCGACTATTAATGTCAACTAGTTCGTCTCGCGTCCACTCGACAACGACTATTAATGTCAACTAGTTCGTCTAGCGTCTACTCGACAACTACTATAAATGTCAACTAGTTCGTGTAGCGTCTACTCGACAACGACTATTAATGTCAACTAGTTCGTCTAACTTCTACTCGACAACGACTATTAATGTCAACTAGTTCATCTATCGTCTACTCGACAACGACTATTAATGTCAATTAGTTCGTCTAGCGTCTATTCGACAACGATTATTAATGTCAACTAGTTCATCTACCGTCTACCCGACAACGACTATTAATGTCATCTAGTTCGTCTAGCGTCTACTCGACAACGACTATTAATGTCAACTAGTTCGTGTATCATGTACTCGACAACGACTATTAATGTAAACTAGTTTGTCTAGCGTCTACTCGACAACGACTATTAATGTCAACTAGTACGTCTAGCGTCTACTCGACAACGACTATTAATGTCAACTAGTTCGTCTATCCTCTACTCGACAACGACTATTAATGTAAACTAGTTCGTCTAGCCTCTACTCGACAACAACTATTAATGTCAACTAGTTCGTCTAGTGTCTACTCGACAACGACTATTAATATCAGCTAGTTCGTCTAGCGTCTACTCGGAAATGACTATTAATGTCAACTAGTTCGTCTAGCGTCTACTCGTCAACGACTATTAATGTCAACTAGTTCTTCTCGCGTCTAGTCGACAAATACTATTAATGTCAACTAGTTCGTCTAGCGTCTACTCGTCAACGACTATTAATTTCAACTATTTCGTCTTGTGTCTACTTGACAGCTACTATTAATGTCAATTAGTTCGTCTAGCGTCTACTCGACAACGACTGTTAATGTCAACTAGTTCGTCTAGCGGCTACTCGACAACTACTGTTAATGTCAACTAGTTCGTCTAGAGGCTACTAGACAACGACTGTTAATGTCAACTAGTTCGACTAGCGGCTACTCGACAACGACTGTTAATGCCAACTAGTTCGTCTAGCGTCTATTCGACAATGACTATTAATGTCAACTACTTCGTCTAGCGTCTACTCGACAACGACTATTAATGTCAACTAGTTCGTCTAGCGGCTACTTGTCAATGACTATTAATGTCAACAAGTTCGTCTAGCGTTTACTCGACAACGACTATTAATGTCAACTAGTTCGTCTTGCGTCTACTCGACAACGACTATTAATGTCAACTAGTTCGTCTAGCGGGTATTCGACAACGACTACTAATGTCAACTAGTTCGTCTAGCGTCTACTCGACAACGACTTTTAATGTCAACTAGTTCGTCTATCCTCTACTCGACGACTACTATTAATATCAACTAGTTCGTCTCGCATCTACTCGACAACGACTATTAATGTCAACTAGTTCGTCTCGCGTCCACTCGACAACAACTATTAATGTCAAATAGTTCGTCTCTCCTCTACTCGAAAACTACTATTAATGTCAACTAGTTCGTCTCGCGTCTACTCGACAACGACTATTAATGTCAACTAGCTCGTCTAGCGTCTACTCAACAACGACTATTAAAGTCAACTAGTTCGTCTAGCGTCTACTCGACAACTAGAATTAATGTCAACTAGTTCGTCTAGCGTCTACTCGACAACGACTATTAATATCAACTAGTTCGTCTAGCGTCTACTCGACAATGACTATTAATGTCAACTAGTTCGTCTAGCATCTACTCGTCAACGACTATTAATGTCAACTAGTTCGTCTAGCGTCTACTCGACAACTACTATTAATATTAACTAATTCGTCTAGCGTCTACTCGTCAACGACTATTAATGTCAACTAGTTCATTTAGCGTCTACTCGACAACGACTATTAATGTCAACTAGTTCGTGTAGTGTCTACTCGACAACGACTATTAATGTCAACTAGTTCGTCTAGCGTCTACTCGACAACTAGTATTAATGTCAACTAGTTCGTCTAGAGTCTACTCGTCAATGACTATTAATGTCAACTAGTTCGTCTAGCCTCTACTCGACAACGACTATTAATGTCAACTAGTTCGTCTAGCGTCTACTCGACAATGACTATTAATATCAAATAGTTCGTCTAGCGTCTACTCGTCAACGACTATTTATGTCAACTAGTTTGTCTAGCATCTACTCGACAACGGCTATTAATGTCAACTAGTTCGTCTAGCGTCTACTCGTCAACGACTATTAATGTCAACTAGTTCATCTAGCGTCTACTCGAAAACGACTATTAATGTCAACTAGTTCGTGTAGTGTCTACTCGACATCGACAATTAATGTCAACTAGTTCGTCTAGCATCTACTCGACAACGACTATTAATGTCAACTAGTTCGTCTAGCGTCTACTCGACAACGACTATTAATGTCAACTAGTTCGTCTAGCGTCTACTTGACAACGACTATTAATGTCAACTAGTTCGTCTAGCGTCTACTCGACAACGACTATTAATTTCAAATATTTCGTCTCGCATCTACTCGACAACGACTATTAATGTCAACTAGTTCGTCTCGCGTCCACTCGACAACGACTATTAATGTCAAATAGTTCGTCTATCCTCTACTCGACAACTACTATTAATGTCAACTAGTTCGTCTCACGTCTACTCGACAACGACTATTAATGTCAACTAGTTCGTCTCGCGTCTACTCGACAACGACTATTAATGTCAACTAGCTCGTCTAGCGTCTACTCAACAACGACTATTATAGTCAACTAGTTCGTCTAGCAACTACTCGACAACTAGTATTAAAATCAACTAGTTCGTCTACCGTCTACTCGACAACGACTATTAATGCCAACTAGTTCGTCTAGCGTCTACTCGACAACTACTGTTAATTTCAACTAGTTCGTCTCGCGTCTACTCGACAACGACTATTAATGTCAACTAGTTCGTCTCGCGTCCACTCGACAACGACTATTAATGTCAACTAGTTCATCTAGCGTCTACTCGACAACTACTATTAATGTCAACTAGTTCGTGTAGAGTCTACTCGACAACGACTATTAATGTCAACTAGTTCGTCTAGCATCTACTCGACAACGACTATTAATGTCAACTAGTTCGTGTAGCGTCTACTCGGCAACGACTATTAATGTCAACTAGTTCGTCTATCCTCTACTCGACAACTACTATTAATATCAACTAGTTCGTCTCGCGTCTACTCGACAACGACTATTAATATCAGCTAGTTCGTGTAGTGTCTACTCGACAACTACTATTAATGTCAACTAGTTCGTCTAGCGTCTACTCGACAACTAGTATTAATGTCAAATAGTTCGTCTAGAGTCTACTCGTCAACGACTATTAATGTCAACTAGTTCGTCTAGCCTCTACTCGACAACGACTATTAATGTCAACTAGTTCGTCTAGCGTCTACTCGACAACGACTATTAATATCAACTAGTTCGTCTAGCGTCTACTCGACAATGACTATTAATGTCAACTAGTTCGTCTAGCGTCTACTCGTCAACGACTATTAATGTCATCTAGTTCGTCTAGCGTCTACTCGTCAACGACTATTAATGTCAACTAGTTCGTCTAGCGTCTACTCGACAACGACTATTAATGTTAACTAATTCGTCTAGCGTCTACTCGTCAACGACTATTAATGTCAACTAGTTCATGTTGCGTCTACTCGACAACGACTATTAATGTCAACTAGTTCGTGTAGCGTCTACTCGGCAACGACTATTAATGTCAACTAGTTCGTCTATCCTCTACTCGACAACTACTATTAGTATCAACTAGTTCGTCTCGTGTCTACTCGACAACGACTATTAATGTCAACTAGTTCGTGTAGTTTCTACTCGACAACGACTATTAATGTCAACTAGTTGATCTAGCATCTACTCGACAACTACTATTAATGTCAACTAGTTCGTCTCGCGTCTACTCGACAACGACTATTAATGTCAACTAGTTCGTCTCGCGTCCACTCGACAAAGACTATTAATATCAAATAGTTCGTCTAGCGTCTACTCGACAACTACTATAAATGTCAACTAGTTCGTGTAGCGTCTACTCGACAACGACTATTAATGTCAACTAATTCGTTTATCGCCTACTCGACATCGACTATTAATGTCAACTGGTTCTTCTATCGTCTACTCGACAACGACTATTAATGTCAACTAGTTCGTCTAGCGTCTACTCGACAACGATTATTAATGTCAACTAGTTCGTCTACCGTCTACTCGACAACGACTATTAATATAAACTAGTTCGTCTAGCGTCTACTCGACAACTAGTATTAATGTCAACTAGTTCGTCTCGCGTCTACTCGTCAATTACTATTAATGTCAACTAGTTCGTCTAGCCTCTACTCGACAACGACTATTAATGTCAACTAGTTCGTGTAGTGTCTACTCGACATCGACAATTAATGTCAACTAGTTCGTCTAGCATCTACTCGAAAACGACTATTAATGTCAACTAGTTCGTCTATCCTCTACTCGACAACTACTATTAATGTCAACTAGTTCGTCTCGTGTCTACTCGACAACGACTATTAATGTCAACTAGTTCGTATAGTGTCTACTCGACAACGACTATTAATGTCAACTATTTCGTCTAGCGTCTACTCGACAACTACTATTAATGTCAACTAGTTCGTCTCGCATCTACTCGACAACGACCATTAATGTCAACTAGTTCGTCTCGCGTCCACTCGACAACGACTATTAATGTCAACTAGTTCGTCTAGCGTCTACTCGACAACTACTATAAATGTCAACTAGTTCGTGTAGCGTCTACTCGACAACGACTATTAATGTCAACTAGTTCGTCTAACTTCTACTCGACAACGACTATTAATGTCAACTAGTTCGTTTATCGTCTACTCGACAACTACTATTAATGTCAACTAGTTCGTCTAGCGTCTACTCGACAACGATTATTAATGTCAAATAGTTCGTCTAGAGTCTACTCGTCAACGACTATTAATGTCAACTAGTTCGTCTAGCCTCTACTCGACAACGACTATTAATGTCAACTAGTTCGTATAGCGTCTACTCGACAACGACTATTAATATCAACTAGTTCGTCTAGCGTCTACTCGACAATGACTATTAATGTCAACTAGTTCGTCTAGCGTCTACTCGTCAACGACTATTAATGTGATCTAGTTCGTCTAGCGTCTACTCGTCAACGACTATTAATGTCAACTAGTTCGTCTAGCGTCTACTCGACAACGACTATTAATGTTAACTAATTCGTCTAGCGTCTACTCGTCAACGACTATTAATGTCAACTAGTTCATCTAGCGTCTACTCGACAACGACTATTAATGTCAACTAGTTCGTGTAGTGTCTACTCGAAAACGACAATTAATGTCAACTAGTTCGTCTAGCATCTACTCGACAACGACTATTAATGTCAACTAGTTCGTCTATCCTCTACTCGACAACGACTATTAATGTCAACTAGTTCGTCTAGCGTCTACTCGACAACTACTATAAATGTCAACTAGATCGTGTAGCGTCTACTCGACAACGACTATTAATGTCAACTAGTTCGTCTAACTTCTACACGACAACGACTATTAATGTCAACTAGTTCGTCTATCGTCTACTCGACAACGACTATTAATGTCAATTAGTTCGTCTAGCGTCTACTCGACAACTACTATTAATGTCAACTAGTTCGTGTAGAGTCTACTCGACAACGACTATTAATGTCAACTAGTTCGTCTAGCATCTACTCGACAACGACTATTAATGTCAACTAGTTCGTGTAGCGTCTACTCGGCAACGACTATTAATGTCAACTAGTTCGTCTATCCTCTACTCGACAACTACTATTAATGTCAACTAGTTCGTATAGTGTCTACTCGACAACGACAATTAATGTCAACTAGTTCGTCTAGCGTGTACTCGTCAACGACTATTAATGTCAACTAGTTCGTCTAGCGTGTACTCGACAACTACTATTAATGTCAACTAGTTCGTCTCGCGTCTACTCGACAACGACTATTAATATCAACTGTTTCGTCTCGCATGCACTCGACAACGACTATTAATGTCAATTAGTTCGTCTAGCGTCTACTCGACAACTACTATTAATGTCAATTAGTTCGTCTAGCGTCTACTCGACAACGACTGTTAATATCAACTAGTTCGTCTCTTGGCTACTCGACAACGACTACTAATGTTAACTAGTTCGTCTAGCGTCTACTCGACAACGACTATTAATGTCAACTAGTTCGTCTAGCGTCTACTCGACAACGACTATTAATGTCAACTAGTTCGTCTATCCTCTACTCGACAACGACTATTAATGTAAACTAGTTCGTCTAGCCTCTACTCGACAACGACTATTAATGTCAACTAGTTCGTCTAGCGTCTACTCGACAACGACTATTAATATCAACTAGTTCGTCTAGCGTCTACTCGGCAACGACTATTAATGTCAACTAGTTCGTCTAGCGTCTACTCGTCAACGACTATTAATGTCAACTAGTTCTTCTCGCGTCTAGTCGACAAATACTATTAATGTCAACTAGTTCGTCTAGCGTCTACTCGACAACGACTATTAATATCAACTATTTCGTCTTGTGTCTACTCGACAGCTACTATTAATGTCAATTAGTTCGTCTATTAATGTCAACTAGTTCTTCTCGCGTCTAGTCGAAAAATACTATTAATGTCAAATAGTTCGTCTAGCGTCTACTCGACAACGACTATTAATGTCAACTAGTTCGTCTAGCGTCTACTTGACAAAGACTATTAATGTCAACTAGTTCGTCTAGCGTCTACTCGACAACGACTATTAATTTCAAATATTTCGTCTCGCATCTACTCGACAACGACTATTAATGTCAACTAGTTCGTCTCGCGTCCACTCGACAAAGACTATTAATGTCAAATAGTTCGTCTATCCTCTACTCGACAACTACTATTAATGTCAACTAGTTCGTCTCACGTCTACTCGACAACGACTATTAATGTCAACTAGTTCGTCTCGCGTCTACTCGACAACGACTATTAATGTCAACTAGCTCGTCTAGCGTCTACTCAACAACGACTATTATAGTCAACTAGTTCGTCTAGCAACTACTCGACAACTAGTATTAAAATCAACTAGTTCGTCTACCGTCTACTCGACAACGACTATTAATGCCAACTAGTTCGTCTAGCCTCTACTCTACAACGACTATTAATGTCAACTAGTTCGTCTAGCGTCTACTCGACAACGACTATTAATATCAACTAGTTCGTCTAGCGTCTACTCGGCAACGACTATTAATGTCAACTAGTTCGTCTAGCGTCTACTCGTCAACGACTATTAATGTCAACTAGTTCTTCTCGCGTCTAGTCGACAAATACTATTAATGTCAACTAGTTCGTCTAGCGTCTACTCGACAACGACTATTAATATCAACTATTTCGTCTTGTGTCTACTCGACAGCTACTATTAATGTCAATTAGTTCGTCTATTAATGTCAACTAGTTCTTCTCGCGTCTAGTCGAAAAATACTATTAATGTCAAATAGTTCGTCTAGCGTCTACTCGACAACGACTATTAATGTCAACTAGTTCGTCTATCGTCTACTTGACAACGACTATTAATGTCAACTAGTTCGTCTAGCGTCTACTCGACAACGACTATTAATTTCAAATATTTCGTCTCGCATCTACTCGACAACGACTATTAATGTCAACTAGTTCGTCTCGCGTCCACTCGACAAAGACTATTAATGTCAAATAGTTCGTCTATCCTCTACTCGACAACTACTATTAATGTCAACTAGTTCGTCTCACGTCTACTCGACAACGACTATTAATGTCAACTAGTTCGTCTCGCGTCTACTCGACAACGACTATTAATGTCAACTAGCTCGTCTAGCGTCTACTCAACAACGACTATTATAGTCAACTAGTTCGTCTAGCAACTACTCGACAACTAGTATTAAAATCAACTAGTTCGTCTGCCGTCTACTCGACAACGACTATTAATGCCAACTAGTTCGTCTAGCGTCTACTCGACAACTACTGTTAATTTCAACTAGTTCGTCTCGCGTCTACTCGACAACGACTATTAATGTAAACTAGTTCGTCTCGCGTCCACTCGACAACGACTATTAATGTCAACTAGTTCATCTAGCGTCTACTCGACAACTACTATTAATGTCAACTAGTTCGTGTAGAGTCTACTCGACAACGACTATTAATGTCAACTAGTTCGTCTAGCATCTACTCGACAACGACTATTAATGTCAACTAGTTCGTGTAGCGTCTACTCGGCAACGACTATTAATGTCAACTAGTTCGTCTATCCTCTACTCGACAACTACTATTAATATCAACTAGTTCGTCTCGCGTCTACTCGACAACGACTATTAATATCAGCTAGTTCGTGTAGTGTCTACTCGACAACTACTATTAATGTCAACTAGTTCGTCTAGCGTCTACTCGACAACTAGTATTAATGTCAAATAGTTCGTCTAGAGTCTACTCGTCAACGACTATTAATGTCAACTAGTTCGTCTAGCCTCTACTCGACAACGACTATTAATGTCAACTAGTTCGTCTAGCGTCTACTCGACAACGACTATTAATATCAACTAGTTCGTCTAGCGTCTACTCGACAATGACTATTAATGTCAACTAGTTCGTCTAGCGTCTACTCGTCAACGACTATTAATGTCATCTAGTTCGTCTAGCGTCTACTCGTCAACGACTATTAATGTCAACTAGTTCGTCTAGCGTCTACTCGACAACGACTATTAATGTTAACTAATTCGTCTAGCGTCTACTCGTCAACGACTATTAATGTCAACTAGTTCGTCTATTCGTCAACGACTATTAACTAGTTCATGTTGCGTCTACTCGACAACGACTATTAATGTCAACTAGTTCGTGTAGTGTCTACTCGAAAACGACAATTAATGTCAACTAGTTCGTCTAGCTACTACTCGACAACGACTATTAATGTCAACTAGTTCGTGTAGCGTCTACTCGGCAACGACTATTAATGTCAACTAGTTCGTCTATCCTCTACTCGACAACTACTATTAGTATCAACTAGTTCGTCTCGTGTCTACTCGACAACGACTATTAATGTCAACTAGTTCGTGTAGTTTCTACTCGACAACGACTATTAATGTCAACTAGTTGATCTAGCATCTACTCGACAACTACTATTAATGTCAACTAGTTCGTCTCGCGTCTACTCGACAACGACTATTAATGTCAACTAGTTCGTCTCGCGTCCACTCGACAAAGACTATTAATATCAAATAGTTCGTCTAGCGTCTACTCGACAACTACTATAAATGTCAACTAGTTCGTGTAGCGTCTACTCGACAACGACTATTAATGTCAACTAATTCGTTTATCGCCTACTCGACATCGACTATTAATGTCAACTGGTTCTTCTATCGTCTACTCGACAACGACTATTAATGTCAACTAGTTCGTCTAGCGTCTACTCGACAACGATTATTAATGTCAACTAGTTCGTCTACCGTCTACTCGACAACGACTATTAATATAAACTAGTTCGTCTAGCGTCTACTCGACAACTAGTATTAATGTCAACTAGTTCGTCTCGCGTCTACTCGTCAATTACTATTAATGTCAACTAGTTCGTCTAGCCTCTACTCGACAACGACTATTAATGTCAACTAGTTCGTGTAGTGTCTACTCGACATCGACAATTAATGTCAACTAGTTCGTCGAGCATCTACTCGAAAACGACTATTAATGTCAACTAGTTCGTCTATCCTCTACTCGACAACTACTATTAATGTCAACTAGTTCGTCTCGGGTCTACTCGACAACGACTATTAATGTCAACTAGTTCGTATAGTGTCTACTCGACAACGACTATTAATGTCAACTAGTTCGTCTAGCGTCTACTCGACAACTACTATTAATGTCAACTAGTTCGTCTCGCATCTACTCGACAACGACCATTAATGTCAACTAGTTCGTCTCGCGTCCACTCGACAACGACTATTAATGTCAACTAGTTCGTCTAGCGTCTACTCGAAAACTACTATAAATGTCAACTAGTTCGTGTAGCGTCTACTCGACAACGACTATTAATGTCAACTAGTTCGTCTAACTTCTACTCGACAACGACTATTAATGTCAACTAGTTCGTTTATCGTCTACTCGACAACTACTATTAATGTCAACTAGTTCGTCTAGCGTCTACTCGACAACGATTATTAATGTCAAATAGTTCGTCTAGAGTCTACTCGTCAACGACTATTAATGTCAACTAGTTCGTCTAGCCTCTACTCGACAACGACTATTAATGTCAACTAGTTCGTATAGCGTCTACTCGACAACGACTATTAATATCAACTAGTTCGTCTAGCGTCTACTCGACAATGACTATTAATGTCAACTAGTTCGTCTAGCGTCTACTCGTCAACGACTATTAATGTGATCTAGTTCGTCTAGCGTCTACTCGTCAACGACTATTAATGTCAACTAGTTCGTCTAGCGTCTACTCGACAACGACTATTAATGTTAACTAATTCGTCTAGCGTCTACTCGTCAACGACTATTAATGTCAACTAGTTCATCTAGCGTCTACTCGACAACGACTATTAATGTCAACTAGTTCGTGTAGTGTCTACTCGAAAACGACAATTAATGTCAACTAGTTCGTCTAGCAACTACTCGACAACGACTATTAATGTCAACTAGTTCGTGTAGCGTCTACTCGGCAACGACTATTAATGTCAACTAGTTCGTCTATCCTCTACTCGACAACTACTATTAGTATCAACTAGTTCGTCTCGTGTCTACTCGACAACGACTATTAATGTCAACTAGTTCGTGTAGTTTCTACTCGACAAAGACTATTAATGTCAACTAGTTGATCTAGCATCTACTCGACAACTACTATTAATGTCAACTAGTTCGTCTCGCGTCTACTCGACAACGACTATTAATGTCAACTAGTTCGTCTCGCGTCCACTCGACAAAGACTATTAATATCAAATAGTTCGTCTAGCGTCTACTCGACAACTACTATAAATGTCAACTAGTTCGTGTAGCGTCTACTCGACAACGACTATTAATGTCAACTAATTCGTTTATCGCCTACTCGACATCGACTATTAATGTCAACTGGTTCTTCTATCGTCTACTCGACAACGACTATTAATGTCAACTAGTTCGTCTAGCGTCTACTCGACAACGATTATTAATGTCAACTAGTTCGTCTACCGTCTACTCGACAACGACTATTAATATAAACTAGTTCGTCTAGCGTCTACTCGACAACTAGTATTAATGTCAACTAGTTCGTCTCGCGTCTACTCGTCAATGACTATTAATGTCAACTAGTTCGTCTAGCCTCTACTCGACAACGACTATTAATGTCAACTAGTTCGTGTAGTGTCTACTCGACATCGACAATTAATGTCAACTAGTTCGTCTAGCATCTACTCGAAAACGACTATTAATGTCAACTAGTTCGTCTATCCTCTACTCGACAACTACTATCAATGTCAACTAGTTCGTCTCGTGTCTACTCGACAACGACTATTAATGTCAACTAGTTCGTCTAGCCTCTACTCGACAACGACTATTAATGTCAACTAGTTCGTCTAGCGTCTACTCGACAACGACTATTAATATCAACTATTTCGTCTAGCGTCTACTCGACAATGACTATTAATGTCAACTAGTTCGTCTAGCGTCTACTCGTCAACGACTATTAATGTCATCTAGTTCGTCTAGCGTCTACTCGTCAACGACTATTAATGTCAACTAGTTCGTCTAGCGTCTACTCGACAACGACAATTAATGTTAACTAATTCGTCTAGCGTCTACTCGTCAACGACTATTAATGTCAACTAGTTCATCTAGCGTCTACTCGACAACGACTATTAATGTCAACTAGTTCGTGTAGTGTCTACTCGAAAACGACAATTAATGTCAACTAGTTCGTCTAGCAACTACTCGACAACGACTATTAATGTCAACTAGTTCGTGTAGCGTCTACTCGGCAACGACTATTAATGTCAACTAGTTCGTCTATCCTCTACTCGACAACTACTATTAGTATCAACTAGTTCGTCTCGTGTCTACTCGACAACGACTATTAATGTCAACTAGTTCGTGTAGTTTCTACTCGACAACGACTATTAATGTCAACTAGTTGATCTAGCATCTACTCGACAACTACTATTAATGTCAACTAGTTCGTCTCGCGTCTACTCGACAACGACTATTAATGTCAACTAGTTCGTCTCGCGTCCACTCGACAAAGACTATTAATATCAAATAGTTCGTCTAGCGTCTACTCGACAACTACTATAAATGTCAACTAGTTCGTGTAGCGTCTACTCGACAACGACTATTAATGTCAACTAATTCGTTTATCGCCTACTCGACATCGACTATTAATGTCAACTGGTTCTTCTATCGTCTACTCGACAACGACTATTAATTTCAACTAGTTCGTCTAGCGTCTACTCGACAACGATTATTAATGTCAACTAGTTCGTCTACCGTCTACTCGACAACGACTATTAATATAAACTAGTTCGTCTAGCGTCTACTCGACAACTAGTATTAATGTCAACTAGTTCGTCTCGCGTCTACTCGTCAATGACTATTAATGTCAACTAGTTCGTCTAGCCTCTACTCGACAACGACTATTAATGTCAACTAGTTCGTGTAGTGTCTACTCGACATCGACAATTAATGTCAACTAGTTCGTCTAGCATCTACTCGAAAACGACTATTAATGTCAACTAGTTCGTCTATCCTCTACTCGACAACTACTATCAATGTCAACTAGTTCGTCTCGTGTCTACTCGACAACGACTATTAATGTCAACTAGTTCGTATAGTGTCTACTCGACAACGACTATTAATGTCAACTAGTTCGTCTAGCGTCTACTCGACAACTACTATTAATGTCAACTAGTTCGTCTCGCATCTACTCGACAACGACAATTAATGTCAACTAGTTCGTCTCGCGTCCACTCGACAACGACTATTAATGTCAACTAGTTCGTCTAGCGTCTACTCGACAACTACTATAAATGTCAACTAGTTCGTGTAGCGTCTACTCGACAACGACTATTAATGTCAACTAGTTCGTCTAACTTCTACTCGACAACGACTATTAATGTCAACTAGTTCGTTTATCGTCTACTCGACAACGACTATTAATGTCAACTAGTTTGTCTAGCGTCTACTCGACAACGATTATTAATGTCAACTAGTTCATCTTCCGTCTACTCGACAACGACTATTAATGTCATCTAGTTCGTCTAGCGTCTACTCGACAACGACTATTAATGTCAACTAGTTCGTGTATCATCTACTCGACAACGACTATTAATGTAAACTAGTTTGTCTAGCGTCTACTCGACAACGACTATTAATGTCAACTAGTACGTCTAGCGTCTACTCGACAACGACTATTATTGTCAACTAGTTCGTCTAGCGTCTACTCGTCAACGACTATTAATGTCAACTAGTTCATCTAGCGTCTACTCGACAACGACTATTAATGTCAACTAGTTCGTGTAGTGTCTACTCGACAACGACTATTAATGTCAACTAGTTCGTCTAGCGTCTACTCGACAAACACTATTAATGTCAACTAGTTCGTGTAGCGTCTACTCGACAACGACTATTAATGTCAACTAGTTCGTCTATCCTCTACTCGACAACTACTATTAATGTCAACTAGTTCGTATAGTGTCTACTCGACAACGACAATTAATGTCAACTAATTCGTCTAGCGTGTACTCGTCAACGACTATTAATGTCAACTAGTTCGTCTAGCGTGTACTCGACAACTACTATTAATGTCAACTAGTTCGTCTCGCGTCTACTCGACAACGACTATTAATATCAACTGTTTCGTCTCGCATCCACTCGACAACGACTATTAATGTCAACTAGTTCGTCTAGCGTCTACTCGACAACGACTACTAATGTTAACTAGTTCGTCTAGCGTCTACTCGAAAACGACTATTAATGTCAACTAGTTCGTCTAGCGTCTACTCGACAACGACTATTAATGTCAACTAGTTCGTCTATCCTCTACTCGACAACGACTATTAATGTAAACTAGTTCGTCTAGCCTCTACTCGACAACGACTATTAATGTCAACTAGTTCGTCTAGCGTCTACTCGACAACGACTATTAATATCAACTAGTTCGTCTAGCGTCTACTCGGCAACGACTATTAATGTCAACTAGTTCGTCTCGCGTCTACTCGACAACGACTATTAATGTCAATTATTTCGTCTAGCATCTACTCGACAACGACTGTTAATGTCAACTAGTTCGTCTCGAGGCTACTCGACAACGACTACTAATGTTAACTAGTTCGTCTAGCGTCTACTCGAAAACGACAATTAATGTCAACTAGTTCGTCTAGCGTCTACTCGACAACGACTATTAATGTCAACTAGTTCGTCTATCCTCTACTCGACAACGACTATTAATGTAAACTAGTTCGTCTAGCCTCTACTCGACAACGACTATTAATGTCAACTAGTTCGTCTAGCGTCTACTCGACAACGACTATTAATATCAACTAGTTCGTCTAGCGTCTACTCGGCAACGACTATTAATGTCAACTAGTTCGTCTAGCGTCTACTCGTCAACGACTATTAATGTCAACTAGTTCTTCTCGCGTCTAGTCGACAAATACTATTAATGTCAAATAGTTCGTCTAGCGTCTACTCGTCAACGACTATTAATTTCAACTATTTCGTCTTGTGTCTACTCGACAGCTACTAATAATGTCAATTAGTTCGTCTAGCGTCTACTCGACAACGACTGTTAATGTCAACTAGCTCGTCTAGCGGCTACTCGACAACGACTGTTAATGTCAACTAGTTCGTCTAGAGGCTACTAGACAACGACTGTTAATGTCAACTAGATCGTCTAGCGGCTACTCGACAACGACTGTTAATGCCAACTAGTTCGTCTAGCGTCTATTCGACAACGACTATTAATGTCAACTAGTTCGTCTAACTTCTACTCGACAACGACTATTAATGTCAACTAGTTCGTCTAGCGTCTACTCGACAACGACTATTAATATCAACTAGTTCGTCTAGCGTCTACTCGACAATGACTATTAATGTCAACTAGTTCGTCTAGAGTCTACTCGTAAACGACTATTAATGTCATCTAGTTCGTCTAACGTCTACTCGTCAACGACTATTAATGTCAACTTGTTCGTCTAGCGTCTACTCGACAACGACTATTAATGTTAACTAATTCGTCTAGCGTCTTCTCGTCAACGACTATTAATGTCAACTAGTTCATCTAGCGTCTACTCGACAACGACTATTAATGTCAACTAGTTCGTGTAGTGTCTACTCGAAAACGACAATTAATGTCAACTAGTTCGTCTAGCAACTACTCGACAACGACTATTAATGTCAACTAGTTCGTGTAGCGTCTACTCGGCAACGACTATTAATGTCAACTAGTTCGTCTATCCTCTACTCGACAACTACTATTAGTATCAACTAGTTCGTCTCGCGTCTACTCGACAACGACTATTAATGTCAACTAGTTCGTGTAGTTTCTACTCGACAACGACTATTAATGTCAACTAGTTGATCTAGCGTCTACTCGACAACTACTATTAATGTTAACTAGTTCGTCTCGCGTCTACTCGACAACGACTATTAATGTCAACTAGTTCGTCTCGCGTCCACTCGACAACGACTATTAATATCAAATAGTTCGTCTAGCGTCTACTCGACAACTACTATAAATGTCAACTAGTTCGTGTAGCGTCTACTCCACAACGACTATTAATGTCAACTAGTTCGTCTAGCGCCTACTCGACAACGACTATTAATGTCAACTAGTTCTTCTATCCTCTACTCGACAACGACTATTAATGTCAACTAGTTCGTCTTGCGTCTACTCGAAAACGATTATTAATGTCAACTAGTTCGTCTACCGTCTACTCGACAACAACTATTAATATCAACTAGTTCGTCTAGCGTCTACTCGAAAACTAGTATTAATGTCAACTAGTTCGTCTCGCGTCTACTCGTCAATGACTATTAATGTCAACTCGTTCGTCTAGCCTCTACTCGACAACGACTATTAATGTCAACTAGTTCATCTAGCGTCTACTCGACAAAGACTATTAATGTCAACTAGTTCGTATAGTGTCTACTCGACAACGACAATTAATGTCAACTAGTTCGTCTAGCGTGTACTCGTCAACGACTATTAATGTCAACTAGTTCGTCTAGCGTGTACTCGACAACTACTATTAATGTCAACTAGTTCGTCTCGCGTCTACTCGACAACGACTATTAATATCAACTGTTTCGTCTCGCATCCACTCGACAACGACTATTAATGTCAACTAGTTCGTCTAGCGTCTACTCGTCAACGACTATTAATGTCAACTAGTTCGTCTAGCGTCTACTCGACAACGACTATTAATGTCAACTAGTTCGTCTATCCTCTACTCGACAACGACTATTAATGTAAACTAGTTCGTCTAGCCTCTACTCGACAACGACTATTAATGTCAACTAGTTCGTCTAGCGTCTACTCGACAACGACTATTAATATCAACTAGTTCGTCTAGCGTCTACTCGGCAACGACTATTAATGTCAACTAGTTCGTCTAGCGTCTACTCATCAACGACTATTAATGTAAACTAGTTATTCTCGCGTGTAGTCGACAAATACAATTAATGTCAACTAGTTCGTATAGCGTCTACTCGTCAACGACTATTAATTTCAACTATTTCGTCTTGTGTCTACTCGACAGCTACTATTAATGTCAATTAGTTCGTCTAGCGTCTACTCGACAATGACTGTTAATGTCAACTAGTTCGTCTAGTGGCTACTCGACAACGACTGTTAATGTCAACTAGTTCGTCTAGAGGCTACTAGACAACGACTGTTAATGTCAACCAATTCGTCTAGCGGCTACTCGACAACCACTGTTAATGCCAACTAGTTCGTCTAGCGTCTATTCGACAACGACTATTAATGTCAACTAGTTCGTCTAACTTCTACTCGACAACGACTATTAATGTCAACTAGTTCGTCTAGCGTCTACTCGACAACGATTATAAATATCAACTAGTTCGTCTACCGTCTACTCGACAATGAATATTAATGTCAACTAGTTCGTCTAGCGTCTACTCGTCAACGACTATTAATGTCATCTAGTTCGTCTAACGTCTACTCGTCAACGACTATTAATGTCAACTAGTTCGTCTAGCGTCTACTCGACAACGACTATTAATGTTAACTAATTCGCCTAGCGTCTACTCGTCAACGACTATTAATGTCAACTAGTTCATCTAGCGTCTACTCGACAACGACTATTAATGTCAACTAGTTTGTGTAGTGTCTATTCGAAAACGACAATTAATGTCAACTAGTTCGTCTAGCAACTACTCGACAACGACTATTAATGTCAACTAGTTCGTGTAGCGTCTACTCGGCAACGACTATTAATGTCAACTAGTTCGTCTATCCTCTACTCGACAACTACTATTAGTATCAACTAGTTCGTCTCGCGTCTACTCGACAACGACTATTAATGTCAACTAGTTCGTGTAGTTTCTACTCGACAACGACTATTAATATCAACTAGTTGATCTAGCGTCTACTCGACAACTACTATTAATGTCAACTAGTTCGTCTCGCGTCTACTCGACAACGACTATTAATGTCAACTAGTTCGTCTCGCGTCCACTCGACAACGACTATTAATATCAAATAGTTCGTCTAGCGTCTACTCGACAACTACTATAAATGTCAACTAGTTCGTGTAGCGTCTACTCGACAACAACTATTAATGACAACTAGTTCGTCTAGCGCCTACTCGACAACGACTATTAATGTCAACTAGTTCTTCTATCCTCTACTCGACAACGATTATTAATGTCAACTAGTTCGTCTACCGTCTACTCGACAACGACTCTTAATATCAACTAGTTCGTCTAGCGTCTACTCGACAACTAGTATTAATGTCAACTAGTTCGTCTCGCGTCTACTCGTCATTGACTATTAATGTCAACTAGTTCGTCTAGCCTCTTCTCGACAACGACTATTATTGTCAACTAGTTCGTGTAGTGTCTACTCGACATCGACAATTAATGTCAACTAGTTCGTCTAGCATCTACTCGACAACGACTATTAATGTCAACTAGTTCGTCTATCCTCTACTCGACAACGACTATTAATGTCAACTAGTTCGTCTAGCGTCTACTCGACAACTACTATTAATGTCAACTAGTTCGTCTCGCATCTACTCGACAACGACTATTAATGTCAACTAGTTCGTCTCGCGTCCACTCGACAACGACTATTAATGTCAACTAGTTCGTCTAGCGTCTACTCGACAACTACTATAAATGTCAACTAGTTCGTGTAGCGTCTACTCGACAACGACTATTAATGTCAACTAGTTCGTCTAACTTCTACTCGACAACGACTATTAATGTGAACTATTTCGTCTATCGTCTACTCGACAACGACTATTAATGTCAATTAGTTCGTCTAGCGTCTACTCGACAACGATTATTAATGTCAACTAGTTCATCTACCGTCTACCCGACAACGACTATTAATGTCATCTAGTTCGTCTAGCGTCTACTCGACAACGACTATTAATGTCAACTAGTTCGTGTATCATGTACTCGACAACGACTATTAATGTAAACTTGTTTGTCTAGCGTCTACTCGACAACGACTATTAATGTCAACTAGTACGTCTAGCGTCTACTCGACAACGACTATTAATGTCAACTAATTCGTCTATCCTCTACTCGACAACGACTATTAATGTAAACTAGTTCGTCTAGCCTCTACTCGACAACGACTATTAATATCAGCTAGTTCGTCTAGCGTCTACTCGGAAACGACTATTAATGTCAACTAGTTCGTCTAGCGTCTACTCGTCAACGACTATTAATGTCAACTAGTTCTTCTCGCGTCTAGTCGACAAATACTATTAATGTCAAATAGTTCGTCTAGCGTCTACTCGTCAACGACTATTAATTTCAACTATTTCGTCTTGTGTCTACTCGACAGCTACTATTAATGTCAATTAGTTCGTCTAGCGTCTACTCGACAACGACTGTTAATGTCAACTAGCTCGTCTAGCGGCTACTCGACAACGACTGTTAATGTCAACTAGTTCGTCTAGAGGCTACTAGACAACGACTGTTAATGTCAACTAGTTCGTCTAGCGGCTACTCGACAACGACTGTTAATGCCAACTAGTTCGTCTAGCGTCTACTCGTCAACGACTATTAATTTCAACTATTTCGTCTTGTGTCTACTCGAGAGCTACTATTAATGTCAATTAGTTCGTCTAGCGTCTACTCGACAACGACTGTTAATGTCAACTAGTTCGTCTAGCGGCTACTCGACAACTACTGTTAATGTCAAATAGTTCGTCTAGAGGCTACTAGGCAACGACTGTTAATGTCAACTAGTTCGACTAGCGGCTACTCGACAACGACTGTTAATGCCAACTAGTTCGTCTAGCGTCTATTCGACATCGACTATTAATGTCAACTACTTCGTCTAGCGTCTACTAGACAACGACTATTAATGTCAACTAGTTCGTCTAGCGGCTACTTGTCAATGACTATTAAGGTCAACAAGTTCGTCTAGCGTTTACTCGACAACGACTATTAATGTCAACTAGTTCGTCTTGCGTCTAATCGACAACTACTGTTAATGTCAAATAGTTCGTCTAGAGGCTACTAGGCAACGACTGTTAATGTCAACTAGTTCGTCTAGCGGGTATTCGACAACGACTACTAATGTCAACTAGTTCGTCTAGCGTCTACTCGACAACGACTTTTAATGTCAACTAGTTCGTCTATCCTCTACTCGACGACTACTATTAATATCAACTAGTTCGTCTCGCATCTACTCGACAACGACTATTAATGTCAACTAGTTCGTCTCGCGTCCACTCGACAACAACTATTAAAGTCAAATAGTTCGTCTATCCTCTACTCGAAAACTACTATTAATGTCAACTAGTTCGTCTCGCGTCTACTCGACAACGACTATTAATGTCAACTAGCTCGTCTAGCGTCTACTCAACAACGACTATTAAAGTCAACTAGTTCGTCTAGCGTCTACTCGACAACTAGAATTAATGTCAACTAGTTCGTCTAGCGTCTACTCGACAACGACTATTAATATCAACAAGTTCGTCTAGCGTCTACTCGACAATGACTACTAATGTCAACTAGTTCGTCTAGCATCTACTCGTCAACGACTATTAATGTCAACTAGTTCGTCTAGCGTCTACTCGACAACGACTATTAATATTAACTAATTCGTCTAGCGTCTACTCGTCAACGACTATTAATGTCAACTAATTCATCTAGCGTCTACTCGACAACGACTATTAATGTCAACTAGTTCGTGTAGTGTCTACTCGACAACGACTATTAATGTCAACTAGTTCGTCTAGCGTCTACTCGACAACTAGTATTAATGTCAACTAGTTCGTCTAGAGTCTACTCGTCAATGACTATTAATGTCAACTAGTTCGTCTAGCCTCTACTCGACAACGACTATTAATGTCAACTAGTTCGTCTAGCGTCTACTCGACAACGACTATTAATATCAACTAGTTCGTCTAGCGTCTATTCGTCAACGACTATTTATGTCAACTAGTTTGTCTAGCGTCTACTCGACAACGGCTATTAATGTCAACTAGTTCGTCTAGCGTCTACTCGTCAAAGACTATTAATGTCAACTAGTTCATCTAGCGTCTACTCGACAACGACTATTAATGTCAACTAGTTCGTGTAGTGTCTACTCGACATCGACAATTAATGTCAACTAGTTCGTCTAGCATCTACTCGACAACGACTATTAATGTCAACTAGTTCGTCTAGCGTCTACTCGACAACGACTATTAATGTCAACTAGTTCGTCTAGCGTCTACTCGACAACGACTATTAATGTCAACTAGTTCGTCTAGCGTCTACTCGACAACGACTATTAATTTCAACTATTTCGTCTCGCATGTACTCGACAACGACTATTAATTTCAACTAGTTCGTCTCGCGTCCACTCGACAACGACTATTAATGTCAAATAGTTCGTCTATCCTCTACTCGACAACTACTATTAATGTCAACTAGTTCGTCTCACGTCTACTCGACAACGACTATTAATGTCAACTAGCTCGTCTAGAGTCTACTCAACAACGACTATTAAAGTCAACTAGTTCGTCTAGCAACTACTCGACAACTAGTATTAAAATCAACTAGTTCGTCTACCGTCTACTCGACAACGACTATTAATGTAAACTAGTTCGTCTAGCGTCTACTCGACATCGACTATTAATGTCAACTAGTTCGTGTAGTGTCTACTCGAAAACGACAATTAATATCAACTAGTTCGTCTAGCATCTACTCGACAACGACTATTAATGTCAACTAGTTCGTGTAGCGTCTACTCGGCAACGACTATTAATGTCAACTAGTTCGTCTATCCTCTACTCGACAACTACTATTAATATCAACTAGTTCGTCTCGCGTCTACTCGACAACGACTATTAATGTCAACTAGTTCGTGTAGTGTCTACTCGACAACGACTATTAATGTCAACTAGTTCGTCTAGCGTCTACTCGACAACTACTATTAATTTCAACTAGTTCGTCTCGCGTCTACTCGACAACGACTATTAATGTCAACTAGTTCGTCTCGCGTCCACTCGACAACGGCTATTAATGTCAACTAGTTCATATAGCGTCTACTCGACAACTACTATTAATGTCAACTAGTTCGTGTAGAGTCTACTCGACAACGACTATTAATGTCAACTAGTTCGTCTAGCATCTACACGACAACGACTATTAATGTCAACTAGTTCGTCTAGCGGCTACTTGTCAATGACTATTAAGGTCAACAAGTTCGTCTAGCGTTTACTCGACAACGACTATTAATGTCAACTAGTTCGTCTTGCGTCTACTCGACAACTACTGTTAATGTCAAATAGTTCGTCTAGAGGCTACTAGGCAACGACTGTTAATGTCAACTAGTTCGTCTAGCGGGTATTCGACAACGACTACTAATGTCAACTAGTTCGTCTAGCGTCTACTCGACAACGACTTTTAATGTCAACTAGTTCGTCTATCCTCTACTCGACGACTACTATTAATATCAACTAGTTCGTCTCGCATCTACTCGACAACGACTATTAATGTCAACTAGTTCGTCTCGCGTCCACTCGACAACAACTATTAATGTCAAATAGTTCGTCTATCCTCTACTCGAAAACTACTATTAATGTCAACTAGTTCGTCTCGCGTCTACTCGACAACGACTATTAATGTCAACTAGCTCGTCTAGCGTCTACTCAACAACGACTATTAAAGTCAACTAGTTCGTCTAGCGTCTACTCGACAACTAGAATTAATGTCAACTAGTTCGTATAGCGTCTACTCGACAACGACTATTAATATCAACTAGTTCGTCTAGCGTCTACTCGACAATGACTACTAATGTCAACTAGTTCGTCTAGCATCTACTCGTCAACGACTATTAATGTCAACTAGTTCGTCTAGCGTCTACTCGACAACGACTATTAATATTAACTAATTCGTCTAGCGTCTACTCGTCAACGACTATTAATGTCAACTAATTCATCTAGCGTCTACTCGACAACGACTATTAATGTCAACTAGTTCGTGTAGTGTCTACTCGACAACGACTATTAATGTCAACTAGTTCGTCTAGCGTCTACTCGACAACTAGTATTAATGTCAACTAGTTCGTCTAGAGTCTACTCGTCAATGACTATTAATGTCAACTAGTTCGTCTAGCCTCTACTCGACAACGACTATTAATGTCAACTAGTTCGTCTAGCGTCTACTCGACAACGACTATTAATATCAACTAGTTCGTCTAGCGTCTACTCGTCAACGACTATTTATGTCAACTAGTTTGTCTAGCGTCTACTCGACAACGGCTATTAATGTCAACTAGTTCGTCTAGCGTCTACTCGTCAACGACTATTAATGTCAACTAGTTCATCTAGCGTCTACTCGACAACGACTATTAATGTCAACTAGTTCGTGTAGTGTCTACTCGACATCGACAATTAATGTCAACTAGTTCGTCTAGCATCTACTCGACAACGACTATTAATGTCAACTAGTTCGTCTAGCGTCTACTCGACAACGACTATTAATGTCAACTAGTTCGTCTAGCGTCTACTCGACAACGACTATTAATGTCAACTAGTTCGTCTAGCGTCTACTCGACAACGACTATTAATTTCAACTATTTCGTCTCGCATCTACTCGACAACGACTATTAATGTCAACTAGTTCGTCTCGCGTCCACTCGACAACGACTATTAATGTCAAATAGTTCGTCTATCCTCTACTCGACAACTATTATTAATGTCAACTAGTTCGTCTCACGTCTACTCGACAACGACTATTAATGTCAACTAGCTCGTCTAGAGTCTACTCAACAACGACTATTAAAGTCAACTAGTTCGTCTAGCAACTACTCGACAACTAGTATTAAAATCAACTAGTTCGTCTACCGTCTACTCGACAACGACTATTAATGTCAACTAGTTCGTCTAGCGTCTACTCGACATCGACTATTAATGTCAACTAGTTCGTGTAGTGTCTACTCGAAAACGACAATTAATATCAACTAGTTCGTCTAGCATCTACTCGACAACGACTATTAATGTCAACTAGTTCGTGTAGCGTCTACTCGGCAACGACTATTAATGTCAACTAGTTCGTCTATCCTCTACTCGACAACTACTATTAATATCAACTAGTTCGTCTCGCGTCTACTCGACAACGACTATTAATGTCAACTAGTTCGTGTAGTGTCTACTCGACAACGACTATTAATGTCAACTAGTTCGTCTAGCGTCTACTCGACAACTACTATTAATTTCAACTAGTTCGTCTCGCGTCTACTCGACAACGACTATTAATGTCAACTAGTTCGTCTCGCGTCCACTCGACAACGACTATTAATGTCAACTAGTTCATATAGCGTCTACTCGACAACTACTATTAATGTCAACTAGTTCGTGTAGAGTCTACTCGACAACGACTATTAATGTCAACTAGTTCGTCTAGCATCTACTCGACAACGACTATTAATGTCAACTAGTTCGTGTAGCGTCTACTCGACAACGACTATTAATGTCAACTAGTTCGTCTAGCGCCTACTCGACAACGACTATTAATGTCAACTAGTTCTTCTATCGTCTACTCGACAACGATTATTAATGTCAACTAGTTCGTCTAGCGTCTACTCGACAACGATTATTAATGTCAACTAGTTCGTCTACCGTCTACTCGACAACGACTATTAATATTAACTAGTTCGTCTAGCGTCTACTCGACAACTAGTATTAATGTCAACTAGTTCGTCTACAGTCTACTCGTCAATTTCTATTAATGTCAACTAGTTCGTCTAGCCTCTACTCGACAACAACTATTAATGTCAACTAGTTCGTGTAGTGCCTACTCGACATCGACAATTAATGTCAACTAGTTCGTCTAGCATCTACTCGACAACGACTATTAATGTCAACTAGTTCGTCTATCCTCTACTCGACAACTACTATTAATGTCAACTAGTTCGTCTCGCATCTACTCGACAACGACTACTAATGTCAACTAGTTCGTATAGTGTCTACTCGACAACGACTATTAATGTCAACTAGTTCGTCTAGCGTCTACTCGAAAACTACTATTAATGTCAACTAGTTCGTCTCGCATCTACTCGACAACGACTATTAATGTCAACTAGTTCGTCTCGCGTCCACTCGACAACGACTATTAATGTCAACTAGTTCGTCTAGCGTCTACTCGACAACTACTATAAATGTCAATTAGTTCGTGTAGCGTCTACTCGACAACGACTATTAATGTCAACTAGTTCGTCTAGCTTCTACTCGACAACGACTATTAATGTCAACTAGTTCGTCTATCGTCTACTCGACAACGACTATTAATGTCAACTAGTTCGTCTAGCGTCTACTCGACAACGATTATTAATGTCAACTAGTTCATCTACCGTCTACTCGACAACGACTATTAATGTCATCTAGTTCGTCTAGCGTCTACTCGACAACGACTATTAATGTCAACTAGTCCGTGTATCATCTACTCGACAACGACTATTAATGTAAACTAGTTTGTTTAGCGTCTACTCGACAACGACTATTAATGTCAACTAGTACGTCTAGCGTCTACTCGACAACGACTATTAATGTCAACTAGTTCGTCTAGCGTCTACTCGTCAACGACTATTAATGTCAACTAGTTTATCTAGCCTCTACTCGACAACGACTATTAATGTCAACTTGTTCGTGTAGTGTCTACTCGACAACGACTATTAATGTCAACTAGTTCGTCTAGCGTCTACTCGACAAAGACTATTAATGTCAACTAGTTCGTGTAGCGTCAACTCGGCAATGACTATTAATGTCAACTAGTTCGTCTATCCTCTACTCGACAACTACTATTAATGTCAACTAGTTCGTATAGTGTCTACTCGACAACGACAATTAATGTCAACTAGTTCGTCTAGCGTGTACTCGTCAACGACTATTAATGTCAACTAGTTCGTCTAGCGTGTACTCGACAACTACTATTAATGTCAACTAGTTCGTCTCGCGTCTACTCGACAACGACTATTAATATCAACTGTTTCGTCTCGCATCCACTCGACAACGACTATTAATGTCAACCAGTTCGTCTAGCGTCTACTCGACAACGACTATTAATGTCAACTAGTTCGTGTATCATCTACTCGACAACGACTATTAATGTAAACTAGTTTGTCTAGCGTCTATTCGACAACGACTATTAATGTCAACTAGTACGTCTAGCGTCTACTCGACAACGACTATTAATGTCAACTAGTTCGTCTAGCGTCTACTCGTCAACGACTATTAAGGTCAACTAGTTCATCTAGCGTCTACTCGACAACGACTATTAATGTCAACTAGTTCGTGTAGTGTCTACTCGACAACGACTATTAATGTCAATTAGTTCGTCTAGCGTCTACTCGTCAACGACTATTAATGTCAACTAGTTCATCTAGCGTCTACTCGACAACGACTATTAATGTCAACTAGTTCGTGTAGTGTCTACTCGACAACGACTATTAATGTCAACTAGTTCGTGTAGCGTCTACTCAACAACTACTATTAATTTCAACTAGTTCGTCTATCCTCTACTCGACAACTACTATTAATGTCAACTAGTTCGTGTAGTGTCTACTCGACAACGACTATTAATGTCAACTAGTTCGTCTAGCGTGTACTCGACAACTACTATTAATGTCACTAGTTCGTCTCGCGTCTACTCGACAACGACTATTAATATCAACTAGTTCGTCTCGCATCCACTCGACAACGACTATTAATGTCAACTAGTTCGTTTAGTGTCTACTCGACAACGACTATTAATGTCAACTAGTTCGTCTAACCTCTACTCGACAACGACTATTAATGTCAACTAGTTCGTCTAGTGTCTACTCTACAACGACTATTAATATCAACTAGTTCGTCTAGCGTCTACTCGACAACGACTATTAATGTCAACTAGTTCGTCTAGCGTCTACTCCACAACGACTATTAATGTCAACTAGTTCGTGTATCATCTACTCGACAACGACTATTAATGTAAACTAGTTTGTCTAGCGTCTACTCGACAACGACTATTAATGTCAACTAGTTCGTCTAACGCCTACTCGTCAACGACTATTAATGTCAACTAGTTCATCTAGCGTCTACTCGACAACGACTATTAATGTCAACTAGTTCGTGTATCATCTACTCGACAACGACTATTAATGTAAACTAGTACGTCTAGCTTCTACTCGACAACGACTATTAATGTCAACTAGTTCGTCTAGCGCCTACTCGTCAACGACTATTAATGTCAACTAGTTCATCTAGCGTCTACTCGACAACGACTATTAATGTCAACTAGTTCGTGTAGTGTCTACTCGACAACGACTATTAATGTCAACTAGTTCGTCTAGCGTCTACTCGACAAAGATTATTAATGTCAACTAGTTCGTGTAGCGTCTACTCGGCAACGACTATTAATTTCAACTAGTTCGTCCATCCTCTACTCGACAACTACTATTAATGTTAATAAGTTCGTGTAGTGTCTACTCGACAACGACTATTAATGTCAATTAGTTCGTCTAGCGTCTACTCGTCAACGACTATTAATGTCAACTAGTTCATCTAGCGTCTACTCGACAACGACTATTAATGTCAACTAGTTCGTGTAGTGTCTACTCGACAACGACTATTAATGTCAACTAGTTCGTGTAGCGTCTACTCAACAACTACTATTAATTTCAACTAGTTCGTCTATCCTCTACTCGACAACTACTATTAATGTCAACTAGTTCGTGTAGTGTCTACTCGACAACGACTATTAATGTCAACTAGTTCGTCTAGCGTGTACTCGACAACTACTATTAATGTCAACTAGTTCGTCTCGCGTCTACTCGACAACGACTATTAATATCAACTAGTTCGTCTCGCATCCACTCGACAACGACTATTAATGTCAACTAGTTCGTTTAGTGTCTACTCGACAACGACTATTAATGTCAACTAGTTCGTCTAGCCTCTACTCGACAACGACTATTAATGTCAACTAGTTCGTCTAGTGTCTACTCTACAACGACTATTAATATCAACTAGTTCGTCTAGCGTCTACTCGACAACGACTATTAATGTCAACTAGTTCGTCTAGCGTCTACTCCACAAAGACTATTAATGTCAACTAGTTCGTGTATCATCTACTCGACAACGACTATTAATGTAAACTAGTTTGTCTAGCGTCTACTCGACAACGACTATTAATGTCAACTAGTTCGTCTAACGCCTACTCGTCAACGACTATTAATGTCAACTAGTTCATCTAGCGTCTACTCGACAACGACTATTAATGTCAACTAGTTCGTGTATCATCTACTCGACAACGACTATTAATGTAAACTAGTACGTCTAGCTTCTACTCGACAACGACTATTAATGTCAACTAGTTCGTCTAGCGCCTACTCGTCAACGACTATTAATGTCAACTAGTTCATCTAGCCTCTACTCGACAACGACTATTAATATCAACTAGTTCGTGTAGTGTCTACTCGACAACGACTATTAATGTCAACTAGTTCGTCTAGCGTCTACTCGACAAAGATTATTAATGTCAACTAGTTCGTGTAGCGTCTACTCGGCAACGACTATTAATTTCAACTAGTTCGTCCATCCTCTACTCGACAACTACTATTAATGTTAATAAGTTCGTGTAGTGTCTACTCGACAACGACTATTAATGTCAACTAGTTCGTCTAGCGTGTACTCGACAACTACTATTAATGTCAACTAGTTCATCTCGCGTCTACTCGACAACGACTATTAATATCAACTAGTTCGTCTCGCATCCACTCGACAACGACTATTAATGTCAACTAGTTCGTCTATCCTCTACTCGACAACTACTATTAATGTCAACTAGTTCGTCTCGCATCTACTCGACAACGACTACTAATGTCAACTAGTTCGTATAGTGTCTACTCGACAACGACTATTAATGTCAACTAGTTCGTCTAGCGTCTACTCGAAAACTACTATTAATGTCAACTAGTTCGTCTCGCATCTACTCGACAACGACTATTAATGTCAACTAGTTCGTCTCGCGTCCACTCGACAACGACTATTAATGTCAACTAGTTCGTCTAGCGTCTACTCGACAACTACTATAAATGTCAATTAGTTCGTGTAGCGTCTACTCGACAACGACTATTAATGTCAACTAGTTCGTCTAGCTTCTACTCGACAACGACTATTAATGTCAACTAGTTCGTCTATCGTCTACTCGACAACGACTATTAATGTCAACTAGTTCGTCTAGCGTCTACTCGACAACGATTATTAATGTCAACTAGTTCATCTACCGTCTACTCGACAACGACTATTAATGTCATCTAGTTCGTCTAGCGTCTACTCGACAACGACTATTAATGTCAACTAGTCCGTGTATCATCTACTCGACAACGACTATTAATGTAAACTAGTTTGTTTAGCGTCTACTCGACAACGACTATTAATGTCAACTAGTACGTCTAGCGTCTACTCGACAACGACTATTAATGTCAACTAGTTCGTCTAGCGTCTACTCGTCAACGACTATTAATGTCAACTAGTTTATCTAGCCTCTACTCGACAACGACTATTAATGTCAACTGGTTCGTGTAGTGTCTACTCGACAACGACTATTAATGTCAACTAGTTCGTCTAGCGTCTACTCGACAAAGACTATTAATGTCAACTAGTTCGTTTAGCGTCAACTCGGCAATGACTATTAATGTCAACTAGTTCGTCTATCCTCTACTCGACAACTACTATTAATGTCAACTAGTTCGTATAGTGTCTACTCGACAACGACAATTAATGTCAACTAGTTCGTCTAGCGTGTACTCGTCAATGACTATTAATGTCAACTAGTTCGTCTAGCGTGTACTCGACAACTACTATTAATGTCAACTAGTTCGTCTCGCGTCTACTCGACAACGACTATTAATATCAACTGTTTCGTCTCGCATCCACTCGACAACGACTATTAATGTCAACTAGTTCGTCTAGCGTCTACTCGACAACGACTATTAATGTCAACTAGTTCGTGTATCATCTACTCGACAACGACTATTAATGTAAACTAGTTTGTCTAGCGTCTATTCGACAACGACTATTAATGTCAACTAGTTCGTGTAGCGTCTACTCAACAACTACTATTAATTTCAACTAGTTCGTCTATCCTCTACTCGACAACTACTATTAACGTCAACTAGTTCGTGTAGTGTCTACTCGACAACGACTATTAATGTCAACTAGTTCGTCTAGCATGTACTCGACAACTACTATTAATGTCAACTAGTTCGTCTCGCGTCTACTCGACAACGATTATTAATGTCAACTAGTTTGTCTAGCGTCTACTCGACAACTACTATTAATGTCAATTAGTTCGTCTAGCGTCTACTCGACAACGACTGTTAATGTCAACTAGATCGTCTATCCTCTACTCGACAACGACTATTAATGTCAACTAGTTCGTCTAGCCTCTACACGACAACGACTATTAATGTCAACTAGTTCGTCTAGCGTCTACTCGACAACGACTATTAATGTCAACTAGTTCGTCTATCCTCTACTCGACGACTACTATTAATATCAACTAGTTCGTCTCGCATCTCCTCGACAACGACTATTAATGTCAACTAGTTCGTCTATCCTCTACTCGAAAACTGCTATTAATGTCAACTAGTTCGTCTAGCGTCTACTCGACAACGACTATTAATGTCAACTAGTTCGTGTAGCATCTACTCGACAACGACTATTAATATCAACTAGTTCGTCTAGCGTCTACTCGACAATGACTATTAATGTCAACTAGTTCGTCTAGCGTCTTCTCGTCAACGACTATTAATGTCATCTAGTTCATCTAGCATCTACTCGACAACGACTATTAATATCAACTAGTTCGTGTAGTGTCTACTCGACAACGACTATTAATGTCAACTAGTTCGTCTAGCCTCTACTCGACAACGACTATTAATGTCAACTAGTTCGTCTAGTGTCTACTCGAAAACGACTATTAATATCAACTAGTTCGTCTAGCGTCTACTCGACAACGACTATTAATGTCAACTAGTTCGTCTAGCGTCTACTCGACAACGACTATTAATGTCAACTAGTTCGTGTATCATCTACTCGACAACGACTATTAATGTAAACTAGTACGTCTAGCTTCTACTCGACAACGACTATTAATGTCAACTAGTTCGTCTAGCGCCTACTCGTCAACGACTATTAAAGTCAACTAGTTCATCTAGCGTCTACTCGAAAACGACTATTAATGTCAACTAGTTCGTGTAGTGTCTACTCGACAACGACTATTAATGTCAACTAGTTCGTCTATCCTCTACTCGACAACTACTATTAATGTCAACTAGTTCGTATAGTGTCTACTCGACAACGACAATTAATGTCAACTAGTTCGTCTAGCGTGTACTCGTCAACGACTATTAATGTCAACTAGTTCGTCTAGCGTGTACTCGACAACTACTATTAATGTCAACTAGTTCGTCTCGCGTCTACTCGACAACGACTATTAATATCAACTGTTTCGTCTCGCATTCTCTCGACAACGACTATTAATGTCAACTAGTTCGTCTAGCATCTACTCGACAACGACTATTAATGTCAACTAGTTCGTGTATCATCTACTCGAAAACGACTATTAATGTAAACTAGTTTGTCTAGCGTCTATTCGACAACGACTATTAATGTCAACTAGTACGTCTAGCGTCTACTCGACAACGACTATTAATGTCAACTAGTTCGTCTAGCGTCTACTCGTCAACGACTATTAAGGTCAACTAGTTCATCTAGCGTCTACTCGACAAAGACTATTAATGTCAACTAGTTCGTGTAGTGTCTACTCGACAACGACTATTAATGTCAATTAGTTCGTCTAGCGTCTACTCGTCAACGACTATTAATGTCAACTAGTTCATCTAGCGTCTACTCGACAACGACTATTAATGTCAACTAGTTCGTGTAGTGTCTACTCGACAACGACTATTAATGTCAACTAGTTCGTGTAGCGTCTACTCAACAACTACTATTAATTTCAACTAGTTCGTCTATCCTCTACTCGACAACTACTATTAATGTCAACTAGTTCGTGTAGTGTCTACTCGACAACGACTATTAATGTCAACTAGTTCGTCTAGCGTCTACTCGACAACGACTATTAATGTCAACTAGTTCGTGTAGTGTCTACTCGACAACGACTATTAATGTCAACTAGTTCGTCTAGCGTCTACTCGACAAAGATTATTAATGTCAACTAGTTCGTGTAGCGTCTACTCGGCAACGACTATTAATTTCAACTAGTTCGTCCATCCTCTACTCGACAACTACTATTAATGTTAACTAGTTCGTGTAGTGTCTACTCGACAACGACTATTAATGTCAACTAGTTCGTCTAGCGTGTACTCGACAACAACTATTAATGTCAACTAGTTCATCTCGCGTCTACTCGACAACGACTATTAATATCAACTAGTTCGTCTCGCATCCACTCGACAACGACTATTAATGTCAACTAGTTCGTCTAGCGTCTACTCGACAACTACTATTAATGTCAATTAGTTCGTCTAGCGTCTACTCGACAACGACTGTTAATGTCAACTAGTTCGTCTCGCGGCTACTCGACAACGACTACTAATGTTAACTAGTTCGTCTAGCGTCTACTCGACAACGACTATTAATGTCAACTAGTTCATCTAGCGTCTACTCGTCAACGTCTATTAATATCAACTAGTTCGTCTAGCGTCTACTCGACAACGACTATTAATGTCAACTAGTTCGTCTAGCGTCTACTCGACAACGACTATTAATGTCAACTAGTTCGTCTAGCGTCTACTCGTCAACGTCTATTAATATCAACTAGTTCGTCTAGCGTCTACTCGACAACGATTATTAATGTCAACTAGTTCGTCTAGCGTCTACTCGACAACGACTATTAATGTCAACTAGTTCGTGTATCATCTACTCGACAACGACTATTAATGTAAACTAGTTTGTCTAGCGTCTACTCGACAACGACTATTAATGTCAACTAGTACGTCTAGCGTCTACTCGACAACGACTATTAATGTCAACTAGTTCGTCTAGCGTCTACTCGTCAACGACTATTAATGTCAACTAGTTCATCTAGCGTCTACTCGACAATGACTATTAATGTCAACTAGTTCGTGTAGTGTCTACTCGACAACGACTATTAATGTTAACTAGCTCGTGTAGCGTCTACTCAACAACTACTATTAATTTCAACTAGTTCGTCTATCCTCTACTCGACAACTACTATTAACGTCAACTAGTTCGTGTAGTGTCTACTCGACAACGACTATTAATGTCAACTAGTTCGTCTAGCGTGTACTCGACAACTACTATTAATGTCAACTAGTTCGTCTCGCGTCTACTCGACAACGACTATTAATATCAACTAGTTCGTCTCGCATCCACTCGACAACGATTATTAATGTCAACTAGTTTGTCTAGCGTCTACTCGACAACTACTATTAATGTCAATTAGTTCGTCTAGCGTCTACTCGACAACGACTGTTAATGTCAACTAGTTCGTCTCGCGGCTACTCGACAATGACTACTAATGTTAACTAGTTCGTCTAGCGTCTACTCGACAACGACTATTAATGTCAACTAGATCGTCTATCCTCTACTCGACAACGACTATTAATGTCAACTAGTTCGTCTAGCCTCTACACGACAACGACTATTAATGTCAACTAGTTCGTCTAGCGTCTACTCGACAACGACTATTAATGTCAACTAGTTCGTCTATCCTCTACTCGACGACTACTATTAATATCAACTAGTTCGTCTCGCATCTACTCGACAACGACTATTAATGTCAACTAGTTCGTCTATCCTCTACTCGAAAACTGCTATTAATGTCAACTAGTTCGTCTAGCGTCTACTCGACAACGACTATTAATGTCAACTAGTTCGTGTAGCATCTACTCGACAACGACTATTAATATCAACTAGTTCGTCTAGCGTCTACTCGACAATGACTATTAATGTCAACTAGTTAGTCTAGCGTCTTCTCGTCAACGACTATTAATGTCATCTAGTTCATCTAGCATCTACTCGACAACGACTATTAATGTCAACTAGTTCGTGTAGTGTCTACTCGACAACGACTATTAATGTCAACTAGTTCGTCTAGCCTCTACTCGACAACGACTATTAATGTCAACTAGTTCGTCTAGTGTCTACTCGACAACGACTATTAATATCAACTAGTTCGTCTAGCGTCTACTCGACAACGACTATTAATGTCAACTAGTTCGTCTAGCGTCTACTCGACAACGACTATTAATGTCAACTAGTTCGTGTATCATCTACTCGACAACGACTATTAATGTAAACTAGTACGTCTAGCTTCTACTCGACAACGACTATTAATGTCAACTAGTTCGTCTAGCGCCTACTCGTCAACGACTATTAAAGTCAACTAGTTCATCTAGCGTCTACTCGACAACGACTATTAATGTCAACTAGTTCGTGTAGTGTCTACTCGACAACGACTATTAATGTCAACTAGTTCGTCTATCCTCTACTCGACAACTACTATTAATGTCAACTAGTTCGTGTAGTGTCTACTCGACAACGACTATTAATGTCAACTAGTTCGTCCAGCGTCTACTCGACAAAGATTATTAATGTCAACTAGTTCGTGTAGCGTCTACTCGGCAACGACTATTAATTTCAACTAGTTCGTCTATCCTCTACTCGACAACTACTATTAATATCAACTAGTTCGTCTCGCGTCTACTCGACAACGACTATTAATGTCAACTAGTTCGTGTAGTGTCTACTCGACAACGACTATTAATGTCAACTAGTTCGTCTAGCGTCTACTCGAAAACTACTATTAATTTCAACTAGTTCGTCTCGCGTCTACTCGACAACGACTATTAATGTCAACTAGTTCGTCTCGCGTCCACTCGACAACGACTATTAATGTCAACTAGTTCGTCTAGCGTCTACTCGTCAACGTCTATTAATATCAACTAGTTCGTCTAGCGTCTACTCGACAACGACTATTAATGTCAACTGGTTCGTCTAGCGTCTACTCGACAACGACTATTAATGTCAACTAGTTCGTGTATCATCTACTCGACAACGACTATTAATGTAAACTAGTTTGTCTAGCGTCTACTCGACAACGACTATTAATGTCAACTAGTACGTCTAGCGTCTACTCGACAACGACTATTAATGTCAACTAGTTCGTCTAGTGTCTACTCGTCAACGACTATTAATGTCAACTAGTTCATCTAGCGTCTACTCGACAATGACTATTAATGTCAAGTAGTTCGTGTAGTGTCTACTCGACAACGACTATTAATGTTAACTAGTTCGTGTAGCGTCTACTCAACAACTACTATTAATTTCAACTAGTTCGTCTATCCTCTACTCGACAACTACTAGTCAACTAGTTCGTGTAGTGTCTACTCGACAACGACTATTAATGTCAACTAGTTCGTCTAGCGTGTACTCGACAACTACTATTAATGTCAACTAGTTCGTCACGTGTCTACTCGACAACGACTATTAATATCAACTAGTTCGTCTCGCATCCACTCGACAACGATTATTAATGTCAACTAGTTTGTCTAGCGTCTACTCGACAACTACTATTAATGTCAATTAGTTCGTCTAGCGTCTACTCGACAACGACTGTTAATGTCAACTAGTTCGTCTCGCGGCTACTCGACAATGACTACTAATGTTAACTAGTTCGTCTAGCGTCTACTCGACAACGACTATTAATGTCAACTAGATCGTCTATCCTCTACTCGACAACGACTATTAATGTCAACTAGTTCGTCTAGCCTCTACACGACAACGACTATTAATGTCAACTAGTTCGTCTAGCGTCTACTCGACAACGACTATTAATGTCAACTAGTTCGTCTATCCTCTACTCGACGACTACTATTAATATCAACTAGTTCGTCTCGCATCTACTCGACAACGACTATTAATGTCAACTAGTTCGTCTGTCCTCTACTCGAAAACTACTATTAATGTCAACTAGTTCGTCTAGCGTCTACTCGACAACGACTATTAATGTCAACTAGTTCATGTAGCATCTACTCGACAACGACTATTAATATCAACTAGTTCGTCTAGCGTATACTCGACAATGATTATTAATGTCAACTAGTTCGTCTAGCGTCTTCTCGTCAACGACTATTAATGTCATCTAGTTCGTCTAGCATCTACTCGACAACGACTATTAATGTCAACTAGTTCGTGTAGTGTCTACTCGACAACGACTATTAATGTCAACTAGTTCGTCTAGCCTCTACTCGACAACGACTATTAATGTCAACTAGTTCGTCTAGTGTCTACTCGACAACGACTATTAATATCAACTAGTTCGTCTAGCGTCTACTCAACAACGACTATTAATGTCAACTAGTTCGTCTAGCGTCTACTCGACAACGACTATTAATGTCAACTAGTTCGTGTATCATCTACTCGACAACGACTATTAATGTAAACTAGTACGTCTAGCTTCTACTCGACAACGACTATTAATGTCAACTAGTTCGTATAGCGCCTACTCGTCAACGACTATTAAAGTCAACTAGTTCATCTAGCGTCTACTCGACAACGACTATTAATGTCAACTAGTTCGTGTAGTGTCTACTCGACAACGACTATTAATGTCAACTAGTTCGTCTAGCGTCTACTCGACAACGACTATTAATGTCAACTAGTTCGTCTAGCGTCTACTCGGCAACGACTATTAATTTCAACTAGTTCGTCTATCCTCTACTCGACAACTACTATTAATATCAACTAGTTCGTCTCGCGTCTACTCGACAACGACTATTAATGTCAACTAGTTCGTGTAGTGTCTACTCGACAACGACTATTAATGTCAACTAGTTCGTCTAGCGTCTACTCGACAACTACTATTAATTTCAACTAGTTCATCTAGCGTCTACTCGACAACTGCTATTAATGTCAACTAGTTCGTGTAGAGTCTACTCGACAACGACTATTAATGTCAACTAGTTCGTCTAGCATCTACTCGACAACGACTATTAATGTCAACTAGTTCGTGTAGCGTCTACTCGGCAACGACTATTAATGTCAACTAGTTCGTCTATCCTCTACTCGACAACTATTATTAATATCAACTAGTTCGTCACGCGTCTACTCGACAACGACTATTAATGTCAACTAGTTCGTGTAGTGTCTACTCGACAACTACTATTAATGTCAACTAGTTCGTCTAGCGTCTACTCGACAACTAGTATTAATGTCAAATAGTTCGTCTAGAGTCTACTCGTCAACGACTATTAATGTCAACTATTTCGTCTAGCCTCTACTCGACAACGACTATTAATGTCAACTAGTTCGTCTAGCGTCTACTCGACAACGACTATTAATATCAACTAGTTCGTCTAGCGTCTACTCGACAATGACTATTAATGTCAACTATTTCGTCTAGCGTCTACTCGTCAACGACTATTAATGTCATCTAGTTCGTCTAGCGTCTACTCGTCAACGACTATTAATGTCAACTAGTTCGTCTAACGTCTACTCGACAACGACTATTAATGTTAACTAATTCGTCTAGCGTCTACTCGTCAACGACTATTAATATCAACTAGTTCGTCTAGCGTCTACTCGACAATGACTATTAATGTCAACTAGTTCGTCTAGCGTCTTCTCGTCAACGACTATTAATGTCATCTAGTTCATCTAGCATCTACTCGACAACGACTATTAATATCAACTAGTTCGTGTAGTGTCTACTCGACAACGACTATTAATGTCAACTAGTTCGTCTAGCCTCTACTCGACAACGACTATTAATGTCAACTAGTTCGTCTAGTGTCTACTCGAAAACGACTATTAATATCAACTAGTTCGTCTAGCGTCTACTCGACAACGACTATTAATGTCAACTAGTTCGTCTAGCGTCTACTCGACAACGACTATTAATGTCAACTAGTTCGTGTATCATCTACTCGACAACGACTATTAATGTAAACTAGTACGTCTAGCTTCTACTCGACAACGACTATTAATGTTAACTAGTTCGTCTAGCGCCTACTCGTCAACGACTATTAAAGTCAACTAGTTCATCTAGCGTCTACTCGAAAACGACTATTAATGTCAACTAGTTCGTGTAGTGTCTACTCGACAACGACTATTAATGTCAACTAGTTCGTCTATCCTCTACTCGACAACTACTATTAATGTCAACTAGTTCGTATAGTGTCTACTCGACAACGACAATTAATGTCAACTAGTTCGTCTAGCGTGTACTCGTCAACGACTATTAATGTCAACTAGTTCGTCTATCCTCTACTCGAAAACTGCTATTAATGTCAACTAGTTCGTCTAGCGTCTACTCGACAACGACTATTAATGTCAACTAGTTCGTGTAGCATCTACTCGACAACGACTATTAATATCAACTAGTTCGTCTAGCGTCTACTCGACAATGACTATTAATGTCAACTAGTTAGTCTAGCGTCTTCTCGTCAACGACTATTAATGTCATCTAGTTCATCTAGCATCTACTCGACAACGACTATTAATGTAAACTAGTTCGTGTAGTGTCTACTCGACAACGACTATTAATGTCAACTAGTTCGTCTAGCCTCTACTCGACAACGACTATTAATGTCAACTAGTTCGTCTAGTGTCTACTCGACAACGACTATTAATATCAACTAGTTCGTCTAGCGTCTACTCGACAACGACTATTAATGTCAACTAGTTCGTCTAGCGTCTACTCGACAACGACTATTAATGTCAACTAGTTCGTGTATCATCTACTCGACAACGACTATTAATGTAAACTAGTACGTCTAGCTTCTACTCGACAACGACTATTAATGTCAACTAGTTCGTCTAGCGCCTACTCGTCAACGACTATTAAAGTCAACTAGTTCATCTAGCGTCTACTCGACAACGACTATTAATGTCAACTAGTTCGTGTAGTGTCTACTCGACAACGACTATTAATGTCAACTAGTTCGTCTATCCTCTACTCGACAACTACTATTAATGTCAACTAGTTCGTGTAGTGTCTACTCGACAACGACTATTAATGTCAACTAGTTCGTCCAGCGTCTACTCGACAAAGATTATTAATGTCAACTAGTTCGTGTAGCGTCTACTCGGCAACGACTATTAATTTCAACTAGTTCGTCTATCCTCTACTCGACAACTACTATTAATATCAACTAGTTCGTCTCGCGTCTACTCGACAACGACTATTAATGTCAACTAGTTCGTGTAGTGTCTACTCGACAACGACTATTAATGTCAACTAGTTCGTCTAGCGTCTACTCGAAAACTACTATTAATTTCAACTAGTTCGTCTCGCGTCTACTCGACAACGACTATTAATGTCAACTAGTTCGTCTCGCGTCCACTCGACAACGACTATTAATGTCAACTAGTTCGTCTAGCGTCTACTCGTCAACGTCTATTAATATCAACTAGTTCGTCTAGCGTCTACTCGACAACGACTATTAATGTCAACTGGTTCGTCTAGCGTCTACTCGACAACGACTATTAATGTCAACTAGTTCGTGTATCATCTACTCGACAACGACTATTAATGTAAACTAGTTTGTCTAGCGTCTACTCGACAACGACTATTAATGTCAACTAGTACGTCTAGCGTCTACTCGACAACGACTATTAATGTCAACTAGTTCGTCTAGTGTCTACTCGTCAACGACTATTAATGTCAACTAGTTCATCTAGCGTCTACTCGACAATGACTATTAATGTCAAGTAGTTCGTGTAGTGTCTACTCGACAACGACTATTAATGTTAACTAGTTCGTGTAGCGTCTACTCAACAACTACTATTAATTTCAACTAGTTCGTCTATCCTCTACTCGACAACTACTAGTCAACTAGTTCGTGTAGTGTCTACTCGACAACGACTATTAATGTCAACTAGTTCGTCTAGCGTGTACTCGACAACTACTATTAATGTCAACTAGTTCGTCACGTGTCTACTCGACAACGACTATTAATATCAACTAGTTCGTCTCGCATCCACTCGACAACGATTATTAATGTCAACTAGTTTGTCTAGCGTCTACTCGACAACTACTATTAATGTCAATTAGTTCGTCTAGCGTCTACTCGACAACGACTGTTAATGTCAACTAGTTCGTCTCGCGGCCACTCGACAATGACTACTAATGTTAACTAGTTCGTCTAGCGTCTACTCGACAACGACTATTAATGTCAACTAGATCGTCTATCCTCTACTCGACAACGACTATTAATGTCAACTAGTTCGTCTAGCCTCTACACGACAACGACTATTAATGTCAACTAGTTCGTCTAGCGTCTACTCGACAACGACTATTAATGTCAACTAGTTCGTCTATCCTCTACTCGACGACTACTATTAATATCAACTAGTTCGTCTCGCATCTACTCGACAACGACTATTAATGTCAACTAGTTCGTCTGTCCTCTACTCGAAAACTACTATTAATGTCAACTAGTTCGTCTAGCGTCTACTCGACAACGACTATTAATGTCAACTAGTTCATGTAGCATCTACTCGACAACGACTATTAATATCAACTAGTTCGTCTAGCGTATACTCGACAATGATTATTAATGTCAACTAGTTCGTCTAGCGTCTTCTTGTCAACGACTATTAATGTCATCTAGTTCGTCTAGCATCTACTCGACAACGACTATTAATGTCAACTAGTTCGTGTAGTGTCTACTCGACAACGACTATTAATGTCAACTAGTTCGTCTAGCCTCTACTCGACAACGACTATTAATGTCAACTAGTTCGTCTAGTGTCTACTCGACAACGACTATTAATATCAACTAGTTCGTCTTGCGTCTACTCAACAACGACTATTAATGTCAACTAGTTCGTCTAGCGTCTACTCGACAACGACTATTAATGTCAACTAGTTCGTGTATCATCTACTCGACAACGACTATTAATGTAAACTAGTACGTCTAGCTTCTACTCGACAACGACTATTAATGTCAACTAGTTCGTATAGCGCCTACTCGTCAACGACTATTAAAGTCAACTAGTTCATCTAGCGTCTACTCGACAACGACTATTAATGTCAACTATTTCGTGTAGTGTCTACTCGACAACGACTATTAATGTCAACTAGTTCGTCTAGCGTCTACTCGACAACGACTATTAATGTCAACTAGTTCGTCTAGCGTCTACTCGGAAACGACTATTAATTTCAACTAGTTCGTCTATCCTCTACTCGACAACTACTATTAATATCAACTAGTTCGTCTCGCGTCTACTCGACAACGACTATTAATGTCAACTAGTTCGTGTAGTGTCTACTCGACAACGACTATTAATGTCAACTAGTTCGTCTAGCGTCTACTCGACAACTACTATTAATTTCAACTAGTTCATCTAGCGTCTACTCGACAACTACTATTAATGTCAACTAGTTCGTGTAGAGTCTACTCGACAACGACTATTAATGTCAACTAGTTCGTCTAGCATCTACTCGACAACGACTATTAATGTCAACTAGTTCGTGTAGCGTCTACTCGGCAACGACTATTAATGTCAACTAGTTCGTCTATCCTCTACTCGACAACTATTATTAATATCAACTAGTTCGTCACGCGTCTACTCGACAACGACTATTAATGTCAACTAGTTCGTGTAGTGTCTACTCGACAACTACTATTAATGTCAACTAGTTCGTCTAGCGTCTACTCGACAACTAGTATTAATGTCAAATAGTTCGTCTAGAGTCTACTCGTCAACGACTATTAATGTCAACTAGTTCGTCTAGCCTCTACTCGACAACGACTATTAATGTCAACTAGTTCGTCTAGCGTCTACTCGACAACGACTATTAATATCAACTAGTTCGTCTAGCGTCTACTCGACAATGACTATTAATGTCAACTATTTCGTCTAGCGTCTACTCGTCAACGACTATTAATGTCATCTAGTTCGTCTAGCGTCTACTCGTCAACGACTATTAATGTCAACTAGTTCGTCTAACGTCTACTCGACAACGACTATTAATGTTAACTAATTCGTCTAGCGTCTACTCGTCAACGACTATTAATGTCAACTAGTTCATCTAGCGTCTACTCGACAACGACTATTAATGTCAACTAGTTCCTGTAGTGTCTACTCGACAACTAGTATTAATGTCAACTAGTTCGTCTAGAGTCTACTCGTCAATGACTATTAATGTCAACTAGTTCGTCTAGCCTCTACTCGACAACGACTATTAATGTCAACTAGTTCGTGTAGTGTCTACTCGACATCGACAATTAATGTCAACTAGTTCGTCTAGCATCTACTCGACAATGACTATTAATGTCAACTAGTTCGTCTATCCTCTACTCGACAACTACTATTAATGTCAACTAGTTCGTCTAGCAACTACTCGACAACGACTATTAATGTCAACTAGTTCGTGTAGCGTCTACTCGGCAACGACTATTAATGTCAACTAGTTCGTCTATCCTCTACTCGACAACTACTATTAATATCAACTAGTTCGTCTCGCGTCTACTCGACAACGACTATTAATATCAACTAGTTCGTCTCGCGTCTACTCGACAACGACTATTAATGTCAACTAGTTCGTCTCGCGTCCACTCGACAACGACTATTAATATCAAATAGTTCGTCTAGCGTCTACTCGACAACTACTATAAATGTCAACTAGTTCGTGTAGCGTCTACTCGACAATGAATATTAATGTCAACTAGTTCGTCTAGCGCCTACTCGACAACGACTATTAATGTCAACTAGTTCTTCTATCGTCTACTCGACAACGATTATTAATGTCAACTAATTCGTCTAGCGTCTACTCGAAAACGATTATTAATGTCAACTAGTTCGTCTACGGTCTACTCGACAACGACTATTAATATCAACTAGTTCGTCTAGCGTCTACTCGACAACTAGTATTAATGTCAACTAGTTCGTCTAGAGTCTACTCGTCAATGACTAATAATGTCAACTAGTTCGTCTAGCCTCTACTCGACAACAACTATTAATGTCAACTAGTTCGTGTAGTGCCTACTCGACATCGACAATTAATGTCAACTAGTTCGTCTAGCATCTACTCGACAACGACTATTAATGTCAACTAGTTCGTCTATCCTCTACTCGACAACTACTATTAATGTCAACTAGTTCGTCTCGCATCTACTCGACAACGACTATTAATGTCAACTAGTTCGTATAGTGTCTACTCGACAACGACTATTAATGTCAACTAGTTCGTCTAGCGTCTACTCGACTACTATTAATGTCAACTAGTTCGTCTCGCATCTACTCGACAACGACTATTAATGTCAACTAGTTCGTCTCGCTTCCACTCGACAACGACTATTAATGAAAACTAGTTCGTCTAGCGTCTACTCGACAACTACTATAAATGTCAATTAGTTCGTGTAGCGTCTACTCGACAACGACTATTAATGTCAACTAGTTCTTCTAGCTTCTACTCGACAACGACTATTAATGTCAACTAGTTCGTCTATCGTCTACTCGACAACGACTATTAATGTCAACTAGTTTGTCAAGCGTCTACTCGTCAACGATTATTAATGTCAACTAGTTCATCTACCGTCTACTCGACAACGACTATTAATGTCATCTAGTTTGTCTAGCGTCTACTCGACAACGACTATTAATGTCAACTAGTCCGTGTATCATCTATTCGACAACGACTATTAATGTCAACTAGTCCGTGTATCATCTATTCGACAACGACTATTAATGTAAACTAGTTTGTCTAGCGTCTACTCGACAACGACTATTAATGTCAACTAGTACGTCTAGCGTCTACTCGACAACGACTATTAATGTCAACTAGTTCGTTTAGCGTCTACTCGTCAACGACTATTAATGTCAACTAGTTCATCTAGCGTCTACTCGACAACGACTATTAATGTCAACTAGTTCGTGTAGTGTCTACTCGAAAACGACTATTAATATCAACTAGTTCGTCTAGCGTCTACTCGACAAAGACTATTAATGTCAACTAGTTCGTGTAGCGTCTACTCGGCAACGACTATTAATGTCAACTAGTTCGTCTATCCTCTACTCGAAAACTACTATTAATGTCAACTAGTTCGTATAGTGTCTAATCGACAACGACAATTAATGTCAACTAGTTCGTCTAGCGTGTACTCGTCAACGACTATTAATGTCAACTAGTTCGTCTAGCGTGTACTCGACAACTACTATTAATGTCAACTAGTTCGTCTCGCGTCTACTCGACAATGACTATTAATATCAACTAGTTCGTCTAGCGTCTACTCGACAACGACTATTAATGTCAACTAGTTCGTGTATCATCTACTCGACAACGACTATTAATGTAAACTAGTTTGTCTAGCGTCTACTCGACAACGACTATTAATGTCGACTAGTACGTCTAGCGTCTACTCGACAACGACTATTAATGTCAACTAGTTCGTCTAGCGTCTACTCGTCAACGACTATTAATGTCAACTAGTTCATCTAGCGTCTACTCGACAACGACTGTTAATGTCAACTAGTTCGTCTAGAGGCTACTAGACAACGACTGTTAATGTCAACTAGTTCGTCTAGCGGCTACTCCAACACGACTGTTAATGCCAACTAGTTCGTCTAGCGTCTATTCGACAACGACTATTAATGTCAACTAGTTCGTCTTACTTCTACTCGACAACGACTATTAATGTCAACTAGTTCGTCTAGCGTCTACTCGACAACGACTATTAATATCAACTAGTTCGTCTAGCGTCTATTCGACAATGACTATTAATGTCAACTAGTTCGTCTAGAGTCTACTCGTAAACGACTATTAATGTCATCTAGTTCGTCTAACGTCTACTCATCAACGACTATTAATGTCAACTAGTTCGTCTAGCGTCTACTCGACAACGACTATTAATGTTAACTAATTCGTCTAACGTCTACTCGTCAACGACTATTAATGTCAACTAGTTCATCTAGCGTCTACTCGACAACGACTATTAATGTCAACTAGTTCGTGTAGTGTCTACTCGAAAACGACAATTAATGTCAACTAGTTCGTCTAGCAACTACTCGACAACGACTATTAATGTCAACTATTTCGTGTAGCGTCTACTCGGCAACGACTATTAATGTCAACTAGTTCGTCTATCCTCTACTCGACAACTACTATTAGTATCAACTAGTTCGTCTCGCGTCTACTCGACAACGACTATTAATGTCAACTAGTTCGTGTAGTTTCTACTCGACAACGACTATTAATGTCAACTAGTTGATCTAGCGTCTACTCGACAATTACTATTAATGTTAACTAGTTCGTCTCGCGTCTACTCGACAACGACTATTAATGTCAACTAGTTCGTCTCGCGTCCACTCGACAACGACTATTATTGTCAACTAGTTCGTCTAGCGTCTACTCGACAACGACTATTAATGTCAACTAGTTCTTCTATCCTCTACTCGACAACGACTATTAATGTCAACTAGTTCGTGTAGCGTCTACTCGACAACGACTATTATTGTCAACTAGTTCGTCTAGCGCCTACTCGACAACGACTATTAATGTCAACTAGTTCTTCTATCCTCTACTCGACAACGACTATTAATGTCAACTAGTTCGTCTTGCGTCTACTCGACAACGATTATTAATGTCAACTAGTTCGTCTACCGTCTACTCGACAACAACTATTAATATCAACTAGTTCGTCTAGCGTCTACTCGAAAACTAGTATTAATGTCAACTAGTTCGTCTCGCGTCTACTCGTCAATGACTATTAATGTCAACTAGTTCGTATAGTGTCTACTCGACAACGACAATTAATGTCAACTAGTTCGTCTAGCGTGTACTCGTCAACGACTATTAATGTCAACTAGTTCGTCTAGCGTGTACTCGACAACTACTATTAATGTCAACTAGTTCGTCTCGCGTCTACTCGACAACGACTATTAATATCAACTGTTTCGTCTCGCATCCACTCGACAACGACTATTAATGTCAACTAGTTCGTCTAGCGTCTACTCGACAACTACTATTAATGTCAATTAGTTCGTCTATCGTCTACTCGACAACGACTGTTAATGTCAACTGTTTCGTCTCGCATCCACTCGACAACGACTATTAATGTCAACTAGTTCGTCTAGCGTCTACTCGACAACTACTATTAATTTCAATTAGTTCGTCTATCCTCTACTCGACAACGACTATTAATGTAAACTAGTTCGTCTAGCCTCTACTCGACAACGACTATTAATGTCAACTAGTTCGTCTAGCGTCTACTCGACAACGACTATTAATATCAACTAGTTCGTCTAGCGTCTACTCGGCAACGACTATTAATGTCAACTAGTTCGTCTAGCGTCTACTCGTCAACGACTATTAATGTCAACTAGTTATTCTCGCGTCTAGTCGACAAATACAATTAATGTCAACTAGTTCGTCTAGCGTCTACTCGTCAACGACTATTAATTTCAACTATTTCGTCTTGTGTCTACTCGACAGCTACTATTAATGTCAATTAGTTCCTCTAGCGTCTACTCGACAACGACTGTTAATGTCAACTAGTTCGTCTAGAGGCTACTAGACAACGACTGTTAATGTCAACTAGTTCGTCTAGCGGCTACTCGACAACGACTGTTAATGCCAACTAGTTCGTCTAGCGTCTATTCGACAACGACTATTAATGTCAACTAGTTCGTCTAACTTCTACTCGACAACGACTATTAATGTCAACTAGTTCGTCTAGCGTTTACTCGACAACGACTATTAATATCAACTAGTTCGTCTACCGTCTACTCGACAATGACTATTAATGTCAACTAGTTCGTCTAGCGTCTACTCGTCAACGACTATTAATGTCATCTAGTTCGTCTAACGTCTACTCGTCAACGACTATTAATGTCAACTAGTTCGTCTAGCGTCTACTCGACAACTACTATTAATGTCAATTAGTTCGTCTATCGTCTACTCGACAACGACTGTTAATGTCAACTAGTTCGTCTCGCGGCTACTCGACAACGACTACTAATGTTAACTAGTTCGTCTAGCGTCTACTCGACAACGACTATTAATGTCAACTAGTTCGTCTAGCGTCTACTCGTCAACGACTATTAATGTCAACTAGTTCGTCTATCCTCTACTCGACAACGACTATTAATGTCAACTAGTTCGTCTAGCGTCTACTCGACAACGACTATTAATGTCAACTAGTTCGTCTATCCTCTACTCGACAACGACTATTAATGTAAACTAGTTCGTCTAGCCTCTACTCGACAACGACTATTAATGTCAACTAGTTCGTCTAGCGTCTACTCGACAACGACTATTAATATCAACTAGTTCGTCTAGCGTCTACTCGGCAACGACTATTAATGTCAAATAGTTCGTCTAGCGTCTACTCGTCAACGACTATTAATGTCAACTAGTTATTCTCGCGTCTAGTCGACAAATACAATTAATGTCAACTAGTTCGTCTAGCGTCTACTCGTCAACGACTATTAATTTCAACTATTTCGTCTTGTGTCTACTCGACAGCTACTATTAATGTCAATTAGTTCGTCTAACTTCTACTCGACAACGACTATTAATGTCAACTAGTTCGTCTAGCGTTTACTCGACAACGACTATTAATATCAACTAGTTCGTCTACCGTCTACTCGACAATGACTATTAATGTCAACTAGTTCGTCTAGCGTCTACTCGTCAACGACTATTAATGTCATCTAGTTCGTCTAACGTCTACTCGTCAACGACTATTAATGTCAACTAGTTCGTCTAGCGTCTACTCGACAACGACTATTAATGTTAACTAATTCGCCTAGCGTCTACTCGTCAACGACTATTAATGTCAACTAGTTCATCTAGCGTCTACTCGACAACGACTATTAATGTCAACTAGTTCGTGTAGTGTCTATTCGAAAACGACAATTAATATCAACTAGTTCGTCTAGCAACTACTCGACAACGACTATTAATGTCAACTAGTTCGTGTAGCGTCTACTCGGCAACGACTATTAATGTCAACTAGTTCGTCTATCCTCTACTCGACAACTACTATTAGTATCAACTAGTTCGTCTCGCGTCTACTCGACAACGACTATTAATGTCAACTAGTTCGTGTAGTTTCTACTCGACAACGACTATTAATGTCAACTAGTTGATCTAGCGTCTACTCGACAACTACTATTAATGTCAACTAGTTCGTCTCGCGTCTACTCGACAACGACTATTAATGTCAACTAGTTCGTCTCGCGTCCACTCGACAACGACTATTAATATCAAATAGTTCGTCTAGCGTCTACTCGACAACTACTATAAATGTCAACTAGTTCGTGTAGCGTCTACTCGACAACGACTATTAATGTCAACTAGTTCGTCTAGCGCCTACTCGACAACGACTATTAATGTCAACTAGTTCTTCTATCCTCTTCTCGACAACGACTATTAATGTCAACTAGTTCGTCTAGCGTCTACTCGAAAACGATTATTAATGTCAACTAGTTCGTCTACCGTCTACTCGACAACGACTATTAATATCAACTAGTTCGTCTAGCGTCTACTCGACAACTAGTATTAATGTCAACTAGTTCGTCTCGCGTCTACTCGTCAATGACTATTAATGTCAACTAGTTCGTCTAGCCTCAACTCGACAACGACTATTATTGTCAACTAGTTCGTGTAGTGTCTACTCGACATCGACAATTAATGTCAACTAGTTCGTCTAGCATCTACTCGACAAAGACTATTAATGTCAACTAGATCGTCTATCCTCTATTCGACAACGACTATTAATGTAATCTAGTTCGTCTAGCGTCTACTCGACAACTACTATTAATGTCAACTAGTTCGTCTCGCATCTACTCGACAACGACTATTAATATCAACTAGTTCGTCTCGCGTCCACTCGACAACGTCTATTAATGTCAACTAGTTCGTCTAGCGTCTACTCGACAACTACTATAAATGTCAACTAGTTCGTGTAGCGTCTACTCGACAACGACTATTAATGTCAACTAGTTCGTCTAACTTCTACTCGACAACGACTATTAATGTCAACTAGTTCGTCTATCGTCTACTCGACAACGACTATTAATGTCAATTAGTTCGTCTAGCGTCTACTCGACAACGTTTATTAATGTCAACTAGTTCATCTACCGTCTACCCGATAACGACTATTAATGTCATCTAGTTCGTCTAGCGTCTACTCGACAACGACTATTAATGTCAACTAGTTCGTGTTTCATGTACTCGACAACGACTATTAATGTAAACTAGTTTGTCTAGCGTCTACACGACAACGACTATTAATGTCAACTAGTACGTCTAGCGTCTACTCGACAACGACTATTAATGTCAACTAGTTCGTCTATCCTCTACTCGACAACGACTATTAATGTAAACTAGTTCGTCTAGCCTCTACTCGACAACGACTATTAATATCAGCTAGTTCGTCTAGCGTCTACTCGGAAACGACTATTAATGTCAACTAGTTCGTCTAGCGTCTACTCGACAACTACTATTAATGTCAACTAGTTCGTCTCGCGTCTACTCGACAACGACTATTAATGTCAACTAGTTCGTCTCGCGTCCACTCGACAACGACTATTAATATCAAATAGTTCGTCTAGCGTCTACTCGACAACTACTATAAATGTCAACTAGTTCGTGTAGCGTCTACTCGACAACGACTATTAATGTCAACTAGTTCGTCTAGCGCCTACTCGACAACGACTATTAATGTCAACTAGTTCTTCTATCCTCTACTCGACAACGACTATTAATGTCAACTAGTTCGTATAGCGTCTACTCGACAACGATTATTAATGTCAACTAGTTCGTCTACCGTCTACTCGACAACGACTATTAATATCAACTAGTTCGTCTAGCGTCTACTCGACAACTAGTATTAATGTCAACTAGTTCGTCTCGCGTCTACTCGTCAATGACTATTAATGTCAACTAATTCGTCTAGCCTCTACTCGACAACGACTATTATTGTCAACTAGTTCGTGTAGTGTCTACTCGACATCGACAATTAATGTCAACTAGTTCGTCTAGCATCTACTCGACAACGACTATTAATGTCAACTAGTTCGTCTATCCTCTACTCGACAACGACTATTAATGTCAACTAGTTCGTCTAGCGTCTACTCGACAACTACTATTAATGTCAACTAGTTCGTTTCGCATCTACTCGACAACGACTATTAATGTCAACTAGTTCGTCTCGCGTCCACTCGACAACGACTATTAATGTCAACTAGTTCGACTAGCGTCTACTCGACAACTACTATAAATGTCAACTAGTTCGTGTAGCGTCTACTCGACAACGACTATTAATGTCAACTAGTTCGTCTAACTTCTACTCGACAACGACTATTAATGTCAACTAGTTCGTCTATCGTCTACTCGACAACGACTATTAATGTCAATTAGTTCGTCTAGCGTCTACTCGACAACGATTATTAATGTCAACTAGTTCATCTACCTTCTACCCGACAACGACTATTAATGTCATCTAGTTCGTCTAGCGTCTACTCGACAACGACTATTAATGTCAACTAGTTCGTGTATCATGTACTCGACAACGACTATTAATGTAAACTAGTTTGTCTAGCGTCTACTCTACAACGACTATTAATGTCAACTAGTACGTCTAGCGTCTACTCGACAACGACTATTAATGTCAACTAGTTCGTCTATCCTCTACTCGACAACGACTATTAATGTAAACTAGTTCGTCTAGACTCTACTCGACAACGACTATTAATATCAGCTAGTTCGTCTAGCGTCTACTCGGAAACGACTATTAATGTCAACTAGTTCATCTAGCGTCTACTCGTCAACGACTATTAATGTCAACTAGTTCTTCTCGCGTATAGTCGACAAATACTATTAATGTCAACTAGTTCGTCTAGCGTCTACTCGTCAACGACTATTAATTTCAACTATTTCGTCTTGTGTCTACTCGACAGCTACTATTAATGTCAATTAGTTCGTCTAGCGTCTACTCGACAATGACTGTTAATGTCAACTAGTTCGTCTAGCGGCTACTCGACAACTACTGTTAATGTCAACTAGTTCGTCTAGAGGCTACTAGACAACGACTGTTAATGTCAACTAGTTCGACTAGCGGCTACTCGACAACGACTGTTAATGCCAACTAGTTCGTCTAGCGTCTATTCGACAACGACTATTAATGTCAACTACTTCGTTTAGCGTCTACTCGACAACGACTATTAATGTCAACTAGTTCGTCTAGCGGCTACTTGTCAATGACTATTAATGTCAACAAGTTCGTCTAGCGTTTACTCGACAACGACTATTAATGTCAACTAGTTCGTCTTGCGTCTACTCGACAACGACTATTAATGTCAACTAGTTCGTCTAGCGGGTATTCGACAACGACTACTAATGTCAACTACTTCGTCTAGCGTCTACTCGACAACGACTTTTAATGTCAACTAGTTCGTCTATCCTCTACTCGACGACTACTATTAATATCAACTAGTTCGTCTCGCATCTACTCGACAACGACTATTAATGTCAACTAGTTCGTCTCGCGTCCACTCGACAACAACTATTAATGTCAAATAGTTCGTCTATCCTCTACTCGAAAACTACTATTAATGTCAACTAGTTCGTCTCGCGTCTACTCGACAACGACTATTAATGTCAACTAGCGCGTCTAGCGTCTACTCAACAACGACTATTAAAGTCAACTAGTTCGTCTAGCGTCTACTCGACAACTAGAATTAATGTCAACTAGTTCGTCTAGCGTCTACTCGACAACGACTATTAATGTCAACTAGCGCGTCTAGCGTCTACTCAACAACGACTATTAAAGTCAACTAGTTCGTCTAGCGTCTACTCGACAACTAGAATTAATGTCAACTAGTTCGTCTAGCGTCTACTCGACAACGACTATTAATATCAACTAGTTCGTCTAGCGTCTACTCGACAATGACTATTAATGTCAACTAGTTCGTCTAGCATCTACTCGTCAACGACTATTAATGTCAACTAGTTCGTCTAGCGTCTACTCGACAACGACTATTAATATTAACTAATTCGTCTAGCGTCTACTCGTCAACGACTATTAATGTCAACTAATTTATCTAGCGTCTACTCGACAACGACTATTAATGTCAACTAGTTCGTGTAGTGTCTACTCGACAACGACTATTAATGTCAACTAGTTCGTCTAGCGTCTACTCGACAACTAGTATTAATGTCAACTAGTTCGTCTAGAGTCTACTCGTCAATGACTATTAATGTCAACTAGTTCGTCAAGCCTCTACTCGACAACGACTATTAATGTCAACTAGTTCGTCTAGCGTCTACTCGACAACTACTATTAATATCAACTAGTTCGTCTAGCGTCTACTCGTCAACGACTATTTATGTCAACTAGTTTGTCTAGCGTCTACTCGACAATGGCTATTAATGTCAACTAGTTCGTCTAGCGTCTACTCGTCAACGACTATTAATGTCAACTAGTTCATCTAGCGTCTTCTCGACAACGACTATTAATGTCAACTAGTTCGTGTAGTGTCTACTCGACATCGACAATTAATGTCAACTAGTTCGTCTAGCATCTACCCGACAACGACTATTAATGTCAACTAGTTCGTCTAGCGTCTACTCGACAACGACTATTAATGTCAACTAGTTCGTCTAGCGTCTACTCGACAACGACTATTAATGTCAACTAGTTCGTCTAGCGTCTACTCGACAACGACTATTAATTTCAACTATTTCGTCTCGCATCTACTCGACAACGACTATTAATGTTAACTAGTTCGTGTAGCGTCTACTCAACAACTACTATTAATTTCAACTAGTTCGTCTAGCGTCTACTCGACAACGACTATTAATGTCAACTAGTTCGTCTCTCCTCTACTCGAAAACTACTATTAATATCAACTAGTTCGTCTAGCGTCTACTCGACAACGACTATTAATGACAACTAGTTCGTGTAGCATCTACTCGACAACGACTATTAATATCAACTAGTTCGTCTAGCGTCTACTCGACAATGACTATTAATGTCAACTAGTTCGTGTATCATCTACTCCACAACGACTATTAATGTAAACTAGTTTGTCTAGCGTCTACTCGACAACGACTATTAATGTCAACTAGTTCGTCTAACGCCTACTCTTCAACGACTATTAATGTCAACTAGTTCATCTAGCGTCTACTCGACAATGACTATTAATGTCAACTAGTTCGTGTATCATCTACTCCACAACGACTATTAATGTAAACTAGTACGTCTAGCTTCTACTCGACAACGACTATTAATGTCAACTAGTTCGTCTAGCGCCTACTCGTCTATGACTATTAATGTCAACTAGTTCATCTAGCGTCTACTCGACAACGACTATTAATGTCAACTAGTTCGTGTAGTGTCTACTCGACAACGACTATTAATGTCAACTAGTTCGTCTAGCGTCTACTCGACAAAGATTATTAATGTCAACTAGTTCGTGTAGCGTCTACTCGGCAACGACTATTAATTTCAACTAGTTCGTCTATCCACTACTCGACAACTACTATTAATGTTAACTAGTTCGTGTAGTGTCTACTCGACAACGACTATTAATGTCAACTAGTTCGTCTAGCGTGTACTCGACAACTACTATTAATGTCAACTAGTTCGTCTCGCGTCTACTCGACAACGACTATTAATATCAACTAGTTCGTCTCGCATCCACTCGACAACGACTATTAATGTCAACTAGTTCGTCTAGCGTCTACTCGACAACGACTATTAATATCAACTAGTTCGTCTACCGTCTACTCGACAACGACTATTAATATCAACTAGTTCGTCTAGCGTCTACTCGGCAACTAGTATTAATGTCAACTAGTTCGTCTAGAGTCTACTCGTCAATGACTATTAATGTCAACTAGTTCGTCTAGCCTCTACTCGACAACAACTATTAATGTCAACTAGTTCGTGTAGTGCCTACTCGACATCGACAATTAATGTCAACTAGTTTGTCTAGCATCTACTCGACAACGACTATTAATGTCAACTAGTTCGTTTATCCTCTACTCGACAACTACTATTAATGTCATCTAGTTCGTCTAGCGTCTACTCGACAACGACTATTAATGTCAACTAGTCCGTGTATCATCTACTCGACAACGACTATTAATGTAAACTAGTTTGTCTAGCGTCTACTCGACAACGACTATTAATGTCAACTAGTACGTCTAGCGTCTACTCGACAACGACTATTAATGTCAACTAGTTCGTCTAGCGTCTACTCGTCAACGACTATTAATGTCAACTAGTTCATCTAGCGTCTACTCAACAACGACTATTAATGTCAACTAGTTCGTGTAGTGTCTACTCGACAACGACTATTAATGTCAACTATTTCGTCTAGCATCTACTCGACAAAGACTATTAATGTCAACTAGTTCGTGTAGCGTCTACTCGGCAACGACTATTAATGTCAACTAGTTCGTCTATCCTCTACTCGACAACTACTATTAATGTCAACTAGTTCGTATAGTGTCTACTCGACAACGACAATTAATGTCAACTAGTTCGTCTAGCGTGTACTCGTCAACGACTATTAATGTTAACTAGTTCGTCTAGCGTGTACTCGACAACTACTATTAATGTCAACTAGTTCGTCTCGCGTCTACTCGACAACGACTATTAATATCAACTGTTTCGTCTCGCATCCACTCGACAACGACTATTAATGTCAACTAGTTCGTCTAGCGTCTAATCGACAACGACTATTAATTTCAACTAGTTCGTCTATCCTCTACTCGACAACGACTATTAATGTCAACTAGTTCGTGTAGTGTCTACTCGACAACGACTATTAATGTCAATTAGTTCGTCTACCGTCTACTCGTCAACGACTATTAATGTCAACTAGTTCATCTAGCGTCTACTCGAAAACGACTATTAATGTCAACTAGTTCGTGTAGTGTCTACTCGACAACGACTATTAATGTCAACTAGTTCGTGTAGCGTCTACTCAACAACTACTATTAATTTCAACTAGTTCGTCTATCCTCTACTCGACAACTACTATTAATGTCAACTAGTTCGTGTAGTGTCTACTCGACAACGACTATTAATGTCAACTAGTTCGTCTAGCGTGTACTCGACAACTACTATTAATGTCAACTAGTTCGTCTCGCGTCTACTCGACGACTATTAATATCAACTAGTTCGTCTCGCATCCACTCGACAACGACTATTAATGTCAACTAGTTCGTGTAGTGTCTACTCGACAACGACTATTAATGTCAACTAGTTCGTCTAGCCTCTACTCGACAACGACTATTAATGTCAACTAGTTCGTCTAGTGTCTACTCGACAACGACTATTAATATCAACTAGTTCGTCTAGCGTCTACTCGACAACGACTATTAATGTCAACTAGTTCGTCTAGCGTCTACTCCACAACGACTATTAATGTCAACTAGTTCGTGTATCATCTACTCGACAACGACTATTAATGTAAACTAGTTTGTCTAGCGTCTACTCGACAACGACTATTAATGTCAACTAGTTTGTCTAACGCCTACTCGTCAACGACTATTAATGTCAACTAGTTCATCTAGCGTCTACTCGACAACGACTATTAATGTCAACTAGTTCGTGTATCATCTACTCGACAACGACTATTAATGTAAACTAGTACGTCTAGCTTCTACTCGACAACGACTATTAATGTCAACTAGTTCGTCTAGCGCCTACTCGTCAACGACTATTAATGTCAACTAGTTCATCTAGCGTCTACTCGACAACGACTATTAATGTCAACTAGTTCGTGTAGTGTCTACTCGACAACGACTATTAATGTCAACTAGTTCGTCTAGCGTCTACTCGACAAAGATTATTAATGTCAACTAGTTCGTGTAGCGTCTACTCGGCAACGACTATTAATTTCAACTAGTTCGTCTATCCACTACTCGACAACTACTATTAATGTTAACTAGTTCGTGTAGTGTCTACTCGACAACGACTATTAATGTCAACTAGTTCGTCTAGCGTGTACTAGACAACTACTATTAATGTCAACTAGTTCGTCTCGCGTCTACTCGACAACGACTATTAATATCAATTAGTTCGTCTCGCATCCACTCGACAACGACTATTAATGTCAACTAGTTCGTCTAGCGTCTACTCGACAACTACTATTAATGTCAATTAGTTCGTCTAGCGTCTACTCGACAACGACTGTTAATGTCAACTTGTTCGTCTCGCGGCTACTCGACAACGACTACTAATGTTAACTAGTTCGTCTAGCGTCTACTCGACAACGACTATTAATGTCAACTAGTTCGTCTAGCGTCTACTCGTCAACGTCTATTAATATCAACTAGTTCGTCTAGCGTCTACTCGACAACGACTATTAATGTCAACTAGTTCGTCTAGCGTCTACTCGACAACGACTATTAATGTCAACTAGTTCGTGTATCATCTACTCGACAACGACTATTAATGTAAACTAGTTTGTCTAGCGTCTACTCGACAACGACTATTAATGTCAACTAGTACGTCTAGCGTCTACTCGACAACGACTATTAATGTCAACTAGTTCGTCTAGCGTCTACTCGTCAACGACTATTAATGTCAACTAGTTCATCTAGCGTCTACTCGACAATGATTATTAATGTCAACTAGTTCATGTAGAGTCTACTCGACAACGACTATTAATGTTAACTAGTTCGTGTAGCGTCTACTCAACAACTTCTATTAATTTCAACTAGTTCGTTTATCCTCTACTCGACAACTACTATTAATGTCAACTAGTTCGTGTAGTGTCTACTCGACAACGACTATTAATGTCAACTAGTTCGTCTAGCGTGTACTCGACAACTACTATTAATGTCAACTAGTTCGTCTCGCGTCTACTCGACAACGACTATTAATATCAACTAGTTCGTCTCGCATCCACTCGACAACGATTATTAATGTCAACTAGTTCGTCTAGCGTCTACTCGACAACTACTATTAATGTCAATTAGTTCGTCTAGCGTCTACTCGACAACGACATTTAATGTCAACTAGTTCGTCTCGCGGCTACTCGACAATGACTACTAATATTAACTAGTTCGTCTAGCGTCTACTCGACAACGACTATTAATATCAACTAGATCGTCTATCCTCTACTCGACAACGACTATTAATGTCAACTAGTTCGTCTAGCCTCTACACGACAACGACTATTAATGTCAACTAGTTCGTCTAGCGTCTACTGGACAACGACTATTAATGTCAACTAGTTCGTCTATCCTCTACTCGACGACTACTATTAATATCAACTAGTTCGTCTCGCATCTACTCGACAACGACTATTAATGTCAACTAGTTCGTCTATCCTCTACTCGAAAACTACTATTAATGTCAACTAGTTCGTCTAGCGTCTACTCGACAACGACTATTAATGTCAACTAGTTCGTGTAGCATCTACTCGACAACGACTATTAATATCAACTAGTTCGTCTAGCGTCTACTCGACAATGACTATTAATGTCAACTAGTTCGTCTAGCGTCTTCTCGTCAACGACTATTAATATCATCTAGTTCGTCTAGCATCTACTCGACAACGACTATTAATGTCAACTAGTTCGTGTAGTGTCTACTCGACAACGACTATTAATGTCAACTAGTTCGTCTAGCCTCTACTCGACAACGACTATTAATGTCAACTAGTTCGTCTAGTGTCTACTCGACAACGACTATTAATATCAACTAGTTCGTCTAGCGTCTACTCGACAATGACTATTAATGTCAACTAGTTCGTCTAGCGTCTACTCGACAACTACTATTAATGTCAACTAGTTCGTGTATCATCTACTCGACAACGACTATTAATGTAAACTAGTACGTCTAGCTTCTACTCGACAACGACTATTAATGTCAACTAGTTCGTCTAGCGCCTACTCGTCAACGACTATTAAAGTCAACTAGTTCATCTAGCGTCTACTCGACAACGACTATTAATGTCAACTAGTTCGTGTAGTGTCTACTCGACAACGACTATTAATGTCAACTAGTTCGTCTAGCGTCTACTCGACAAAGATTATTAATGTCAACTAGTTCGTGTAGCGTCTACTCGGCAACGACTATTAATTTCAACTAGTTCGTCTATCCTCTACTCGACAACTACTATTAATATCAACTAGTTCGTCTCGCGTCTACTCGACAACGACTATTAATATCAACTAGTTCGTGTAGTGTCTACTCGACAACGACTATTAATGTCAACTAGTTCGTCTAGCGTCTACTCGACAACGACTATTAATGTCAACTAGTTCGTCTATCCTCTACTCGAAAACTACTATTAATGTCAACTAGTTCGTCTAGCGTCTACTCAACAACGACTATTAAATTCAACTAGTTCGTGTAGCATCTACTCGACAACGACTATTAATATCAACTAGTTCGTCTAGCGTCTACTCGACAATGACTATTAATGTCAACTAGTTCGTGTATCATCTACTCGACAACGACTATTAATGTAAACTAGTTTGTCTAGCGTCTACTCGACAACGACTATTAATGTCAACTAGTTCATCTAGCGTCTACTCGACAACGACTATTAATGTCAACTAGTTCGTGTATCATCTACTCGACAACGACTATTAATGTAAACTAGTACGTCTAGCTTCTACTCGACAACGACTATTAATGTCAACTAGTTCGTCTAGCGCCTACTCGTCAACGACTATTAATGTCAACTAGTTCATCTAGCGTCTACTCGACAACGACTATTAATGTCAACTAGTTCGTGTAGTGTCTACTCGACAACGACTATTAATGTCAACTAGTTCGTCTAGCGTCTACTCGACAAAGATTATTAATGTCAACTAGTTCGTGAAGCGTCTACTCGGCAACGACTATTAATTTCAACTAGTTCGTCTATCCACTACTCGACAACTACTATTAATGTTAACTAGTTCGTGTAGTGTCTACTCGACAACGACTATTAATGTCAACTAGTTCGTCTAGCGTGTACTAGACAACTACTATTAATGTCAACTAGTTCGTCTCGCGTCTACTCGACAACGACTATTAATATCAATTAGTTCGTCTCGCATCCACTCGACAACGACTATTAATGTCAACTAGTTCGTCTAGCGTCTACTCGACAACTACTATTAATGTCAATTAGTTCGTCTAGCGTCTACTCGACAACGACTGTTAATGTCAACTTGTTCGTCTCGCGGCTACTCGACAACGACTACTAATGTTAACTAGTTCGTCTAGCGTCTACTCGACAACGACTATTAATGTCAACTAGTTCGTCTAGCGTCTACTCGTCAACGTCTATTAATATCAACTAGTTCGTCTAGCGTCTACTCGACAACGACTATTAATGTCAACTAGTTCGTCTAGCGTCTACTCGACAACGACTATTAATGTCAACTAGTTCGTGTATCATCTACTCGACAACGACTATTAATGTAAACTAGTTTGTCTAGCGTCTACTCGACAACGACTATTAATGTCAACTAGTACGTCTAGCGTCTACTCGACAACGACTATTAATGTCAACTAGTTCGTCTAGCGTCTACTCGTCAACGACTATTAATGTCAACTAGTTCATCTAGCGTCTACTCGACAATGATTATTAATGTCAACTAGTTCGTGTAGTGTCTACTCGACAACGACTATTAATGTTAACTAGTTCGTGTAGCGTCTACTCAACAACTACTATTAATTTCAACTAGTTCGTCTATCCTCTACTCGACAACTACTATTAATGTCAACTAGTTCGTGTAGTGTCTACTCGACAACGACTATTAATGTCAACTAGTTCGTCTAGCGTGTACTCGACAACTACTATTAATGTCAACTAGTTCGTCTCGCGTCTACTCGACAACGACTATTAATATCAACTAGTTCGTCTCGCATCCACTCGACAACGATTATTAATGTCAACTAGTTCGTCTAGCGTCTACTCGACAACTACTATTAATGTCAATTAGTTCGTCTAGCGTCTACTCGACAACGACTTTTAATGTCAACTAGTTCGTCTCGCGGCTACTCGACAATGACTACTAATATTAACTAGTTCGTCTAGCGTCTACTCGACAACGACTATTAATATCAACTAGATCGTCTATCCTCTACTCGACAACGACTATTAATGTCAACTAGTTCGTCTAGCCTCTACACGACAACGACTATTAATGTCAACTAGTTCGTCTAGCGTCTACTGGACAACGACTATTAATGTCAACTAGTTCGTCTATCCTCTACTCGACGACTACTATTAATATCAACTAGTTCGTCTCGCATCTACTCGACAACGACTATTAATGTCAACTAGTTCGTCTATCCTCTACTCGAAAACTACTATTAATGTCAACTAGTTCGTCTAGCGTCTACTCGACAACGACTATTAATGTCAACTAGTTCGTGTAGCATCTACTCGACAACGACTATTAATATCAACTAGTTCGTCTAGCGTCTACTCGACAATGACTATTAATGTCAACTAGTTCGTCTAGCGTCTTCTCGTCAACGACTATTAATGTCATCTAGTTCGTCTAGCATCTACTCGACAACGACTATTAATGTCAACTAGTTCGTGTAGTGTCTACTCGACAATGACTATTAATGTCAACTAGTTCGTCTAGCCTCTACTCGACAACGACTATTAATGTCAACTAGTTCGTCTAGTGTCTACTCGACAACGACTATTAATATCAACTAGTTCGTCTAGCGTCTACTCGACAATGACTATTAATGTCAACTAGTTCGTCTAGCGTCTACTCGACAACTACTATTAATGTCAACTAGTTCGTGTATCATCTACTCGACAACGACTATTAATGTAAACTAGTACGTCTAGCTTCTACTCGACAACGACTATTAATGTCAACTAGTTCGTCTAGCGCCTACTCGTCAACGACTATTAAAGTCAACTAGTTCATCTAGCGTCTACTCGACAACGACTATTAATGTCAACTAGTTCGTGTAGTGTCTACTCGACAACGACTATTAATGTCAACTAGTTCGTCTAGCGTCTACTCGACAAAGATTATTAATGTCAACTAGTTCGTGTAGCGTCTACTCGGCAACGACTATTAATTTCAACTAGTTCGTCTATCCTCTACTCGACAACTACTATTAATATCAACTAGTTCGTCTCGCGTCTACTCGACAACGACTATTAATATCAACTAGTTCGTGTAGTGTCTACTCGACAACGACTATTAATGTCAACTAGTTCGTCTAGCGTCTACTCGACAACGACTATTAATGTCAACTAGTTCGTCTATCCTCTACTCGAAAACTACTATTAATGTCAACTAGTTCGTCTAGCGTCTACTCAACAACGACTATTAAAGTCAACTAGTTCGTGTAGCATCTACTCGACAACGACTATTAATATCAACTAGTTCGTCTAGCGTCTACTCGACAATGACTATTAATGTCAACTAGTTCGTGTATCATCTACTCGACAACGACTATTAATGTAAACTAGTTTGTCTAGCGTCTACTCGACAACGACTATTAATGTCAACTAGTTCGTCTAACGCCTACTCGTCAACGACTATTAATGTCAACTAGTTCATCTAGCGTCTATTCGACAATGACTATTAATGTCAACTAGTTCGTGTATCATCTACTCGACAACGACTATTAATGTAAACTAGTACGTCTAGCTTCTACTCGACAACGACTATTAATGTCAACTAGTTCGTCTAGCGCCTACTCGTCAATGACTATTAATGTCAACTAGTTCATCTAGCGTCTACTCGACAACGACTATTAATGTCAACTAGTTCGTGTAGTGTCTACTCGACAACGACTATTAATGTCAACTAGTTCGTCTAGCGTCTACTCGACAAAGATTATTAATGTCAACTAGTTCGTTTAGCGTCTACTCGGCAACGACTATTAATTTCAAGTAGTTCGTCTATCCACTACTCGACAACTACTATTAATGTTAACTAGTTCGTGTAGTGTCTACTCGACAACGACTATTAATGTCAACTAGTTCGTCTAGCGTGTACTCGACAACTACTATTAATGTCAATTAGTTCGTCTCGCGTCTACTCGACAACGACTATTAATATCAACTAGTTCGTCTCGCATCCACTCGACAACGACTATTAATGTCAACTAGTTCGTCTAGCGTCTACTCGACAACTACTATTAATGTCAATTAGTTCGTCTAGCGTCTACTCGACAACGACTGTTAATGTCAACTTGTTCGTCTCGCGGCTACTCGACAACGACTACTAATGTTAACTAGTTCGTCTAGCGTCTACTCTACAACGACTATTAATGTCAACTAGTTCGTCTAGAGTCTACTCGTCAACGTCTATTAATATCAACTAGTTCGTCTAGCGTCTACTCGACAACGACTATTAATGTCAACTAGTTCGTCTAGCGTCTACTCGACAACGACTATTAATGTCAACTAGTTCGTGTATCATCTACTCGACAACGACTATTAATGTAAACTAGTTTGTCTAGCGTCTACTCGACAACGACTATTAATGTCAACTAGTACGTCTAGCATCTACTCGACAACGACTATTATTGTCAACTAGTTCGTCTAGCGTCTACTCGTCAACGACTATTAATGTCAACTAGTTCATCTAGCGTCTACTCGACAATGACTATTAATGTCAACTAGTTCGTGTAGTGTCTACTCGACAACGACTATTAATGTTAACTAGTTCGTGTAGCGTCTACTCAACAACTACTATTAATTTCAACTAGTTCATCTATCCTCTACTCGACAACTACTATTAATGTCAACTAGTTCGTGTAGTGTCTACTCGACAACGACTATTAATGTCAACTAGTTCGTCTAGCGTGTACTCGACAACTACTATTAATGTCAACTAGTTCGTCTCGCGTCTACTCGACAACGACTATTAATATCAACTAGTTCGTCTCGCATCCACTCGACAACGATTATTAATGTCAACTAGTTCGTCTAGCGTCTACTCGACAACTACTATTAATGTCAATTAGTTCGTCTAGCGTCTACTCGACAACGACTGTTAATGTCAACTAGTTCGTCTCGCGGCTACTCGACAATGACTACTAATGTTAACTAGTTCGTCTAGCGTCTACTCGACAACGACTATTAATATCAACTAGATCGTCTATCCTCTACTCGACAACGACTATTAATGTCAACTAGTTCGTCTAGCCTCTACACGACAACGACTATTAATGTCAACTAGTTCGTCTAGCGTCTACTCGACAACGACTATTAATGTCAACTAGTTCGTCAATCCTCTACTCGACGACTACTATTAATATCAACTAGTTCGTCTCGCATCTACTCGACAACGACTATTAATGTCAACTAGTTCGTCTATCCTCTACTCGAAAACTACTATTAATGTCAACTAGTTCGTCTAGCGTCTACTCGACAACGACTATTAATGTCAACTAGTTCGTGTAGCATCTACTCGAAAACGACTATTAATATCAACTAGTTCGTCTAGCGTCTACTCGACAATGACTATTAATGTCAACTAGTTCGTCTAGCGTCTTCTCGTCAACGACTATTAATGTCATCTTGTTCGTCTAGCATCTACTCGACAACGACTATTAATGTCAACTAGTTCGTGTAGTGTCTACTCGACAACGACTATTAATGTCAACTAGTTCGTCTAGCCTCTACTCGACAACGACTATTAATGTCAACTAGTTCGTCTAGCGTCTACTCGACAACTACTATTAATGTCAACTAGTTCGTGTATCATCTACTCGACAACGACTATTAATGTAAACTAGTACGTCTAGCTTCTACTCGACAACGACTATTAATGTCAACTAGTTCGTCTAGCGCCTACTCGTCAACGACTATTAAAGTCAACTAGTTCATCTAGCGTCTACTCGACAACGACTATTAATGTCAACTAGTTCGTGTAGTGTCTACTCGAAGACTATTAATGTCAACTAGTTCGTCTAGCGTCTACTCGACAAAGATTATTAATGTCAACTAGTTCGTGTAGCGTCTACTCGGCAACGACTATTAATTTCAACTAGTTCGTCTATCCTCTACTCGACAACTACTATTAATATCAACTAGTTCGTCTCGCGTCTACTCGACAACGACTATTAATGTCAACTAGTTCGTGTAGTGTCTACTCGACAACGACTATTAATGTCAACTAGTTCGTCTATCCTCTACTCGAAAACTACTATTAATGTCAACTAGTTCGTCTAGCGTCTACTCGACAACGACTATTAATGTCAACTAGTTCGTGTAGCATCTACTCGACAACGACTATTAATATCAACTAGTTCGTCTAGCGTCTACTCGACAATGACTATTAATGTCAACTAGTTCGTGTATCATCTACTCGACAACGACTATTAATGTAAACTAGTTTGTCTAGCGTCTACTCGACAACGACTATTAATGTTAACTAGTTCGTCTAACGCCTACTCGTCAACGACTATTAATGTCAACGACTATTAATGTCAACTAGTTCATCTAGCGTATACTCGACAACGACTATTAATGTCAACTAGTTCGTGTATCATCTACTCGACAACGACTATTAATGTAAACTAGTACGTCTAGCGTCTACTCGACAACGACTATTAATGTCAACTAGTTCGTGTAGTGTCTACTCGACAACGACTATTAATGTCAACTAGTTCGTCTAGCGTCTACTCGACAAAGATTATTAATGTCAACTAGTTCGTGTAGCGTCTACTCGGCAACGACTATTAATTTCAACTAGTTCGTCTATCCACTACTCGACAACTACTATTAATGTTAACTAGTTCGTGTAGTGTCTACTCGACAACGACTATTAATGTCAACTAGTTCGTCTAGCGTGTACACGACAACTACTATTAATGTCAACTAGTTCGTCTCGCGTCTACTCGACAACGACTATTAATATCAACTAGTTCGTCTCGCATCCACTCGACAACGACTATTAATGTCAACTAGTTCGTCTAGCGTCTACTCGACAACTACTATTAATGTCAATTAGTTCGTCTAGCGTCTACTCGACAACGACTGTTAATGTCAACTTGTTCGTCTCGCGGCTACTCGACAACGACTACTAATGTTAACTAGTTCGTCTAGCGTCTACTCGACAACGACTATTAATGTCAACTAGTTCGTCTAGAGTCTACTCGTCAACGTCTATTAATATCAACTAGTTCGTCTAGCGTCTACTCGACAACGACTATTAATGTCAACTAGTTCGTCTAGCGTCTACTCGACAACGACTATTAATGTCAACTAGTTCGTGTATCATCTACTCGACAACGACTATTAATGTAAACTAGTTTGTCTAGCGTCTACTCGACAACGACTATTAATGTCAACTAGTACGTCTAGCGTCTACTCGACAACGACTATTAATGTCAACTAGTTCGTCTAGCGTCTACTCGTCAACGACTATTAATGTCAACTAGTTCATCTAGCGTCTACTCGACAATGACTATTAATGTCAACTAGTTCGTGTAGTGTCTACTCGACAACGACTATTAATGTTAACTAGTTCGTGTAGCTTCTACTCAACAACTACTATTAATTTCAACTAGTTCGTCTATCTTCTACTCGACAACTACTATTAATGTCAACTAGTTCGTGTAGTGTCTACTCGACAACGACTATTAATGTCAACTAGTTCGTCTAGCGTGTACTCGACAACTACTATTAATGTCAACTAGTTCGTCTCGCGTCTACTCGACAACGACTATTAATATCAACTAGTTCGTCTCGCATCCACTCGACAACGATTATTAATGTCAACTAGTTCGTCTAGCGTCTACTCGACAACTACTATTAATGTCAATTAGTTCGTCTAGCGTCTACTCGAAAACGACTGTTAATGTCAACTAGTTCGTCTCGCGGCTACTCGACAATGACTACTAATGTTAACTAGTTCGTCTAGCGTCTACTCGACAACGACTATTAATATCAACTAGATCGTCTATCCTCTACTCGACAACGACTATTAATGTCAACTAGTTCGTCTAGCCTCTACACGACAACGACTATTAATGTCAACTAGTTCGTCTAGCGTCTACTCGACAACGACTATTAATGTCAACTAGTTCGTCTATCCTCTACTCGACGACTACTATTAATATCAACTAGTTCGTCTCGCATCTACTCGACAACGACTATTAATGTCAACTAGTTCGTCTATCCTCTACTCGAAAACTACTATTAATGTCAACTAGTTCGTCTAGCGTCTACTCGACAACGACTATTAATGTCAACTAGTTCGTGTAGCATCTACTCGACAACGACTATTAATATCAACTAGTTCGTCTAGCGTCTACTCGACAATGACTATTAATGTCAACTAGTTCGTCTAGCGTCTTCTCGTCAACGACTATTAATGTCATCTAGTTCGTCTAGCATCTACTCGACAACGACTATTAATGTCAACTAGTTCGTGTAGTGTCTACTCGACAACGACTATTAATGTCAACTAGTTCGTCTAGCCTCTACTCGACAACGACTATTAATGTCAACTAGTTCGTCTAGCGTCTACTCGACAACTACTATTAATGTCAACTAGTTCGTGTATCATCTACTCGACAACGACTATTAATGTAAACTAGTACGTCTAGCTTCTACTCGACAACGACTATTAATGTCAACTAGTTCGTCTAGCGCCTACTCGTCAACGACTATTAAAGTCAACTAGTTCATCTAGCGTCTACTCGACAACGACTATTAATGTCAACTAGTTCGTGTAGTGTCTACTCGACGACTATTAATGTCAACTAGTTCGTCTAGCGTCTACTCGACAAAGATTATTAATGTCAACTAGTTCGTGTAGCGTCTACTCGGCAACGACTATTAATTTCAACTAGTTCGTCTATCCTCTACTCGACAACTACTATTAATATCAACTAGTTCGTCTCGCGTCTACTCGACAACGACTATTAATGTCAACTAGTTCGTGTAGTGTCTACTCGACAACGACTATTAATGTCAACTAGTTCGTCTAGCGTCTACTCGACAACGACTATTAATGTCAACTAGTTCGTCTATCCTCTACTCGAAAACTACTATTAATGTCAACTAGTTCGTCTAGCGTCTACTCGACAACGACTATTAATGTCAACTAGTTCGTGTAGCATCTACTCGAAAACGACTATTAATATCAACTAGTTCGTCTAGCGTCTATTCGACAATGACTATTAATGTCAACTAGTTCGTGTATCATCTACTCGACAACGACTATTAATGTAAACTAGTTTGTCTAGCGTCTACTCGACAACGACTATTAATGTCAACTAATTCGTCTAACGCCTACTCGTCAACGACTATTAATGTCAACTAGTTCATCTAGCGTATACTCGACAACGACTATTAATGTCAACTAGTTCGTGTATCATCTACTCGACAACGACTATTAATGTAAACTAGTACGTCTAGCGTCTACTCGACAACGACTATTAATGTCAACTAGTTCGTGTAGTGTCTACTCGACAACGACTATTAATGTCAACTAGTTCGTCTAGCGTCTACTCGACAAAGATTATTAATGTCAACTAGTTCGTGTAGCGTCTACTCGGCAACGACTATTAATTTCAACTAGTTCGTCTATCCACTACTCGACAACTACTATTAATGTTAACTAGTTCGTGTAGTGTCTACTCGACAACGACTATTAATGTCAACTAGTTCGTCTAGCGTGTACTCGACAACTACTATTAATGTCAACTAGTTCGTCTCGCGTCTACTCGACAACGACTATTAATATCAACTAGTTCGTCTCGCATCCACTCGACAACGACTATTAATGTCAACTAGTTCGTCTAGCGTCTACTCGACAACTACTATTAATGTCAATTAGTTCGTCTAGCGTCTACTCGACAACGACTGTTAATGTCAACTTGTTCGTCTCGCGGCTACTCGACAACGACTACTAATGTTAACTAGTTCGTCTAGCGTCTACTCGACAACGACTATTAATGTCAACTAGTTCGTCTAGAGTCTACTCGTCAACGTCTATTAATATCAACTAGTTCGTCTAGCGTCTACTCGACAACGACTATTAATGTCAACTAGTTCGTCTAGCGTCTACTCGACAACGACTATTAATGTCAACTAGTTCGTGTATCATCTACTCGACAACGACTATTAATGTAAACTAGTTTGTCTAGCGTCTACTCAACAACGACTATTAATGTCAACTAGTACGTCTAGCGTCTACTCGAAAACGACTATTAATGTCAACTAGTTCGTCTAGCGTCTACTCGTCAACGACTATTAATGTCAACTAGTTCATCTAGCGTCTACTCGACAATGACTATTAATGTCAACTAGTTCGTGTAGTGTCTACTCGACAACGACTATTAATGTTAACTAGTTCGTGTAGCTTCTACTCAACAACTACTATTAATTTCAACTAGTTCGTCTATCCTCTACTCGACAACTACTATTAATGTCAACTAGTTCGTGTAGTGTCTACTCGACAACGACTATTAATGTCAACTAGTTCGTCTAGCGTGTACTCGACAACTACTATTAATGTCAACTAGTTCGTCTCGCGTCTACTCGACAACGACTATTAATATCAACTAGTTCGTCTCGCATCCACTCGACAACGATTATTAATGTCAACTAGTTCGTCTAGCGTCTACTCGACAACTACTATTAATGTCAATTAGTTCGTCTAACGTCTATTCGACAACGACTGTTAATGTCAACTAGTTCGTCTCGCGGCTACTCGACAATGACTACTAATGTTAACTTGTTCGTCTAGCGTCTACTCGACAACGACTATTAATATCAACTAGATCGTCTATCCTCTACTCGACAACGACTATTAATGTCAACTAGTTCGTCTAGCCTCTACACGACAACGACTATTAATGTCAACTAGTTCGTCTAGCGTCTACTCGACAACGACTATTAATGTCAACTAGTTCGTCTATCCTCTACTCGACGACTACTATTAATATCAACTAGTTCGTCTCGCATCTACTCGACAACGACTATTAATGTCAACTAGTTCGTCTATCCTCTACTCGAAAACTACTATTAATGTCAACTAGTTCGTCTAGCGTCTACTCGACAACGACTATTAATGTCAACTAGTTCGTGTAGCATCTACTCGACAACGACTATTAATATCAACTAGTTCGTCTAGCGTCTACTCGACAATGACTATTAATGTCAACTAGTTCGTCTAGCGTCTTCTCGTCAACGACTATTAATGTCATCTAGTTCGTCTAGCATCTACTCGACAACGACTATTAATGTCAACTAGTTCGTGTAGTGTCTACTCGACAACGACTATTAATGTCAACTAGTTCGTCTAGCCTCTAATCGACAACGACTATTAATGTCAACTAGTTCGTCTAGTGTCTACTCGACAACGACTATTAATATCAACTAGTTCGTCTAGCGTCTACTCGACAACGATTATTAATGTCAACTAGTTCGTCTAGCGTCTACTCGACAACTACTATTAATGTCAACTAGTTCGTGTATCATCTACTCGACAACGACTATTAATGTAAACTAGTACGTCTAGCTTCTACTCGACAACGACTATTAATGTCAACTAGTTCGTCTAGCGCCTACTCGTCAACGACTATTAAAGTCAACTAGTTCATCTAGCGTCTACTCGACAACGACTATTAATGTCAACAATTTCGTGTAGTGTCTACTCGACAACGACTATTAATGTCAACTAGTTCGTTTAGCGTCTACTCGACAAAGATTATTAATGTCAACTAGTTCGTGTAGCGTCTACTCGGCAACGACTATTAATTTCAACTAGTTCGTCTATCCTCTACTCGACAACTACTATTAATATCAACTAGTTCGTCTCGCGTCTACTCGACAACGACTATTAATGTCAACTAGTTCGTTTAGTGTCTACTCGACAACGACTATTAATGTCAACTAGTTCGTCTAGCGTCTACTCGACAACGGCTATTAATGTCAACTAGTTCGTCTATCCTCTACTCGAAAACTACTATTAATGTCAACTAGTTCGTCTAGCGTCTACTCGACAACGACTATTAATGTCAACTAGTTCGTGTAGCATCTACTCGACAACGACTATTAATATCAACTAGTTCGTCTAGCGTCTACTCGACAATGACTATTAATGTCAACTAGTTCGTCTAGCGTCTTCTCGTCAACGACTATTAATGTCATCTAGTTCGTCTAGCATCTACTCGACAACGACAATTAATGTCAACTAGTTCGTGTAGTGTCTACTCGACAACGACTATTAATGTCAACTAGTTCGTATAGCCTCTACTCGACAACGACTATTAATGTCAACTAGTTCGTCTAGTGTCTACTCGACAACGGCTATTAATATGAAATAGTTCGTCTAGCGTCTACTCGACAACGACTATTAATGTCAACTAGTTCGTCTAGCGTCTACTCGACAACGACTATTAATGTCAACTAGTTCGTGTATCATCTACTCGACAACGACTATTAATGTAAACAAGTACGTCTAGCTTCTACTCGACAACGACTATTAATGTCAACTAGTTCGTCTAGCGCCTACTCGTCAACGACTATTAAAGTCAACTAGTTCATCTAGCGTCTACTCGACAACGACTATTAATGTCAAACAGTTCGTGTAGTGTCTACTCGAAAACGACTATTAATGTCAACTAGTTCGTCTAGCGTCTACTCGACAAAGATTATTAATGTCAACTAGTTCGTGTAGCGTCTACTCGGCAACGACTATTAATTTCAACTAGTTCGTCTATCCTCTACTCGACAACTACTATTAATATCAACTAGTTCGTCTCGCGTCTACTCGACAACGACTATTAATGTCAACTAGTTCGTGTAGTGTCTACTCGACAACGACTATTAATGTCAACTAGTTCGTCTAGCGTCTACTCGACAACTACTATTAATTTCAACTAGTTCGTCTCGCGTCTACTCGACAACGACTATTGATGTCAACTAGTTCGTCTCGCGTCCACTCGACAACGACTATTAATGTCAACTAGTTCATCTAGCGTCTACTCGACAATTACTATTAATGTCAACTAGTTCGTGTAGAGTCTACTCGACAACGACTATTAATGTCAACTAGTTCGTCTAGCATCTACTCGACAACGACTATTAATGTCAACTAGTTCGTGTAGCGTCTACTCGGCAACGACTATTAATGTCAACTAGTTCGTCTATCCTCTACTCGACAACTACTATTAATATCAACTAGTTCGTCTCGCGTCTACTCGACAACGACTATTAATGTCAACTAGTTCGTGTAGTGTCTACTCGACAACTACTATTAATGTCAACTAGTTCGTCTAGCGTCTACTCGACAACTAGTATTAATGTCAAATAGTTCGTCTAGAGTCTACTCGTCAACGACTATTAATGTCAACTAGTTCGTCTAGCCTCTACTCGACAACGACTATTAATGTCAACTAGTTCGTCTAGCGTCTACTCGACAACGACTATTAATATCAACTAGTTCGTCTAGCGTCTACTCGACAATGACTATTAATGTCAACTATTTCGTCTAGCGTCTACTCGTCATCGACTATTAATGTCATCTAGTTCGTCTAGCGTCTACTCGTCAACGACTATTAATGTCAACTAGTTCGTCTAGCGTCTACTCGACAACGACTATTAATGTTAACTAATTCGTCTAGCGTCTACTCGTCAACGACTATTAATGTCAACTAGTTCATCTAGCGTCTACTCGACAACGACTATTAATGTCAACTAGTTCGTGTAGTTTCTACTCGACAACTAGTATTAATGTCAACTAGTTCGTCTAGAGTCTACTCGTCAGTGACTATTAATGTCAACTAGTTCGTCTAGCCTCTACTCGACAACGACTATTAATGTCAACTAGTTCGTCTAGCCTCTACTCGACAACGACTATTAATGTCAACTAGTTCGTCTAGCGTCTACTCGACAACGACTATTAATATCAACTAGTTCGTCTAGCGTCTACTCGACAATGACTATTAATGTCAACTATTTCGTCTAGCGTCTACTCGTCAACGACTATTAATGTCATCTAGTTCGTCTAGCGTCTACTCGTCAACGACTATTAATGTCAACTAGTTCGTCTAGCGTCTACTCGACAACGACTATTAATGTCAACTAGTTCGTTTAGTTTCTACTCGACAACTAGTATTAATGTCAACTAGTTCGTCTAGAGTCTACTCGTCAATGACTATTAATGTCAACTAGTTCGTCTAGCCTCTACTCGACAACGACTATTAATGTCAACTAGTTCGTGTAGTGTCTACTCGACAACGACTATTAATGTCAACTAGTTCGTCTAGCCTCTACTCGACAACGACTATTAATGTCAACTAGTTCGTCTAGTGTCTACTCGACAACGGCTATTAATATCAACTAGTTCGTCTAGCGTCTACTCGACAACGACTATTAATGTCAACTAGTTCGTCTAGCGTCTACTCGACAACGACTATTAATGTCAACTAGTTCGTGTATCATCTACTCGACAACGACTATTAATGTAAACAAGTACGTCTAGTTTCTACTCGACAACGACTATTAATGTCAACTAGTTCGTCTAGCGCCTACTCGTCAACGACTATTAAAGTCAACTAGTTCATCTAGCGTCTACTCGACAACGACTATTAATGTCAACTAGTTCGTGTAGTGTCTACTCGAAAACGACTATTAATGTCAACTAGTTCGTCTAGCGTCTACTCGACAAAGATTATTAATGTCAACTAGTTCGTGTAGCGTCTACTCGGCAACGACTATTAATTTCAACTAGTTCGTCTATCCTCTACTCGACAACTACTATTAATATCAACTAGTTCGTCTCGCGTCTACTCGACAACGACTATTAATGTCAACTAGTTCGTGTAGTGTCTACTCGACAACGACTATTAATGTCAACTAGTTCGTCTAGCGTCTACTCGACAACTACTATTAATTTCAACTAGTTCGTCTCGCGTCTACTCGACAACGACTATTAATGTCAACTAGTTCGTCTCGCGTCCACTCGACAACGACTATTAATGTCAACTAGTTCATCTAGCGTCTACTCGACAATTACTATTAATGTCAACTAGTTCGTGTAGAGTCTACTCGACAACGACTATTAATGTCAACTAGTTCGTGTAGCATCTACTCGACAACGACTATTAATGTCAACTAGTTCGTGTAGCGTCTACTCGGCAACGACTATTAATGTCAACTAGTTCGTCTATCCTCTACTCGACAACTACTATTAATATCAACTAGTTCGTCTCGCGTCTACTCGACAACGACTATTAATGTCAACTAGTTCGTGTAGTGTCTACTCGACAACTACTATTAATGTCAACTAGTTCGTCTAGCGTCTACTCGACAACTAGTATTAATGTCAAATAGTTCGTCTAGAGTCTACTCGTCAACGACTATTAATGTCAACTAGTTCGTGTAGTGTCTACTCGACAACTACTATTAATGTCAACTAGTTCGTCTAGCGTCTACTCGACAACTAGTATTAATGTCAAATAGTTCGTCTAGAGTCTACTCGTCAACGACTATTAATATCAACTAGTTCGTCTAGCCTCTACTCGACAACGACTATTAATGTCAACTAGTTCGTCTAGCGTCTACTCGACAACGACTATTAATATCAACTAGTTCGTCTAGCGTCTACTCAACAATGACTATTAATGTCAACTATTTCGTCTAGCGTCTACTCGTCAACGACTATTAATGTCATCTAGTTCGTCTAGCGTCTACACGTCAACGACTATTAATGTCAACTAGTTCGTCTAGCGTCTACTCGACAACGACTATTAATGTTAACTAATTCGTCTAGCGTCTACTCGTCAACGACTATTAATGTCAACTAGTTCATCTAGCGTCTACTCGACAACGACTATTAATGTCAACTAGTTCGTGTAGTTTCTACTCGACAACTAGTATTAATGTCAACTAGTTCGTCTAGAGTCTACTCGTCAATGACTATTAATGTCAACTAGTTCGTCTAGCCTCTACTCGACAACGACTATTAATGTTAACTAGTTCGTGTAGTGTCTACTCGACATCGACAATTAATGTCAACTAGTTCGTCTAGCATCTACTCGACAATGACTATTAATGTCAACTAGTTCGTCTATCCTCTACTCGACAACTACTATTAATGTCAACTAGTTCGTCTAGCAACTACTCGACAACGACTATTAATGTCAACTAGTTCTAGTAGCGTCTACTCGGCAACGACTATTAATGTCAACTAGTTCGTCTATCCTCTACTCGACAACTACTATTAGTATCAACTAGTTCGTCTCGCGTCTACTCGACAACGACTATTGATGTCAACTAGTTCGTCTCGCGTCTACTCGACAACGACTATTAATGTCAACTAGTTCGTCTCGCGTCCACTCGACAACGACTATTAATATCAAATAGTTCGTCTAGCGTCTACTCGACAACTACTATAAATGTCAACTAGTTCGTGTAGCGTCTACTCGACAACGACTATTAATGTCAACTAGTTCGTCTAGCGCCTACTCGACAACGACTATTAATGTCAACTAGTTCTTCTATCGTCTACTCGACAACGATTATTAATGTCAACTAGTTCGTCTAGCGTCTACTCGACAACGATTATTAATGTCAACTAGTTCGTCTACCGTCTACTCGACAACGAATATTAATATCAACTAGTTCGTCTAGCGTCTACTCGACAACTAGTATTAATGTCAACTAGTTCGTCTAGAGTCTACTCGTCAATGACTATTAATGTCAACTAGTTCGTCTAGCCTCTACTCGACAACAACTATTAATGTCAACTAGTTCGTTTAGTGCCTACTCGACATCGACAATTAATGACAACTAGTTCGTCTAGCATCTACTCGACAACGACTATTAATGTCAACTAGTTCGTCTATCCTCTACTCGACAACTACTATTAATGTCAACTAGTTCGTCTCGCATCTACTCGACAACGACTATTAATGTCAACTAGTTCGTATAGTGTCTACTCGACAACGACTATTAATGTCAACTAGTTCGTCTAGCGTCTACTCGACAACTACTATTAATGTCAACTAGTTCGTCTCGCATCTACTCGACAACGACTATTAATGTCAACTAGTTCGTCTCGCGTCCACTCGACAATGACTACTAATGTCAACTAGTTCGTCTAGCGTCTACTCGACAACTACTATAAATGTCAATTAGTTTGTGTAGCGTCTACTCGACAATCACTATTAATATCAACTAGTTCGTCTAGCTTCTACTCGACAACGACTATTAATGTCAACTAGTTCGTCTATCGTCTACTCGACAACGACTATTAATGTCAACTAGTTCGTCTAACGTCTACTCGACAACGATTATTAATGTCAACTAGTTCATCTACCGTCTACTCGACAACGACTATTAATGTCATCTAGTTCGTCTAGCGTCTACTCGACAACGACTACTAATGTCAACTAGTCCGTGTATCATCTACTCGACAACGACTATTAATGTAAACTAGTTTGTCTAGCGTCTACTCGACAACGACTATTAATTTCAACTAGTACGTCTAGCGTCTACTCGAAAACGACTATTAATGTCAACTAGTTCGTCTAGCGTCTACTCGTCAACGACTATTAATGTCAACTAGTTCATCTAGCGTCTACTCGACAACGACTATTAATGTCAACTAGTTCGTGTAGTGTCTACTCGACAACGACTATTAATGTCAACTAGTTCGTCTAGCGTCTACTCGACAAAGACTATTAATGTCAACTAGTTCGTGTAGCGTCTACTCGGCAACGACTATTAATGTCAACTAGTTCGTCTATCCTCTACTCGACAACTACTATTAATGTCAACTAGTTCGTATAGTGTCTACTCGACAACGACAATTAATGTCAACTAGTTCGTCTAGCGTGTACTCGTCAACGACTATTAATGTCAACTAGTTCGTCTAGCGTGTACTCGACAACTACTATTAATGTCAACTAGTTCGTCTCGCGTCTACTCGACAACGACTATTAATTTCAACTGTTTCGTCTCGCATCCACTCGACAACGACTATTAATGTCAACTAGTTCGTCTAGCGTCTACTCGACGACTATTAATGTCAACTAGTTCGTGTATCATCTACTCGACAACGACTATTAATGTAGACTAGTTTGTCTAGCGTCTACTCGACAACGACTATTAATATCAACTAGTACGTCTAGCGTCTACTCGACAACGACTATTAATGTCAACTAGTTCGTCTAGCGTCTACTCGTCAACGATTATTAATGTCAACTAGTTCATCTAGCGTCTACTCGACAACGACTATTAATGTCAACTAGTTCGTCTATCCTCTACTCGACAACTACTATTAGTATCAACTAGTTCGTCTCGCGTCTACTCGACAACGACTATTGATGTCAACTAGTTCGTCTCGCGTCTACTCGACAACGACTATTAATGTCAACTAGTTCGTCTCGCGTCCACTCGACAACGACTATTAATATCAAATAGTTCGTCTAGCGTCTACTCGACAACTACTATAAATGTCAACTAGTTCGTGTAGCGTCTACTCGACAACGACTATTAATGTCAACTAGTTCGTCTAGCGCCTACTCGACAACGACTATTAATGTCAACTAGTTCTTCTATCGTCTACTCGACAACGATTATTAATGTCAACTAGTTCGTCTAGCGTCTACTCGACAACGATTATTAATGTCAACTAGTTCGTCTACCGTCTACTCGACAACGACTATTAATATCAACTAGTTCGTCTAGCGTCTACTCGACAACTAGTATTAATGTCAACTAGTTCGTCTAGAGTCTACTCGTCAATGACTATTAATGTCAACTAGTTCGTCTAGCCTCTACTCGACAACAACTATTAATGTCAACTAGTTCGTGTAGTGCCTACTCGACATCGACAATTAATGTCAACTAGTTCGTCTAGCATCTACTCGACAACGACTATTAATGTCAACTAGTTCGTCTATCCTCTACTCGACAACTACTATTAATGTCAACTAGTTCGTCTCGCATCTACTCGACAACGACTATTAATGTCAACTAGTTCGTATAGTGTCTACTCGACAACGACTATTAATGTCAACTAGTTCGTCTAGCGTCTACTCGACAACTACTATTAATGTCAACTAGTTCGTCTCGCATCTACTCGACAACGACTATTAATGTCAACTAGTTCGTCTCGCGTCCACTCGACAATGACTATTAATGTCAACTAGTTCGTCTAGCGTCTAATTGACAACTACTATAAATGTCAATTAGTTTGTGTAGCGTCTACTCGACAATCACTATTAATATCAACTAGTTCGTCTAGCTTATACTCGACAACGACTATTAATGTCAACTAGTTCGTCTATCGTCTACTCGACAACGACTATTAATGTCAACTAGTTCGTCTAACGTCTACTCGACAACGATTATTAATGTCAACTAGTTCATCTACCGTCTACTCGACAACGACTATTAATGTCATCTAGTTCGTCTAGCGTCTACTCGACAACGACTACTAATGTCAACTAGTCCGTGTATCATCTACTCGACAACGACTATTAATGTAAACTAGTTTGTCTAGCGTCTACTCGACAACGACTATTAATTTCAACTAGTACGTCTAGCGTCTACTCGAAAACGACTATTAATGTCAACTAGTTCGTCTAGCGTCTACTCGTCAACGACTATTAATGTCAACTAGTTCATCTAGCGTCTACTCGACAACGACTATTAATGTCAACTAGTTCGTGTAGTGTCTACTCGACAACGACTATTAATGTCAACTAGTTCGTCTAGCGTCTACTCGACAAAGACTATTAATGTCAACTAGTTCGTGTAGCGTCTACTCGGCAACGACTATTAATGTCAACTAGTTCGTCTATCCTCTACTCGACAACTACTATTAATGTCAACTAGTTCGTATAGTGTCTACTCGACAACGACAATTAATGTCAACTAGTTCGTCTAGCGTGTACTTGTCAACGACTATTAATGTCAACTAGTTCGTCTAGCGTGTACTCGACAACTACTATTAATGTCAACTAGTTCGTCTCGCATCCACTCGACAACGACTATTAATGTCAACTAGTTCGTCTAGCGTCTACTCGACGACTATTAATGTCAACTAGTTCGTGTATCATCTACTCGACAACGACTATTAATGTAGACTAGTTTGTCTAGCGTCTACTCGACAACGACTATTAATATCAACTAGTACGTCTAGCGTCTACTCGACAACGACTATTAATGTCAACTAGTTCGTCTAGCGTCTACTCGTCAACGATTATTAATGTCAACTAGTTCATCTAGCGTCTACTCGACAACGACTATTAATGTCAACTAGTTCGTCTATCCTCTACTCGACAACTACTATTAGTATCAACTAGTTCGTCTCGCGTCTACTCGACAACGACTATTAATGTCAACTAGTTCGTGTAGTTTCTACTCGACAACGACTATTAATGTCAACTAGTTGATCTAGCGTCTACTCGACAACTACTATTAATGTCAACTAGTTCGTCTCGCGTCTACTCGACAACGACTATTAATGTCAACTAGTTCGTCTCGCGTCCACTCGACAACGACTATTAATATCAAATAGTTCGTCTAGCGTCTACTCGACAACTACATTAAATGTCAACTAGTTCGTGTAGCGTCTACTCGACAACGACTATTAATGTCAACTAGTTCGTCTAGCGCCTACTCGACAACGACTATTAATGTCAACTAGTTCTTCTATCCTCTACTCGACAACGACTATCAATGTCAACTAGTTCGTCTAGCGTCTACTCGACAACGATTATTAATGTCAACTAGTTCGTCTACCGTCTACTCGACAACGACTATTAATATCAACTAGTTCGTCTAGCGTCTACTCGACAACTAGTATTAATGTCAACTAGTTCGTCTCGCGTCTACTCGTCAATGACTATTAATGTCAACTAGTTCGTCTAGCCTCTACTCGACAACGACTATTATTGTCAACTAGTTCGTGTAGTGTCTACTCGACATCGACAATTAATGTGAACTAGTTCGTCTAGCATCTACTCGACAACGACTATTAATGTCAACTAGTTCGTCTATCCTCTACTCGACAACGACTATTAATGTCAACTAGTTCGTCTAGCGTCTACTCGACAACTACTATTAATGTCAACTAGTTCGTCTCGCATCTACTCGACAACGACTATTAATGTCAACTAGTTCGTCTCGCGTCCACTCGATAACGACTATTTAATGTCAACTAGTTCGTCTAGCGTCAACTCGACAACTACTATAAATGTCAACTAGTTCGTGTAGCGTCTACTCGACAACGACTATTAATGTCAACTAGTTCGTCTAACTTCTACTCGACAACGACTATTAATGTCAACTAGTTCGTCTATCGTCTACTCGACAACGACTATTAATGTCAATTAGTTCGTCTAGCGTCTACTCGACAACGATTATTAATGTCAACTAGTTCATCTACCGTCTACCCGACAACGACTATTAATGTCATCTAGTTCGTCTAGCGTCTACTCGACAACGACTATTAATGTCAACTAGTTCGTGTATCATGTACTCGAAAACGACTATTAATGTAAACTAGTTTGTCTAGCGTCTACTCGACAACGACTATTAATGTCAACTAGTACGTCTAGAGTCTACTCGACAACGACTATTAATGTCAACTAGTTCGTCTATCCTCTACTCGACAACGACTATTAATCTAAACTAGTTCGTCTAGCCTCTACTCGACAATGACTATTAATGTCAACTAGTTCGTCTAGCGTCTATTCGACAACGACTATTAATATCAACTAGTTCGTCTAGCGTCTACTCGGAAACGTCTATTAATGTCAACTAGTTCGTCTAGCGTCTACTCATCAACGACTATTAATGTCAACTAGTTCTTCTCGCGTCTAGTCGAGAAATACTATTAATGTCAACTAGTTCGTCTAGCGTCTACTCGTCAACGACTATTAATTTCAACTATTTCGTCTTGTGTCTACTCGACAGCTACTATTAATGTCAATTAGTTCGTCTAGCGTCTACTCGACAACGACTGTTAATGTCAACTAGTTCGTCTAGCGGCTACTCGACAACTACTGTTAATGTCAACTAGTTCGTCTAGAGGCTACTAGACAACGACTGTTAATGTCAACTAGTTCGACAAGCGGCTACTCGACAACGACTGTTAATGCCAACTAGTTCGTCTAGCGTATATTCGACAACGACTATTAATGTCAACTACTTCGTCTAGCGTCTACTCGACAACGACTATTAATGTCAACTAGTTCGTCTAGCGGCTACTTGTCAATGACTATTAATGTCAACAAGTTCGTCTAGCGTTTACTCGACAACGACTATTAATGTCAACTAGTTCGTCTTGCGTCTACTCGACAACGACTATTAATGTCAACTAGTTCGTCTAGCGGGTATTCGACAACGACTACTAATGTCAACTAGTTCGTCTAGCGTCTACTCGACAACGACTTTTAATGTCAACTAGTTCGTCTATCCTCTACTCGACGACTACTATTAATATCAACTAGTTCGTCTCGCATCTACTCGACAACGACTATTAATGTCAACTAATTCGTCTCGCGTCCACTCGACAACAACTATTAATGTCAAATAGTTCGTCTATCCTCTACTCGAAAACTACTATTAATGTCAATTAGTTCGTCTCGCGTCTACTCGTCAACGACTATTAATGTCAACTAGTTCGTCTAGCGTCTACTCGACAACGACTATTAATGTCAACTAGTTCGTTTAGTTTCTACTCGACAACTAGTATTAATGTCAACTAGTTCGTCTAGAGTCTACTCGTCAATGACTATTAATGTCAACTAGTTCGTCTAGCCTCTACTCGACAACGACTATTAATGTCAACTAGTTCGTGTAGTGTCTACTCGACAACGACTATTAATGTCAACTAGTTCGTCTAGCCTCTACTCGACAACGACTATTAATGTCAACTAGTTCGTCTAGTGTCTACTCGACAACGGCTATTAATATCAACTAGTTCGTCTAGCGTCTACTCGACAACGACTATTAATGTCAACTAGTTCGTCTAGCGTCTACTCGACAACGACTATTAATGTCAACTAGTTCGTGTATCATCTACTCGACAACGACTATTAATGTAAACAAGTACGTCTAGTTTCTACTCGACAACGACTATTAATGTCAACTAGTTCGTCTAGCGCCTACTCGTCAACGACTATTAAAGTCAACTAGTTCATCTAGCGTCTACTCGACAACGACTATTAATGTCAACTAGTTCGTGTAGTGTCTACTCGAAAACGACTATTAATGTCAACTAGTTCGTCTAGCGTCTACTCGACAAAGATTATTAATGTCAACTAGTTCGTGTAGCGTCTACTCGGCAACGACTATTAATTTCAACTAGTTCGTCTATCCTCTACTCGACAACTACTATTAATATCAACTAGTTCGTCTCGCGTCTACTCGACAACGACTATTAATGTCAACTAGTTCGTGTAGTGTCTACTCGAAAACGACTATTAATGTCAACTAGTTCGTCTAGCGTCTACTCGACAACTACTATTAATTTCAACTAGTTCGTCTCGCGTCTACTCGACAACGACTATTAATGTCAACTAGTTCGTCTCGCGTCCACTCGACAACGACTATTAATGTCAACTAGTTCATCTAGCGTCTACTCGACAATTACTATTAATGTCAACTAGTTCGTGTAGAGTCTACTCGACAACGACTATTAATGTCAACTAGTTCGTGTAGCATCTACTCGACAACGACTATTAATGTCAACTAGTTCGTCTATCCTCTACTCGACAACTACTATTAATATCAACTAGTTCGTCTCGCGTCTACTCGACAACGACTATTAATGTCAACTAGTTCGTGTAGTGTCTACTCGACAACTACTATTAATGTCAACTAGTTCGTCTAGCGTCTACTCGACAACTAGTATTAATGTCAAATAGTTCGTCTAGAGTCTACTCGTCAACGACTATTAATGTCAACTAGTTCGTGTAGTGTCTACTCGACAACTACTATTAATGTCAACTAGTTCGTCTAGCGTCTACTCGACAACTAGTATTAATGTCAAATAGTTCGTCTAGAGTCTACTCGTCAACGACTATTAATGTCAACTAGTTCGTCTAGCCTCTACTCGACAACGACTATTAATGTCAACTAGTTCGTCTAGCGTCTACTCGACAACGACTATTAATATCAACTAGTTCGTCTAGCGTCTACTCAACAATGACTATTAATGTCAACTATTTCGTCTAGCGTCTACTCGTCAACGACTATTAATGTCATCTAGTTCGTCTAGCGTCTACACGTCAACGACTATTAATGTCAACTAGTTCGTCTAGCGTCTACTCGACAACGACTATTAATGTTAACTAATTCGTCTAGCGTCTACTCGTCAACGACTATTAATGTCAACTAGTTCATCTAGCGTCTACTCGACAACGACTATTAATGTCAACTAGTTCGTGTAGTTTCTACTCGACAACTAGTATTAATGTCAACTAGTTCGTCTAGAGTCTACTCGTCAATGACTATTAATGTCAACTAGTTCGTCTAGCCTCTACTCGACAACGACTATTAATGTTAACTAGTTCGTGTAGTGTCTACTCGACATCGACAATTAATGTCAACTAGTTCGTCTAGCATCTACTCGACAATGACTATTAATGTCAACTAGTTCGTCTATCCTCTACTCGACAACTACTATTAATGTCAACTAGTTCGTCTAGCAACTACTCGACAACGACTATTAATGTCAACTAGTTCTAGTAGCGTCTACTCGGCAACGACTATTAATGTCAACTAGTTCGTCTATCCTCTACTCGACAACTACTATTAGTATCAACTAGTTCGTCTCGCGTCTACTCGACAACGACTATTGATGTCAACTAGTTCGTCTCGCGTCTACTCGACAACGACTATTAATGTCAACTAGTTCGTCTCGCGTCCACTCGACAACGACTATTAATATCAAATAGTTCGTCTAGCGTCTACTCGACAACTACTATAAATGTCAACTAGTTCGTGTAGCGTCTACTCGACAACGACTATTAATGTCAACTAGTTCGTCTAGCGCCTACTCGACAACGACTATTAATGTCAACTAGTTCTTCTATCGTCTACTCGACAACGATTATTAATGTCAACTAGTTCGTCTAGCGTCTACTCGACAACGATTATTAATGTCAACTAGTTCGTCTACCGTCTACTCGACAACGACTATTAATATCAACTAGTTCGTCTAGCGTCTACTCGACAACTAGTATTAATGTCAACTAGTTCGTCTAGAGTCTACTCGTCAATGACTATTAATGTCAACTAGTTCGTCTAGCCTCTACTCGACAACAACTATTAATGTCAACTAGTTCGTTTAGTGCCTACTCGACATCGACAATTAATGTCAACTAGTTCGTCTAGCATCTACTCGACAACGACTATTAATGTCAACTAGTTCGTCTATCCTCTACTCGACAACTACTATTAATGTCAACTAGTTCGTCTCGCATCTACTCGACAACGACTATTAATGTCAACTAGTTCGTATAGTGTCTACTCGACAACGACTATTAATGTCAACTAGTTCGTCTAGCGTCTACTCGACAACTACTATTAATGTCAACTAGTTCGTCTCGCATCTACTCGACAACGACTATTAATGTCAACTAGTTCGTCTCGCGTCCACTCGACAATGACTATTAATGTCAACTAGTTCGTCTAGCGTCTACTCGACAACTACTATAAATGTCAATTAGTTTGTGTAGCGTCTACTCGACAATCACTATTAATATCAACTAGTTCGTCTAGCTTCTACTCGACAACGACTATTAATGTCAACTAGTTCGTCTATCGTCTACTCGACAACGACTATTAATGTCAACTAGTTCGTCTAACGTCTACTCGACAACGATTATTAATGTCAACTAGTTCATCTACCGTCTACTCGACAACGACTATTAATGTCATCTAGTTCGTCTAGCGTCTACTCGACAACGACTACTAATGTCAACTAGTCCGTGTATCATCTACTCGATAACGACTATTAATGTAAACTAGTTTGTCTAGCGTCTACTCGACAACGACTATTAATTTCAACTAGTACGTCTAGCGTCTACTCGAAAACGACTATTAATGTCAACTAGTTCGTCTAGCGTCTACTCGTCAACGACTATTAATGTCAACTAGTTCATCTAGCGTCTACTCGACAACGACTATTAATGTCAACTAGTTCGTGTAGTGTCTACTCGACAACGACTATTAATGTCAACTAGTTCGTCTAGCGTCTACTCGACAAAGACTATTAATGTCAACTAGTTCGTGTAGCGTCTACTCGGCAACGACTATTAATGTCAACTAGTTCGTCTATCCTCTACTCGACAACTACTATTAATGTCAACTAGTTCGTATAGTGTCTACTCGACAACGACAATTAATGTCAACTAGTTCGTCTAGCGTGTACTCGTCAACGACTATTAATGTCAACTAGTTCGTCTAGCGTGTACTCGACAACTACTATTAATGTCAACTAGTTCGTCTCGCGTCTACTCGACAACGACTATTAATTTCAACTGTTTCGTCTCGCATCCACTCGACAACGACTATTAATGTCAACTAGTTCGTCTAGCGTCTACTCGACGACTATTAATGTCAACTAGTTCGTGTATCATCTACTCGACAACGACTATTAATGTAGACTAGTTTGTCTAGCGTCTACTCGACAACGACTATTAATATCAACTAGTACGTCTAGCGTCTACTCGACAACGACTATTAATGTCAACTAGTTCGTCTAGCGTCTACTCGTCAACGATTATTAATGTCAACTAGTTCATCTAGCGTCTACTCGACAACGACTATTAATGTCAACTAGTTCGTCTATCCTCTACTCGACAACTACTATTAGTATCAACTAGTTCGTCTCGCGTCTACTCGACAACGACTATTGATGTCAACTAGTTCGTCTCGCGTCTACTCGACAACGACTATTAATGTCAACTAGTTCGTCTCGCGTCCACTCGACAACGACTATTAATATCAAATAGTTCGTCTAGCGTCTACTCGACAACTACTATAAATGTCAACTAGTTCGTGTAGCGTCTACTCGACAACGACTATTAATGTCAACTAGTTCGTCTAGCGCCTACTCGACAACGACTATTAATGTCAACTAGTTCTTCTATCGTCTACTCGACAACGATTATTAATGTCAACTAGTTCGTCTAGCGTCTACTCGACAACGATTATTAATGTCAACTAGTTCGTCTACCGTCTACTCGACAACGACTATTAATATCAACTAGTTCGTCTAGCGTCTACTCGACAACTAGTATTAATGTCAACTAGTTCGTCTAGAGTCTACTCGTCAATGACTATTAATGTCAACTAGTTCGTCTAGCCTCTACTCGACAACAACTATTAATGTCAACTAGTTCGTGTAGTGCCTACTCGACATCGACAATTAATGTCAACTAGTTCGTCTAGCATCTACTCGACAACGACTATTAATGTCAACTAGTTCGTCTATCCTCTACTCGACAACTACTATTAATGTCAACTAGTTCGTCTCGCATCTACTCGACAACGACTATTAATGTCAACTAGTTCGTATAGTGTCTACTCGACAACGACTATTAATGTCAACTAGTTCGTCTAGCGTCTACTCGACAACTACTATTAATGTCAACTAGTTCGTCTCGCATCTACTCGACAACGACTATTAATGTCAACTAGTTCGTCTCGCGTCCACTCGACAATGACTATTAATGTCAACTAGTTCGTCTAGCGTCTACTCGACAACTACTATAAATGTCAATTAGTTTGTGTAGCGTCTACTCGACAATCACTATTAATATCAACTAGTTCGTCTAGCTTCTACTCGACAACGATTATTAATGTCAACTAGTTCGTCTAGCGTCTACTCGACAACGATTATTAATGTCAACTAGTTCGTCTACCGTCTACTCGACAACGACTATTAATATCAACTAGTTCGTCTAGCGTCTACTCGACAACTAGTATTAATGTCAACTAGTTCGTCTAGAGTCTACTCGTCAATGACTATTAATGTCAACTAGTTCGTCTAGCCTCTACTCGACAACAACTATTAATGTCAACTAGTTCGTCTATCGTCTACTCGACAACGACTATTAATGTCAACTAGTTCGTCTAACGTCTACTCGACAACGATTATTAATGTCAACTAGTTCATCTACCGTCTACTCGACAACGACTATTAATGTCATCTAGTTCGTCTAGCGTCTACTCGACAACGACTACTAATGTCAACTAGTCCGTGTATCATCTACTCGACAACGACTATTAATGTAAACTAGTTTGTCTAGCGTCTACTCGACAACGACTATTAATTTCAACTAGTACGTCTAGCGTCTACTCGAAAACGACTATTAATGTCAACTAGTTCGTCTAGCGTCTACTCGTCAACGACTATTAATGTCAACTAGTTCATCTAGCGTCTACTCGACAACGACTATTAATGTCAACTAGTTCGTGTAGTGTCTACTCGACAACGACTATTAATGTCAACTAGTTCGTCTAGCGTCTACTCGACAAAGACTATTAATGTCAACTAGTTCGTGTAGCGTCTACTCGGCAACGACTATTAATGTCAACTAGTTCGTCTATCCTCTACTCGACAACTACTATTAATGTCAACTAGTTCGTATAGTGTCTACTCGACAACGACAATTAATGTCAACTAGTTCGTCTAGCGTGTACTCGTCAACGACTATTAATGTCAACTAGTTCGTCTAGCGTGTACTCGACAACTACTATTAATGTCAACTAGTTCGTCTCGCGTCTACTCGACAACGACTATTAATTTCAACTGTTTCGTCTCGCATCCACTCGACAACGACTATTAATGTCAACTAGTTCGTCTAGCGTCTACTCGACGACTATTAATGTCAACTAGTTCGTGTATCATCTACTCGCCAACGACTATTAATGTAGACTAGTTTGTCTAGCGTCTACTCGACAACGACTATTAATATCAACTAGTACGTCTAGCGTCTACTCGACAACGACTATTAATGTCAACTAGTTCGTCTAGCGTCTACTCGTCAACGATTATTAATGTCAACTAGTTCATCTAGCGTCTACTCGACAACGACTATTAATGTCAACTAGTTCGTCTATCCTCTACTCGACAACTACTATTAGTATCAACTAGTTCGTCTCGCGTCTACTCGACAACGACTATTAATGTCAACTAGTTCGTGTAGTTTCTACTCGACAACGACTATTAATGTCAACTAGTTGATCTAGCGTCTACTCGACAACTACTATTAATGTCAACTAGTTCGTCTCGCGTCTACTCGACAACGACTATTAATGTCAACTAGTTCGTCTCGCGTCCACTCGACAACGACTATTAATATCAAATAGTTCGTCTAGCGTCTACTCGACAACTACATTAAATGTCAACTAGTTCGTGTAGCGTCTACTCGACAACGACTATTAATGTCAACTAGTTCGTCTAGCGCCTACTCGACAACGACTATTAATGTCAACTAGTTCTTCTATCCTCTACTCGACAACGACTATTAATGTCAACTAGTTCGTCTAGCGTCTACTCGACAACGATTATTAATGTCAACTAGTTCGTCTACCGTCTACTCGACAACGACTACTAATATCAACTAGTTCGTCTAGCGTCTACTCGACAACTAGTATTAATGTCAACTAGTTCGTCTCGCGTCTACTCGTCAATGACTATTAATGTCAACTAGTTCGTCTAGCCTCTACTCGACAACGACTATTATTGTCAACTAGTTCGTGTAGTGTCTACTCGACATCGACAATTAATGTGAACTAGTTCGTCTAGCATCTACTCGACAACGACTATTAATGTCAACTAGTTCGTCTATCCTCTACTCGACAACGACTATTAATGTCAACTAGTTCGTCTAGCGTCTACTCGACAACTACTATTAATGTCAACTAGTTCGTCTCGCATCTACTCGACAACGACTATTAATGTCAACTAGTTCGTCTCGCGTCCACTCGATAACGACTATTTAATGTCAACTAGTTCGTCTAGCGTCAACTCGACAACTACTATAAATGTCAACTAGTTCGTGTAGCGTCTACTCGACAACGACTATTAATGTCAACTAGTTCGTCTAACTTCTACTCGACAACGACTATTAATGTCAACTAGTTCGTCTATCGTCTACTCGACAACGACTATTAATGTCAATTAGTTCGTCTAGCGTCTACTCGACAACGATTATTAATGTCAACTAGTTCATCTACCGTCTACCCGACAACGACTATTAATGTCATCTAGTTCGTCTAGCGTCTACTCGACAACGACTATTAATGTCAACTAGTTCGTGTATCATGTACTCGAAAACGACTATTAATGTAAACTAGTTTGTCTAGCGTCTACTCGACAACGACTATTAATGTCAACTAGTACGTCTAGAGTCTACTCGACAACGACTATTAATGTCAACTAGTTCGTCTATCCTCTACTCGACAACGACTATTAATCTAAACTAGTTCGTCTAGCCTCTACTCGACAATGACTATTAATGTCAACTAGTTCGTCTAGCGTCTATTCGACAACGACTATTAATATCAACTAGTTCGTCTAGCGTCTACTCGGAAACGTCTATTAATGTCAACTAGTTCGTCTAGCGTCTACTCATCAACGACTATTAATGTCAACTAGTTCTTCTCGCGTCTAGTCGAGAAATACTATTAATGTCAACTAGTTCGTCTAGCGTCTACTCGTCAACGACTATTAATTTCAACTATTTCGTCTTGTGTCTACTCGACAGCTACTATTAATGTCAATTAGTTCGTCTAGCGTCTACTCGACAACGACTGTTAATGTCAACTAGTTCGTCTAGCGGCTACTCGACAACTACTGTTAATGTCAACTAGTTCGTCTAGAGGCTACTAGACAACGACTGTTAATGTCAACTAGTTCGACAAGCGGCTACTCGACAACGACTGTTAATGCCAACTAGTTCGTCTAGCGTATATTCGACAACGACTATTAATGTCAACTACTTCGTCTAGCGTCTACTCGACAACGACTATTAATGTCAACTAGTTCGTCTAGCGGCTACTTGTCAATGACTATTAATGTCAACAAGTTCGTCTAGCGTTTACTCGACAACGACTATTAATGTCAACTAGTTCGTCTTGCGTCTACTCGACAACGACTATTAATGTCAACTAGTTCGTCTAGCGGGTATTCGACAACGACTACTAATGTCAACTAGTTCGTCTAGCGTCTACTCGACAACGACTTTTAATGTCAACTAGTTCGTCTATCCTCTACTCGACGACTACTATTAATATCAACTAGTTCGTCTCGCATCTACTCGACAACGACTATTAATGTCAACTAATTCGTCTCGCGTCCACTCGACAACAACTATTAATGTCAAATAGTTCGTCTATCCTCTACTCGAAAACTACTATTAATGTCAATTAGTTCGTCTCGCGTCTACTCGACAACGACTATTAATGTCAACTAGCTCGTCTAGCGTCTACTCAACAACGACTATTAAAGTCAACTAGTTCGTCTAGCGTCTACTCGACAACTAGAATTAATGTCAACTAGTTCGTCTAGCGTCTACTCGACAACGGCTATTAATATCAACTAGTTCGTCTAGCGTCTACTCGACAATGACTATTAGTGTCAACTAGTTCGTCTAGCATCTACTCGTCAACGACTATTAATGTCAACTAGTTCGTCTAGCGTCCACTCGTCAACGGCTATTAATGTCAACTAGTTCATCTAGCGTCTACTCGACAACGACTATTAATGTCAACTAGTTCGTGTAGTGTCTACTCGACAACGACTATTAATGTCAACTAGTTCGTCTAGCGTCTACTCGACAACTAGTATTAATGTCAACTAGTTCGTCTAGAGTCTACTCGTCAATGACTATTGATGTCAACTAGTTCGTCTAGCCTCTACTCGACAACGACTATTAATGTCAACTAGTTCGTCTAGCGTCTACTCGACAACGACTATTAATATCAACTAGTTCGTCTAGCGTCTACTCGTCAACGACTATTTATGTCAACTAGTTTGTCTAGCGTCTACTCGACAACGGCTATTAATGTCAACTAGTTCGTCTAGCGTCTACTCGTCAACGACTATTAATGTCAACTAGTTCATCTAGCGTCTACTCGACAACGACTATTAATGTCAACTAGTTCGTCTAGCGGCTACTCGACAACTATTGTTAATGTCAACTAGTTCGTCTAGAGGCTACTAGACAACGACTGTTAATGTCAACTAGTTCGACAAGCGGCTACTCGACAACGACTGTTAATGCCAACTAGTTCGTCTAGCGTATATTCGACAACGACTATTAATGTCAACTACTTCGTCTAGCGTCTACTCGACAACGACTATTAATGTCAACTAGTTCGTCTAGCGGCTACTTGTCAATGACTATTAATGTCAACAAGTTCGTCTAGCGTTTACTCGACAACGACTATTAATGTCAACTAGTTCGTCTTGCGTCTACTCGACAACGACTATTAATGTCAACTAGTTCGTCTAGCGGGTATTCGACAACGACTACTAATGTCAACTAGTTCGTCTAGCGTCTACTCGACAACGACTTTTAATGTCAACTAGTTCGTCTATCCTCTACTCGACGACTACTATTAATATCAACTAGTTCGTCTCGCATCTACTCGACAACGACTATTAATGTCAACTAGTTCGTCTCGCGTCCACTCGACAACAACTATTAATGTCAAATAGTTCGTCTATCCTCTACTCGAAAACTACTATTAATGTCAATTAGTTCGTCTCGCGTCTACTCGACAACGACTATTAATGTCAACTAGCTCGTCTAGCGTCTACTCAACAACGACTATTAAAGTCAACTAGTTCGTCTAGCGTCTACTCGACAACTAGAATTAATGTCAACTAGTTCGTCTAGCGTCTACTCGACAACGGCTATTAATATCAACTAGTTCGTCTAGCGTCTACTCGACAATGACTATTAGTGTCAACTAGTTCGTCTAGCATCTACTCGTCAACGACTATTAAAGTCAACTAGTTCGTCTAGCGTCCACTCGTCAACGACTATTAATGTCAACTAGTTCATCTAGCGTCTACTCGACAACGACTATTAATGTCAACTAGTTCGTGTAGTGTCTACTCGACAACGACTATTAATGTCAACTAGTTCGTCTAGCGTCTACTCGACAACTAGTATTAATGTCAACTAGTTCGTCTAGAGTCTACTCGTCAATGACTATTAATGTCAACTAGTTCGTCTAGCCTCTACTCGACAACGACTATTAATGTCAACTAGTTCGTCTAGCGTCTACTCGACAACGACTATTAATATCAACTAGTTCGTCTAGCGTCTACTCGTCAACGACTATTTATGTCAACTAGTTTGTCTAGCGTCTACTCGACAACGGCTATTAATGTCAACTAGTTCGTCTAGCGTCTACTCGTCAACGACTATTAATGTCAACTAGTTCATCTAGCGTCTACTCGACAACGACTATTAATGTCAACTAGTTCGTGTAGCGTCTACTCGACAACGACTATTAATTTCAACTATTTCGTCTCGCATCTACTCGACAACGACTATTAATGTCAACTAGTTCGTCTCGCGTCCACTCGACAACGACTATTAATGTCAAATAGTTCGTCTATCCTCTACTCGACAACTACTATTAATGTCAACTAGTTCGTCTCACGTCTATTCGACAACGACTATTAATGTCAACTAGCTCGTCTAGCGTCTACTCAACAACGACTATTAAAGTCAACTAGTTCGTCTAGCAACTACTCGACAACTAGTATTAAAGTCAACTAGTTCGTCTACCGTCTACTCGACAACGACTACTAATGTCAACTAGTTCGTCTAGCGTCTACTCGACATCGACTATTAATGTCAACTAGTTCGTGTAGTGTCTACTCGAAAACGACAATTAATATCAACTAGTTCGTCTACCATCTACTCGACAACGACTATTAATGTCAACTAGTTCGTGTAGCGTCTACTCGGCAACGACTATTAATGTCAACTAGTTCGTCTATCCTCTACTCGACAACTACTATTAATATCAACTAGTTCGTCTCGCGTCTACTCGACAACGACTATTAATGTCAACTAGTTCGTGTAGTGTCTACTCGACAACGACTATTAATGTCAACTAGTTCGTCTAGCGTCTACTCGACAACTACTATTAATTTCAATTAGTTCGTCTCGCGTCTACTCGACAACGACTATTAATGTCAACTAGTTCGTCTCGCGTCCACTCGACAACGACTATTAATGTCAACTAGTTCATATAGCGTCTACTCGACAACTACTATTAATGTCAACTAGTTCGTGTAGAATCTACTCGACAACGACTATTAATGTCAACTAGTTCGTCTAGCATCTACTCGACAACGACTATTAATGTCAACTAGTTCGTGTAGCGTCTACTCGACAACGACTATTAATATCAACTAGTTCGTCTAGCGCCTACTCGACAACGACTTTTAATGTCAACTAGTTCTTCTATCGTCTACTCGACAACGATTATTAATGTCAACTAGTTCGTCTAGCGTCTACTCGACAACGATTATTAATGTCAACTAGTTCGTCTACCGTCTACTCGACAACGACTATTAATGTCAACTAGTTCGTCTACAGTCTACTCGTCAATGACTATTAATGTCAACTAGTTCGTCTAGCCTCTACTCGACAACAACTATTAATGTCAACTAGTTCGTGTAGTGTCTACTCGACATCGACAATTAATGTCAACTAGTTCGTCTAGCGTCTACTCGACATCGACTATTAATTTCAACTATTTCGTCTCGCATCTATTCGACAACGACTATTAATGTCAACTAGTTCGTCTCGCGTCCACTCGACAACGACTATTAATGTCAAATAGTTCGTCTATCCTCTACTCGACAATTACTATTAATGTCAACTAGTTCGTCTCACGTCTACTCGACAACGACTATTAATGTCAACTAGCTCGTCTAGCGTCTACTCAACAACGACTATTAAAGTCAACTAGTTCGTCTAGCAACTACTCGACAACTAGTATTAAATTCAACTAGTTCGTCTACCGTCTACTCGACAACGACTATTAATGTCAACTAGTTCGTCTAGCGTCTACTCGACATCGACTATTAATGTCAACTAGTTCGTGTAGTGTCTACTCGAAAACGACAATTAATATCAACTAGTTCGTCTAGCATCTACTCGACAACGACTATTAATGTCAACTAGTTCGTGTAGCGTCTACTCGGCAACGACTATTAATGTCAACTAGTTCGTCTATCCTCTACTCGACAACTACTATTAATATCAACTAGTTCGTCTCGCGTCTACTCGACAACGACTATTAATGTCAACTAGTTCGTGTAGTGTCTACTCGACAAAGGCTATTAATGTCAACTAGTTCGTCTAGCGTCTACTCGACAACTACTATTAATTTCAACTAGTTCGTCTCGCGTCTACTCGACAACGACTATTAATGTCAACTAGTTCGTCTCACGTCCACTCGACAACGACTATTAATGTCAACTAGTTCATATAGCGTCTACTCGACAACTACTATTAATGTCAACTAGTTCGTGTAGAGTCTACTCGACAACGACTATTAATGTCAACTAGTTCGTCTAGCATCTACTCGACAACGACTATTAATGTCAACTAGTTCGGGTAGCGTCTACTCGACAACGACTATTAATGTCAACTAGTTCGTCTAGCGCCTACTCGACAACGACTATTAATGTCAACTAGTTCTTCTATCGTCTACTCGACAACGATTATTAATGTCAACTAGTTCGTCTAGCGTCTACTCGACAACGATTATTAATGTCAACTAGTTCGTCTACCGTCTACTCGACAACGACTATTAATATTAACTAGTTCGTCTAGCGTCTACTCGACAACTAGTATTAATGTCAACTAGTTCGTCTACAGTCTACTCGTCAATGACTATTAATGTCAACTAGTTCGTCTAGCCTCTACTCGACAACAACTATTAATGTCAACTAGTTCGTGTAGTGTCTACTCGACATCGACAATTAATGTCAACTAGTTCGTCTAGCATCTAATCGACAACGACTATTAATGTCAACTAGTTCGTCTATCCTCTACTCGACAACTACTATTAATGTCAACTTGTTCGTCTCGCATCTACTCGACAACGACTATTAATGTCAACTAGTTCGTATAGTGTCTACTCGACAACGACTATTAATGTCAACTAGTTCGTCTAGCGTCTACTCGACAACTACTATTAATGTCAACTAGTTCGTCTCGCATCTACTCGACAACGACTATTAATGTCAACTAGTTCGTCTCGCGTCCACTCGACAACGACTATTAATGTCAACTAGTTCGTCTAGCGTCTACTCGACAACTACTATAAATGTCAATTAGTTCGTGTAGCGTCTACTCGACAACGACTATTAATGTCAACTAGTTCGTCTAGCTTCTACTCGAAAACGACTATTAATGTCAACTAGTTCGTCTATCGTCTACTCGACAACGACTATTAATGTCAACTAGTTCGTCTAGCATCTACTCGACAACGATTATTAATGTCAACTTGTTCATCTACCGTCTTCTCGACAACGACTATTAATGTCATCTAGTTCGTCTAGCGTCTACTCGACAACGACTATTAATGTCAACTAGTCCGTGTATCATCTACTCGACAACGACTATTAATGTAAACTAGTTTGTTTAGCGTCTACTCGACAACGACTATTAATGTCAACTAGTACGTCTAGCGTCTACTCGACAACGACTATTAATGTCAACTAGTTCGTGTAGAGTCTACTCGACAACGACTATTAATGTCAACTAGTTCGTCTAGCATCTACTCGACAACGACTATTAATGTCAACTAGTTCGGGTAGCGTCTACTCGACAACGACTATTAATGTCAACTAGTTCGTCTAGCGCCTACTCGACAACGACTATTAATGTCAACTAGTTCTTCTATCGTCTACTCGACAACGATTATTAATGTCAACTAGTTCGTCTAGCGTCTACTCGACAACGATTATTAATGTCAACTAGTTCGTCTACCATCTACTCGACAACGACTATTAATATTAACTAGTTCGTCTAGCGTCTACTCGACAACTAGTATTAATGTCAACTAGTTCGTCTACAGTCTACTCGTCAATGACTATTAATGTCAACTAGTTCGTCTAGCCTCTACTCGACAACAACTATTAATGTCAACTAGTTCGTGTAGTGTCTACTCGACATCGACAATTAATGTCAACTAGTTCGTCTAGCATCTAATCGAAAACGACTATTAATGTCAACTAGTTCGTCTATCCTCTACTCGACAACTACTATTAATGTCAACTAGTTCGTCTCGCATCTACTCGACAACGACTATTAATGTCAACTAGTTCGTATAGTGTCTACTCGACAACGACTATTAATGTCAACTAGTTCGTCTAGCGTCTACTCGACAACTACTATTAATGTCAACTAGTTCGTCTCGCATCTACTCGACAACGACTATTAATGTCAACTAGTTCGTCTCGCGTCCACTCGACAACGACTATTAATGTCAACTAGTTCGTCTAGCGTCTACTCGACAACTACTATAAATGTCAATTAGTTCGTGTAGCGTCTACTCGACAACGACTATTAATGTCAACTAGTTCGTCTAGCTTCTACTCGAAAACGACTATTAATGTCAACTAGTTCGTCTATCGTCTACTCGACAACGACTATTAATGTCAACTAGTTCGTCTAGCATCTACTCGACAACGATTATTAATGTCAACTAGTTCATCTACCGTCTACTCGACAACGACTATTAATGTCATCTAGTTCGTCTAGCGTCTACTCGACAACGACTATTAATGTCAACTAGTCCGTGTATCATCTACTCGACAACGACTATTAATGTAAACTAGTTTGTTTAGCGTCTACTCGACAACGACTATTAATGTCAACTAGTACGTCTAGCGTCTACTCGACAACGACTATTAATGTCAACTAGTTCGTCTAGCGTCTACTCGTCAACGACTATTAATGTCAACTAGTTTATCTAGCGTCTACTCGACAACGACTATTAATGTCAACTAGTTCGTGTAGTGTCTGCTCGACAACGACTATTAATGTCAACTAGTTCGTCTAGCGTCTACTCGACAAAGACTATTAATGTCAACTAGTTCGTGTAGCGTCTACTCGGCAACGACTATTAATGTCAACTAGTTCGTCTATCCTCTACTCGACAACTACTATTAATGTCAACTAGTTCGTATAATGTCTACTCGACAACGACAATTAATGTCAACTAGTTCGTCTAGCGTGTACTCGTCAACGACTATTAATGTCAACTAGTTCGTCTAGCGTGTACTCGACAACTACTATTAATGTCAACTAGTTCGTCTCGCGTCTACTCGACAACGACTATTAATATCAACTGTTTCGTCTCGCATCCACTCGACAACGACTATTAATATCAACTATTTCGTCTAGCGTCTACTCGACAACGACTATTAATGTCAACTAGTTCGTGTATCATCTACTCGACAACGACTATTAATGTAAACTAGTTTGTCTAGCGTCTACTCGACAACGACTATTAATATCAACTAGTACGTCTAGCGTCTACTCGACAACGACTATTAATGTCAACTAGTTCGTCTAGCGTCTACTCGTCAACGACTATTAATGTCAACTAGTTCATCTAGCGTCTACTCGACAACGACTATTAATGTCAACTAGTTCGTGTAGTGTCTACTCGACAACGACTATTAATGTCAATTAGTTCGTCTAGCGTCTACTCGTTAACGACTATTAATGTCAACTAGTTCATCTAGCGTCTACTCGACAACGACTATTAATGTCAACTAGTTCGTGTAGTGTCTACTCGACAACGACTATTAATGTCAACTAGTTCGTGTAGCGTCTACTCAACAACTACTATTAATTTCAACTAGTTCGTCTATCCTCTACTCGACAACTACTATTAATGTCAACTAGTTCGTGTAGTGTCTACTCGACAACGACTATTAATGTCAACTAGTTCGTCTAGCGTGTACTCGACAACTACTATTAATGTCAACTAGTTCGTCTCGCATCTACTCGACAACGACTATTAATATCAACTAGTTCGTCTCGCCTCCACTCGACAACGACTATTAATGTCAACTAGTTCGTGTAGTGTCTACTCGACAACGACTATTAATGTCAACTAGTTCGTCTAGCTCTACTCGACAACGACTATTAATGTCTACTAGTTCGTCTAGTGTCTACTCGACAACGACTATTAATATCAACTAGTTCGTCTAGCGTCTACTCGACAACGACTATTAATGTCAACTAGTTCGTCTAGCATCTACTCCACAACGACTATTAATGTCAACTAGTTCGTGTATCATCTTCTCGACAACGACTATTAATGTAAACTAGTTTGTCTAGCGTCTACTCGACAACGACTATTAATGTCAACTAGTTCGTCTAACGCCTACTCGTCAACGACTATTAATGTCAACTAGTTCATCTAGCGTCTACTCGACAACGACTATTAATGTCAACTAGTTCGTGTATCATCTACTCGACAACGACTATTAATGTAAACTAGTATGTCTAGCTTCTACTCGACAACGACTATTAATGTCAACTAGTTCGTCTAGCGCCTACTCGTCAACGACTATTAATGTCAACTAGTTCATATAGCGTCTACTCGACAACGACTATTAATGTCAACTAGTTCGTGTAGTGTCTACTCGACAACGACTATTAATGTCAACTAGTTCGTCTAGCGTCTACTCGACAAAGATTATTAATGTCAACTAGTTCGTGTAGCGTCTACTCGGCAACGACTATTAATTTCAACTAGTTCGTCTATCCTCTACTCGACAACTACTATTAATGTTAACTAGTTCGTGTAGTGTCTACTCGACAACGACTATTAATGTCAACTAGTTCGTCTAGCGTGTACTCGACAACTACTATTAATGTCAACTAGTTCGTCTCGCGTCTACTCGACAACGACTATTAATATCAACTAGTTCGTCCCGCATCCACTCGACAACGACTATTAATGTCAACTAGTTCGTCTAGCGTCTACTCGACAACTACTATTAATGTCAATTAGTTCGTCTAGCGTCTACTCGACAACGACTGTTAATGTCAACTAGTTCGTCTCGCGGCTACTCGACAACGACTACTAATGTTAACTAGTTCGTCTAGCGTCTACTCGACAACGACTATTAATGTCAACTAGTTCGTCTAGCGTCTACTCGTCAACGTCTATTAATATCAACTAGTTCGTCTAGCGTCTACTCGACAACGACTATTAATGTCAACTAGTTCGTCTAGCGTCTACTCGACAACGACTATTAATGTCAACTAGTTCGTGTATCATCTACTCGACAACGACTATTAATGTAAACTAGTTTGTCTAGCGTGTACTCGACAACTACTATTAATGTCAACTAGTTCGTCTCGCGTCTACTCGACAACGACTATTAATATCAACTAGTTCGTCTCGCATCCCCTCGACAACGACTATTAATGTCAACTAGTTCGTCTAGCGTCTACTCGACAATGACTACTAATGTTAACTAGTTCGTCTAGCGTCTACTCGACAACGACTATTAATGTCAACTAGTTCGTGTAGTGTCTACTCGTTAACGACTATTAATGTCAACTAGTTCATCTAGCGTCTACTCGACAACGACTATTAATGTCAACTAGTTCGTGTAGTGTCTACTCGACAACGACTATTAATGTCAACTAGTTCGTGTAGCGTCTACTCAACAACTACTATTAATTTCAACTAGTTCGTCTATCCTCTACTCGACAACTACTATTAATGTCAACTAGTTCGTGTAGTGTCTACTCGACAACGACTATTAATGTCAACTAGTTCGTCTAGCGTGTACTCGACAACTACTATTAATGTCAACTAGTTCGTCTCGCATCTACTCGACAACGACTATTAATATCAACTAGTTCGTCTCGCCTCCACTCGACAACGACTATTAATGTCAACTAGTTCGTGTAGTGTCTACTCGACAACGACTATTAATGTCAACTAGTTCGTCTAGCTCTACTCGACAACGACTATTAATGTCTACTAGTTCGTCTAGTGTCTACTCGACAACGACTATTAATATCAACTAGTTCGTCTAGCGTCTACTCGACAACGACTATTAATGTCAACTAGTTCGTCTAGCATCTACTCCACAACGACTATTAATGTCAACTAGTTCGTGTATCATCTTCTCGACAACGACTATTAATGTAAACTAGTTTGTCTAGCGTCTACTCGACAACGACTATTAATGTCAACTAGTTCGTCTAACGCCTACTCGTCAACGACTATTAATGTCAACTAGTTCATCTAGCGTCTACTCGACAACGACTATTAATGTCAACTAGTTCGTGTATCATCTACTCGACAACGACTATTAATGTAAACTAGTATGTCTAGCTTCTACTCGACAACGACTATTAATGTCAACTAGTTCGTCTAGCGCCTACTCGTCAACGACTATTAATGTCAACTAGTTCATATAGCGTCTACTCGACAACGACTATTAATGTCAACTAGTTCGTGTAGTGTCTACTCGACAACGACTATTAATGTCAACTAGTTCGTCTAGCGTCTACTCGACAAAGATTATTAATGTCAACTAGTTCGTGTAGCGTCTACTCGGCAACGACTATTAATTTCAACTAGTTCGTCTATCCTCTACTCGACAACTACTATTAATGTTAACTAGTTCGTGTAGTGTCTACTCGACAACGACTATTAATGTCAACTAGTTCGTCTAGCGTGTACTCGACAACTACTATTAATGTCAACTAGTTCGTCTCGCGTCTACTCGACAACGACTATTAATATCAACTAGTTCGTCCCGCATCCACTCGACAACGACTATTAATGTCAACTAGTTCGTCTAGCGTCTACTCGACAACTACTATTAATGTCAATTAGTTCGTCTAGCGTCTACTCGACAACGACTGTTAATGTCAACTAGTTCGTCTCGCGGCTACTCGACAACGACTACTAATGTTAACTAGTTCGTCTAGCGTCTACTCGACAACGACTATTAATGTCAACTAGTTCGTCTAGCGTCTACTCGTCAACGTCTATTAATATCAACTAGTTCGTCTAGCGTCTACTCGACAACGACTATTAATGTCAACTAGTTCGTCTAGCGTCTACTCGACAACGACTATTAATGTCAACTAGTTCGTGTATCATCTACTCGACAACGACTATTAATGTAAACTAGTTTGTCTAGCGTGTACTCGACAACTACTATTAATGTCAACTAGTTCGTCTCGCGTCTACTCGACAACGACTATTAATATCAACTAGTTCGTCTCGCATCCCCTCGACAACGACTATTAATGTCAACTAGTTCGTCTAGCGTCTACTCGACAATGACTACTAATGTTAACTAGTTCGTCTAGCGTCTACTCGACAACGACTATTAATGTCAACTAGTTCGTCTAGCGTCTACTCGTCAACGTCTATTAATATCAACTAGTTCGTCTAGCGTCTACTCGATAACGACAATTAATGTCAACTAGTACGTCTAGCGTCTACTCGACAACGACTATTAATGTCAACTAGTTAGTCTAGCGTCTACTCGTCAACGACTATTAATGTCAACTAGTTCATCTAGCGTCTACTCGACAATGACTATTAATGTCAACTAGTTCGTGTAGTGTCTACTCGACAACGACAATTAATGTTAACTAGTTCGTGTAGCGTCTACTCAACAACTAGTATTAATTTCAACTAGTTCGTCTATCCTCTACTCGACAACTACTATTAATGTCAACTAGTTCGTGTAGTGTCTACTCGACAACGACTATTAATGTCAACTAGTTCGTCTAGCGTGTACTCGACAACTACTATTAATGTCAACTAGTTCGTCTCGCGTCTACTCGACAACGACTATTAATATCAACTAGTTCGTCTCGCATCCACTCGACAACGATTATTAATGTCAACTAGTTCGTCTAGCGTCTACTCGACAACTACTATTAATGTCAATTAGTTCGTCTAGCGTCTACTCGACAACGACTGTTAATGTCAACTAGTTCGTCTCGCGGCTACTCGACAATGACTACTAATGTTAACTAGTTCGTCTAGCGTCTACTCGACAACGACTATTAATGTCAACTAGATCGTCTATCCTCTACTCGACAACGACTATTAATGTCAACTAGTTCGTCTAGCCTCTACACGAAAACGACTATTAATGTCAACTAGTTCGTCTAGCGTCTACTCGACAACGACTATTAATGTCAACTAGTTCGTCTATCCTCTACTCGACGACTACTATTAATATCAACTAGTTCGTCTCGCATCTACTCGACAACGACTATTAATGTCAACTAGTTCGTCTATCCTCTACTCGAAAACTACTATTAATGTCAACTAGTTCGTCTAGCGTCTACTCGACAACGACTATTAATGTCAACTAGTTCGTGTAGCGTCTACTCGACAACGACTATTAATATCAACTAGTTCGTCTAGCGTCTACTCGACAATGACTATTAATGTCAACTAGTTCGTCTAGCGTCTTCTCGTCAACGACTATTAATGTCATCTAGTTCGTCTAGCATCTACTCGACAACGACTATTAATGTCAACTAGTTCGTGTAGTGTCTACTCGACAACGACTATTAATGTCAACTAGTTCGTCTAGCCTCTACTCGACAACGACTATTAATGTCAACTAGTTCGTCTAGTGTCTTCTCGACAACGACTATTAATGTCAACTAGTTCGTCTAGCGTCTACTCGACGACGACTATTAATGTCAACTAGATCGTCTAGCGTCTACTCGACAACGACTATTAATGTCAACTAGTTCGTGTATCATCTATTCGACAACGACTATTAATGTAAACTAGTACGTCTAGCTTCTACTCGACAACGACTATTAATGTCAACTAGTTCGTCTAGCGCCTACTCGTCAACGACTATTAAAATCAACTAGTTCATCTAGCGTCTACTCGACAACGACTATTAATGTCAACTAGTTCGTGTCGTGTCTACCCGACAACGACTATTAATGTCAACTAGTTCGTCTCGCGTCTACTCGACAACGACTATTAATATCAACTGTTTCGTCTCGCATCCACTCGACAACGACAATTAATGTCAACTAGTTCGTCTAGCGTCTACTCGACAACGACTATTAATGTCAACTAGTTCGTGTATCATCTACTCGACAACGACTATTAATGTAAACTAGTTTGTCTAGCGTCTACTCGACAACGACTATTAATGTCAACTAGTATGTCTAGCGTCTACTCGACAACGACTATTAATGTCAACTAGTTCGTCTAGCGTCTACTCGTCAACGACTATTAATGTCAACTAGTTCATCTAGCGTCTACTCGACAACGACTATTAATGTCAACTAGTTCGTGTAGTGTCTACTCGACAACGACTATTAATGTCAATTAGTTCGTCTAGCGTCTACTCGTCAACGACTATTAATGTCAACTAGTTCATCTAGCGTCTACTCGACAACGACTATTAATGTCAACTAGTTCGTGTAGTGTCTACTCGACAACGACTATTAATGTCAACTAGTTCGTGTAGCGTCTACTCAACAACTACTATTAATGTCAACTAGTTCGTCTATCCTCTACTCGACAACTACTATTAATATCAACTAGTTCGTGTAGTGTCTACTCGACAACGACTATTAATGTCAACTAGTTGGTCTAGCGTGTACTCGACAACTACTATTAATGTCAACTAGTTCGTCTCACGTCTACTCGACAACGACTATTAATATCAACTAGTTCGTCTCGCCTCCACTCGACAACGACTATTAATGTCAACTAGTTCGTGTAGTGTCTACTCGACAACGACTATTAATGTCAACTAGTTCGTCTAGCCTCTACTCGACAACGACTATTAATGTCAACTAGTTCGTCTAGTGTCTACTCGACAACGACTATTAATATCAACTAGTTCGTCTAGCGTCTACTCGACAACGACTATTAATGTCAACTAGTTCGTCTAGCGTCTACTCCACAACGACTATTAATATCAACTAGTTCGTGTATCATCTACTCGACAACGACTATTAATGTAAACTAGTACGTCTAGCTTCTACTCGACAACGACTATTAACGTCAACTAGTTCGTCTAGCGCCTACTCGTCAACGACTATTAATGTCAACTAGTTCATATAGCGTCTACTCGACAACGACTATTAATGTCAACTAGTTCGTGTAGTGTCTACTCGACAACGACTATTAATATCAACTAGTTTGTCTAGCGTCTACTCGACAAAGATTATTAATGTCAACTAGTTCGTGTAGCGTCTACTCGGCAACGACTATTAATTTCAACTAGTTCGTCTATCCTCTACTCGACAACTACTATTAATGTTAACTAGTTCGTGTAGTGTCTACTCGACAACGACTATTAATGTCAACTAGTTCGTCTAGCGTGTACTCGACAACTACTATTAATGTCAACTAGTTCGTCTCGCGTCTACTCGAAAACGACTATTGATATCAACTAGTTCGTCTCGCATCCACTCGACAACGACTATTAATGTCAACTAGTTCGTCTAGCGTCTACTCGACAACTACTATTAATGTCAATTAGTTCGTCTAGCGTCTACTCGACAACGACTGTTAATGTCAACTAGTTCGTCTCGCGGCTACTCGACAACGACTACTAATGTTAACTAGTTCGTCTAGCGTCTACTCGACAACGACTATTAATGTCAACTAGTTCGTCTAGCGTCTACTCGTCAACGTCTATTAATATCAACTAGTTCGTCTAGCGTCTACTCGACAACGACTATTAATGTCAACTAGTTCGTCTAGCGTCTACTCGACAACGACTATTAATGTCAACTAGTTCGTGTATCATCTACTCGACAACGACTATTAATGTAAACTAGTTTGTCTAGCGTGTACTCGACAACTACTATTAATGTAAACTAGTTCGTCTCGCGTCTACTCGACAACGACTATTAATATCAACTAGTTCGTCTCGCATCCACTCGACAACGACTATTAATGTCAACTAGTTCGTCTAGCGTCTACTCGACAACGACTACTAATGTTAACTAGTTCGTCTAGCGTCTACTCGACAACGACTATTAATGTCAAATAGTTCGTCTATCCTCTACTCGACAACTACTATTAATGTCAACTAGTTCGTCTCACGTCTACTCGACAACGACTATTAATGTCAACTAGCTCGTCTAGCGTCTACTCAACAACGACTATTAAAGTCAACTAGTTCGTCTAGCAACTACTCGACAACTAGTATTAAAATCAACTAGTTCGTCTACCGTCTACTCGACAACGACTATTAATGTCAACTAGTTCGTCTAGCGTCTACTCGACATCGACTATTAATGTCAACTAGTTCGTGTAGTGTCTACTCGAAAACGACAATTAATATCAACTAGTTCGTCTAGCATCTACTCGACAACGACTATTAATGTCAACTAGTTCGTGTAGCGTCTACTCGGCAACGACTATTAATGTCAACTAGTTCGTCTATCCTCTACTCGACAACTACTATTAATATCAACTAGTTCGTCTCGCGTCTACTCGACAACGACTATTAATGTCAACTAGTTCGTGTAGTGTCTACTCGACAACGACTATTAATGTCAACTAGTTCGTCTAGCGTCTACTCGACAACTACTATTAATTTCAATTAGTTCGTCTCGCGTCTACTCGACAACGACTATTAATGTCAACTAGTTCGTCTCGCGTCCACTCGACAACGACTATTAATGTCAACTAGTTCATATAGCGTCTACTCGACAACTACTATTAATATCAACTAGTTCGTGTAGAGTCTACTCGACAACGACTATTAATGTCAACTAGTTCGTCTAGCATCTACTCGACAACGACTATTAATGTCAACTAGTTCGTGTAGCGTCTACTCGACAACGACTATTAATGTCAACTAGTTCGTCTAGCGCCTACTCGACAACGACTATTAATGTCAACTAGTTCTTCTATCGTCTACTCGACAACGATTATTAATGTCAACTAGTTCGTCTAGCGTCTACTCGAAAACGATTATTAATGTCAACTAGTTCGTCTACCGTCTACTCGACAACGACTATTAATATTAACTAGTTCGTCTAGCGTCTACTCGACAACTAGTATTAATGTCAACTAGTTCGTCTACAGTCTACTCGTCAATGACTATTAATATCAACTAGTTCGTCTAGCCTCTACTCGACAACAACTATTAATGTCAACTAGTTCGTGTAGTGTCTACTCGACATCGACAATTAATGTCAACTAGTTCGTCTAGCGTCTACTCGACATCGACTATTAATTTCAACTATTTCGTCTCGCATCTATTCGACAACGACTATTAATGTCAACTAGTTCGTCTCGCGTCCACTCGACAACGACTATTAATGTCAAATAGTTCGTCTATCCTCTACTCGACAACTACTATTAATGTCAACTAGTTCGTCTCACGTCTACTCGACAACGACTATTAATGTCAACTAGCTCGTCTAGCGTCTACTCAACAACGACTATTAAAGTCAACTAGTTCGTCTAGCAACTACTCGACAACTAGTATTAAAGTCAACTAGTTCGTCTACCGTCTACTCGACAACGACTATTTATGTCAACTAGTTCGTTTAGCGTCTACTCGACATCGACTATTAATGTCAACTAGTTCGTGTAGTGTCTACTCGAAAACGACAATTAATATCAACTAGTTCGTCTAGCATCTACTCGACAACGACTATTAATGTCAACTAGTTCGTGTAGCGTCTACTCGGCAACGACTATTAATGTCAACTAGTTCGTCTATCCTCTACTCGACAACTACTAATAATATCAACTAGTTCGTCTCGCGTCTACTCGACAACGACTATTAATGTCAACTAGTTCGTGTAGTGTCTACTCGACAACGACTATTAATGTCAACTAGTTCGTCTAGCGTCTACTCGACAACTACTATTAATTTCAACTAGTTCGTCTCGCGTCTACTCGACAACGACTATTAATGTCAACTAGTTCGTCTCACGTCCACTCGACAACGACTATTAATGTCAACTAGTTCATATAGCGTCTACTCGACAACTACTATTAATGTCAACTAGTTCGTGTAGAGTCTACTCGACAAAGACTATTAATGTCAACTAGTTCGTCTAGCATCTACTCGACAACGACTATTAATGTCAACTAGTTCGTGTAGCGTCTACTCGACAACGACTATTAATGTCAACTAGTTCGTCTAGCGCCTACTCGACAACGACTATTAATGTCAACTAGTTCTTCTATCGTCTACTCGACAACGATTATTAATGTCAACTAGTTCGTCTAGCGTCTACTCGACAACGATTATTAATGTCAACTAGTTCGTCTACCGTCTACTCGACAACGACTATTAATATTAACTAGTTCGTCTAGCGTCTACTCGACAACTAGTATTAATGTCAACTAGTTCGTCTACAGTCTACTCGTCAATGACTAATAATGTCAACTAGTTCGTCTAGCCTCTACTCGACAACAACTATTAATGTCAACTAGTTCGTGTCGTGTCTACTCGACATCGACAATTAATGTCAACTAGTTCGTCTAGCATCTACTCGACAACGACTATTAATGTCAACTAGTTCGTCTATCCTCTACTTGACAACTACTATTAATGTCAACTAGTTCGTCTCGCATCTACTCGACAACGACTATTAATGTCAACTAGTTCGTATAGTGTCTACTCGACAACGACTATTAATGTCAACTAGTTCGTCTAGCGTCTACTCGACAACTACTATTAATGTCAACTAGTTCGTCTCGCACCTACTCGACAACGACTATTAATGTCAACTAGTTCGTCTCGCGTCCACTCGACAACGACTATTAATGTCAACTAGTTCGTCTAGCGTCTACTCGACAACTACTATAAATGTCAATTAGTTCGTGTAGCGTCTACTCGACAACGACTATTAATGTCAACTAGTTCGTCTAACTTCTACTCGAAAACGACTATTAATGTCAACTAGTTCGTCTATCGTCTACTCGACAACGACTATTAATATCAACTAGTTCGTCTAGCGTCTACTCGACAACGATTATTAATGTCAACTAGTTCATCTACCGTCTACTCGACAACGACTATTAATGTCATCTAGTTCGTCTAGCGTCTACTCGACAACGACTATTAATGTCAACTAGTCCGTGTATCATCTACTCGACAACGACTATTAATGTAAACTAGTTTGTTTAGCATCTACTCGACAACGACTATTAATGTCAACTAGTACGTCTAGCGTCTACTCGACAACGACTATTAATGTCAACTAGTTCGTCTAGCGTCTACTCGTCAACGACTATTAATGTCAACTAGTTTATCTAGCGTCTACTCGACAACGACTATTAATGTCAACTAGTTCGTGTAGTGTCTGCTCGACAACGACTATTAATGTCAACTAGTTCGTCTAGCGTCTACTCGACAAAGACTATTAATATCAACTAGTTCGTGTAGCGTCTACTCGGCAACGACTATTAATGTCAACTAGTTCGTCTATCCTCTACTCGACAACTACTATTAATGTCAACTAGTTCGTATAGTGTCTACTCGACAACGACAATTAATGTCAACTAGTTCGTCTAGCGTGTACTCGTCAACGACTATTAATGTCAACTAGTTCGTCTAGCGTGTACTCGACAACTACTATTAATGTCAACTAGTTCGTCTCGCGTCTACTCGACAACGACTATTAATATCAACTGTTTCGTCTCGCATCCACTCGACAACGACTATTAATGTCAACTAGTTCGTCTAGCGTCTACTCGACAACGACTATTAATGTCAACTAGTTCGTGTATCATCTACTCGACAACGACTATTAATGTAAACTAGTTTGTCTAGCGTCTACTCGACAACGACTATTAATGTCAACTAGTACGTCTAGCGTCTACTCGACAACGACTATTAATGTCAACTAGTTCGTCTAGCGTCTACTCGTCAACGACTATTAATGTCAACTAGTTCATCTAGCGTCTACTCGACAACGACTATTAATGTCAACTAGTTCGTGTAGTGTCTACTCGACAACGACTATTAATGTCAATTAGTTCGTCTAGCGTCTACTCGTCAACGACTATTAATGTCAACTAGTTCATCTACCGTCTACTCGACAACGACTATTAATGTCAACTAGTTCGTGTAGTGTCTACTCGACAACGACTATTAATGTCAACTAGTTCGTGTAGCGTCTACTCAACAACTACTATTAATTTCAACTAGTTCGTCTATCCTCTACTCGACAACTACTATTAATGTCAACTAGTTCGTGTAGTGTCTACTCGACAACGACTATTAATGTCAACTAGTTCGTGTAGTGTCTACTCGACAACGACTATTAATGTCAACTAGTTCGTCTAGCGTGTACTCGACAACTACTATTAATGTCAACTAGTTCGTCTCGCGTCTACTCGACAACGACTATTAATATCAACTAGTTCGTCTCGCCTCCACTCGACAACGACTATTAATGTCAACTAGTTCGTGTAGTGTCTACTCGACAACGACTATTAATGTCAACTAGTTCGTCTAGCCTCTACTCGACAACGACTATTAATGTCAACTAGTTCGTCTAGTGTCTACTCGACAACGACTATTAATATCAACTAGTTCGTCTAGCGTCTACTCGACAGCGACTATTAATGTCAACTAGTTCGTCTAGCGTCTACTCCACAACGACTATTAATTTCAACTAGTTCGTGTATCATCTACTCGACAACGACTATTAATGTAAACTAGTTTGTCTAGCGTCTACTCGACAACGACTATTAATGTCAACTAGTTCGTCTAACGCCTACTCGTCAACGACTATTAATGTCAACTAGTTCATCTAGCGTCTACTCGACAACGACTATTAATGTCAACTAGTTCGTGTATCATCTACTCGACAACGACTATTAATGTAAACTAGTACGTCTAGCTTCTACTCGACAACGACTATTAATGTCAACTAGTTCGTCTAGCGCCTACTCGTCAACGACTATTAATGTCAACTAGTTCATATAGCGTCTACTCGACAACGACTATTAATGTCAACTAGTTCGTGTAGTGTCTACTCGACAACGACTATTAATGTCAACTAGTTCGTCTAGCGTCTACTCGACAAAGATTATTAATGTCAACTAGTTCGTGTAGCGTCTACTCGGCAACGTCTATTAATTTCAACTAGTTCGTCTATCCTCTACTCGACAACTACTATTAATGTTAACTAGTTCGTGTAGTGTCTACTCGACAACGACTATTAATATCAACTAGTTCGTCTCGCATCCACTCGACAACGACTATTAATGTCAACTAGTTCGTCTAGCGTCTACTCGACAACTACTATTAATGTCAATTAGTTCGTCTAGCGTCTACTCGACAACGACTGTTAATGTAAACTAGTTCGTCTCGCGGCTACTCGACAACGACTACTAATGTTAACTAGTTCGTCTAGCGTCTACTCGACAACGACTATTAATGTCAACTAGTTCGTCTAGCGTCTACTCGTCAACGTCTATTAATATCAACTAGTTCGTCTAGCGTCTACTCGACAACGACTATTAATGTCAACTAGTTCGTCTAGCGTCTACTCGACAACGACTATTAATGTCAACTAGTTCGTGTATCATCTACTCGACAACGACTATTAATGTAAACTAGTTTGTCTAGCGTGTACTCGACAACTACTATTAATGTCAACTAGTTCGTCTCGCGTCTACTCGACAACGACTATTAATATCAACTAGTTCGTCTCGCATCCACTCGACAACGACTATTAATGTCAACTAGTTCGTCTAGCGTCTACTCGACAACGACTACTAATGTTAACTAGTTCGTCTAGCGTCTACTCGACATCGACTATTAATGTCAACTAGTTCGTCTAGCGTCTACTCGTCAACGTCTATTAATATCAACTAGTTCGTCTAGCGTCTACTCGACAACGACTATTAATGTCAACTAGTACGTCTAGCGTCTACTCGACAACGACTATTAATGTCAACTAGTTCGTCTAGCGTCTACTCGTCAACGACTATTAATATCAACTAGTTCTTCTAGCGTCTACTCGACAATGACTATTAATGTCGACTAGTTCGTGTAGTGTCTACTCAACAACGACTATTAATGTTAACTAGTTCGTCTAGCGTCTACTCGACAACGACTGTTAATGTCAACTAGTTCGTCTCGCGGCTACTCGACAATGACTACTAATGTTAACTAGTTCGTCTAGCGTCTACTCGACAACGACTATTAATGTCAACTAGATCGTCTATCCTCTACTCGACAACGACTATTAATGTCAACTAGTTCGTCTAGCCTCTTCACGACAACGACTATTAATGTCAACTAGTTCGTCTAGCGTCTACTCGACAACGACTATTAATGTCAACTAGTTCGTCTTTCCTCTACTCGACGACTACTATTAATATCAACTAGTTCGTCTCGCATCTACTCGACAACGACTATTAATGTCAACTAGTTCGTCTATCCTCTACTCGAAAACTACTATTAATGTCAACTAGTTCGTCTAGCGTCTACTCGACAACGACTATTAATGTCAACTAGTTCGTGTAGCGTCTACTCGACAACGACTATTAATATCAACTAGTTCGTCTAGCGTCTACTCGACAATGACTATTAATGTCATCTAGTTCGTCTAGCGTCTTCTCGTCAACGACTATTAATGTCATCTAGTTCGTCTAGCATCTACTCGACAACGACTATTAATGTCAACTAGTTCGTGTAGTGTCTACTCGACAACGACTATTAATGTCAACTAGTTCGTCTAGCCTCTACTCGACAACGACTATTAATGTCAACTAGTTCGTCTAGCGTCTACTCGACAACGATTATTAATGTCAATTAGTTCGTCTAGCGTCTACTCGACAACGACTATTAATGTCAACTAGATCGTCTAGCGTCTACTCGACAACGACTATTAATGTCAACTAGTTCGTGTATCATCTATTCGACAATGACTATTAATGTAAACTAGTACGTCTAACTTCTACTCGACAACGACTATTAATGTCAACTAGTTCGTCTAGCGCCTACTCGTCAACGACTATTAAAATCAACTAGTTCGTCTAGCGTCTACTCGACAACGACTATTAATGTCAACTAGTTCGTGTAGTGTCTACTCGACAACGACTATTAATGTCAACTAGTTCGTCTAGCGTCTACTCGATAAAGATTATTAATGTCAACTAGTTCGTCTCGCGTCTACTCGACAACGACTATTAATGTCAACTAGTTCGTGTAGTGTCTACTCGACAACGACTATTAATGTCAACTAGTTCGTCTAGCGTCTACTCGACAACTACTATTAATTTCAACTAGTTCGTCTCGCGTCTACTCGACAACGACTATTAATGTCAACTAGTTCGTCTCGCGTCTACTCGACAACGACTATTAATATCAACTGTTTCGTCTCGCATCCACTCGACAACGACTATTAATGTCAACTAGTTCGTCTAGCGTCTACTCGACAACGACTATTAATGTCAACTAGTTCGTGTATCATCTACTCGACAACGACTATTAATGTAAACTAGTTTGTCTAGCGTCTACTCGACAACGACTATTAATGTCAACTAGTTCGTCTAACGCCTACTCGTCAACGACTATTAATGTCAACTAGTTCATCTAGCGTCTACTCGACAACGACTATTAATGTCAACTAGTTCGTGTATCATCTACTCGACAACGACTATTAATGTAAACTAGTACGTCTAGCTTCTACTCGACAACGACTATTAATGTCAACTAGTTCGTCTAGCGCCTACTCGTCAACGACTATTAATGTCAACTAGTTCATATAGCGTCTACTCGACAACGACTATTAATGTCAACTAGTTCGTGTAGTGTCTACTCGACAACGACTATTAATGTCAACTAGTTCGTCTAGCGTCTACTCGACAAAGATTATTAATGTTAACTAGTTCGTGTAGTGTCTACTCGACAACGACTATTAATATCAACTAGTTCGTCTCGCATCCACTCGACAACGACTATTAATGTCAACTAGTTCGTCTAGCGTCTACTCGACAACTACTATTAATGTCAATTAGTTCGTCTAGCGTCTACTCGACAACGACTGTTAATGTAAACTAGTTCGTCTCGCGGCTACTCGACAACGACTAATAATGTTAACTAGTTCGTCTAGCGTCTACTCGACAACGACTATTAATGTCAACTAGTTCGTCTAGCGTCTACTCGTCAACGTCTATTAATATCAACTAGTTCGTCTAGCGTCTACTCGACAACGACTATTAATGTCAACTAGTTCGTCTAGCGTCTACTCGACAACGACTATTAATGTCAACTAGTTCGTGTATCATCTACTCGACAACGACTATTAATGTAAACTAGTTTGTCTAGCGTGTACTCGACAACTACTATTAATGTCAACTAGTTCGTCTCGCGTCTACTCGACAACGACTATTAATATCAACTAGTTCGTCTCGCATCCACTCGACAACGACTATTAATGTCAACTAGTTCGTCTAGCGTCTACTCGACAACGACTACTAATGTTAACTAGTTCGTCTAGCGTCTACTCGACATCGACTATTAATGTCAACTAGTTCGTCTAGCGTCTACTCGTCAACGTCTATTAATATCAACTAGTTCGTCTAGCGTCTACTCGACAACGACTATTAATGTCAACTAGTACGTCTAGCGTCTACTCGACAACGACTATTAATGTCAACTAGTTCGTCTAGCGTCTACTCGTCAACGACTATTAATATCAACTAGTTCATCTAGCGTCTACTCGACAATGACTATTAATGTCAACTAGTTCGTGTAGTGTCTACTCAACAACGACTATTAATGTTAACTAGTTCGTGTAGCGTCTACTCAACAACTACTATTAATTTCAACTAGTTCGTCTATCCTCTACTCGACAACTACTATTAATGTCAACTAGTTCGTGTAGTGTCTACTCGACAACGACTATTAATGTCAACTAGTTCGTCTAGCGTGTACTCGACAACTACTATTAATGTCAACTAGATCGTCTCGCGTCTACTCGACAACGACTATTAATATCAACTAGTTCGTCTCGCATCCACTCGACAACGATTATTAATGTCAACTAGTTCGTCTAGCGTCTACTCGACAACTACTATTAATGTCAATTAGTTCGTCTAGCGTCTACTCGACAACGACTGTTAATGTCAACTAGTTCGTCTCGCGGCTACTCGACAATGACTACTAATGTTAACTAGTTCGTCTAGCGTCTACTCGACAACGACTATTAATGTCAACTAGATCGTCTATCCTCTACTCGACAACGACTATTAATGTCAACTAGTTCGTCTAGCCTCTACACGACAACGACTATTAATGTCAACTAGTTCGTCTAGCGTCTACTCGACAACGACTATTAATGTCAACTAGTTCGTCTTTCCTCTACTCGACGACTACTATTAATATCAACTAGTTCGTCTCGCATCTACTCGACAACGACTATTAATGTCAACTAGTTCGTCTATCCTCTACTCGAAAACTACTATTAATGTCAACTAGTTCGTCTAGCGTCTACTCGACAACGACTATTAATGTCAACTAGTTCGTGTAGCGTCTACTCGACAACGACTATTAATATCAACTAGTTCGTCTAGCGTCTACTCGACAATGACTATTAATGTCATCTAGTTCGTCTAGCGTCTTCTCGTCAACGACTATTAATGTCATCTAGTTCGTCTAGCATCTACTCGACAACGACTATTAATGTCAACTAGTTCGTGTAGGGTCTACTCGACAACGACTATTAATGTCAACTAGTTCGTCTAGCCTCTACTCGACAACGACTATTAATGTCAACTAGTTCGTCTAGCGTCTACTCGACAACGATTATTAATGTCAATTAGTTCGTCTAGCGTCTACTCGACAACGACTATTAATGTCAACTAGATCGTCTAGCGTCTACTCGACAACGACTATTAATGTCAACTAGTTCGTGTATCATCTATTCGACAATGACTATTAATGTAAACTAGTACGTCTAACTTCTACTCGACAACGACTATTAATGTCAACTAGTTCGTCTAGCGCCTACTCGTCAACGACTATTAAAATCAACTAGTTCGTCTAGCGTCTACTCGACAACGACTATTAATGTCAACTAGTTCGTGTAGTGTCTACTCGACAACGACTATTAATGTCAACTAGTTCGTCTAGCGTCTACTCGATAAAGATTATTAATGTCAACTAGTTCGTCTCGCGTCTACTCGACAACGACTATTAATGTCAACTAGTTCGTGTAGTGTCTACTCGACAACGACTATTAATGTCAACTAGTTCGTCTAGCGTCTACTCGACAACTACTATTAATTTCAACTAGTTCGTCTCGCGTCTACTCGACAACGACTATTAATGTCAACTAGTTCGTCTCGCGTCTACTCGACAACGACTATTAATATCAACTGTTTCGTCTCGCATCCACTCGACAACGACTATTAATGTCAACTAGTTCGTCTAGCGTCTACTCGACAACGACTATTAATGTCAACTAGTTCGTGTATCATCTACTCGACAACGACTATTAATGTAAACTAGTTTGTATAGCGTCTACTCGACAACGACTATTAATGTCAACTAGTACGTCTAGCGTCTACTCGACAACGACTATTAATGTCAACTAGTTCGTCTAGCGTCTACTCGTCAACGACTATTAATGTCAACTAGTTCATCTAGCGTCTACTCGACAACGACTATTAATGTCAACTAGTTCGTGTAGGGTCTACTCGACAACGACTATTAATGTCAACTAGTTCGTCTAGCCTCTACTCGACAACGACTATTAATGTCAACTAGTTCGTCTAGCGTCTACTCGACAACGATTATTAATGTCAATTAGTTCGTCTAGCGTCTACTCGACAACGACTATTAATGTCAACTAGATCGTCTAGCGTCTACTCGACAACGACTATTAATGTCAACTAGTTCGTGTATCATCTATTCGACAATGACTATTAATGTAAACTAGTACGTCTAACTTCTACTCGACAACGACTATTAATGTCAACTAGTTCGTCTAGCGCCTACTCGTCAACGACTATTAAAATCAACTAGTTCGTCTAGCGTCTACTCGACAACGACTATTAATGTCAACTAGTTCGTGTAGTGTCTACTCGACAACGACTATTAATGTCAACTAGTTCGTCTAGCGTCTACTCGATAAAGATTATTAATGTCAACTAGTTCGTCTCGCGTCTACTCGACAACGACTATTAATGTCAACTAGTTCGTGTAGTGTCTACTCGACAACGACTATTAATGTCAACTAGTTCGTCTAGCGTCTACTCGACAACTACTATTAATTTCAACTAGTTCGTCTCGCGTCTACTCGACAACGACTATTAATGTCAACTAGTTCGTCTCGCGTCTACTCGACAACGACTATTAATATCAACTGTTTCGTCTCGCATCCACTCGACAACGACTATTAATGTCAACTAGTTCGTCTAGCGTCTACTCGACAACGACTATTAATGTCAACTAGTTCGTGTATCATCTACTCGACAACGACTATTAATGTAAACTAGTTTGTATAGCGTCTACTCGACAACGACTATTAATGTCAACTAGTACGTCTAGCGTCTACTCGACAACGACTATTAATGTCAACTAGTTCGTCTAGCGTCTACTCGTCAACGACTATTATTGTCAACTAGTTCATCTAGCGTCTACTCGACAACGACTATTAATGTCAACTAGTTCGTGTAGTGTCTACTCGACAACGACTATTAATGTCAATTAGTTCGTCTAGCGTCTACTCGTCAACGACTTTTAATGTCAACTAGTTCATCTAGCGTCTACTCGACAACGACTATTAATGTCAACTAGTTCGTGTAGTGTCTACTCGACAACGACTATTAATGTCAACTAGTTCGTGTAGCGTCTACTCAACAACTACTATTAATTTCAACTAGTTCGTCTATCCTCTACTCGACAACTACTATTAATGTCAACTAGTTCGTGTAGTGTCTACTCGACAACGACTATTAATGTCAACTAGTTCGTCTAGCGTGTACTCGGCAACTACTATTAATGTCAACTAGTTCGTCTCGCGTCTACTCGACAACGACTATTAATATCAACTAGTTCGTCTCGCCTCCACTCGACAACGACTATTAATGTCAACTAGTTCGTGTAGTGTCTACTCGACAACGACTATTAATGTCAACTAGTTCGTCTAGCCTCTACTCGACAACGACTATTAATGTCAACTAGTTCGTCTAGTGTCTACTCGACAACGACTATTAATATCAACTAGTTCGTCTAGCGTCTACTCGACAACGACTATTAATGTCAACTAGTTCGTCTAGCGTCTACTCCACAACGACTATTAATGTAAACTAGTTCGTGTATCATCTACTCGACAACGACTATTAATGTCAACTAGTTCGTCTAAAGCCTACTCGTCAACGACTATTAATGTCAACTAGTTCATCTAGCGTCTACTCGACAACGACTATTAATGTCAACTAGTTCGTGTATCATCTACTCGACAACGACTATTAATGTAAACTAGTACGTCTAGCTTCTACTCGACAACGACTATTAATGTCAACTAGTTCGTCTAGCGCCTACTCGTCAACGACTATTAATGTCAACTAGTTCATATAGCGTCTACTCGACAACGACTATTAATGTCAACTAGTTCGTGTAGTGTCTACTCGACAACGACTATTAATGTCAACTAGTTCGTCTAGCGTCTACTCGACAAAGATTATTAATGTCAACTAGTTCGTGTAGCGTCTACTCGGCAACGACTATTAATTTCAACTAGTTCGTCTATCCTCTACTCGACAACTACTATTAATGTTAACTAGTTCGTGTAGTGTCTACTCGACAACGACTATTAATGTCAACTAGTTCGTCTAGCGTGTACTCGACAACTACTATTAATGTCAACTAGTTCGTCTCGCGTCTACTCGACAACGACTATTAATATCAACTAGTTCGTCTCGCATCCACTCGACAACGACTATTAATGTCAACTAGTTCGTCTAGCGTCTACTTGACAACTACTATTAATGTCAATTAGTTCGTCTAGCGTCTACCCGACAACGACTGTTAATGTCAACTAGTTCGTCTCGCGGCTACTCGACAACGACTACTAATGTTAGCTAGTTCGTCTAGCGTCTACTCGACAACGACTATTAATGTCAACTAGTTCGTCTAGCGTCTACTCGTCAACGTCTATTAATATCAACTAGTTCGTCTAGCGTCTACTCGACAACGACTATTAATATCAATTGTTTCGTCTCGCATCCACTCGACAACGACTATTAATGTCAACTAGTTCGTCTAGCGTCTACTCGACAACGACTATTAATGTCAACTAGTTCGTGTATCATCTACTCGACAACGACTATTAATGTAAACTAGTTTGTATAGCGTCTACTCGACAACGACTATTAATGTCAACTAGTACGTCTAGCGTCTACTCGACAACGACTATTAATGTCAACTAGTTCGTCTAGCGTCTACTCGTCAACGACTATTAATGTCAACTAGTTCATCTAGCGTCTACTCGACAACGACTATTAATGTCAACTAGTTCGTGTAGTGTCTACTCGACAACGACTATTAATGTCAATTAGTTCGTCTAGCGTCTACTCGTCAACGACTATTAATGTCAACTAGTTCATCTAGCGTCTACTCGACAACGACTATTAATGTCAACTAGTTCGTGTAGTGTCTACTCGACAACGACTATTAATGTCAACTAGTTCGTGTAGCGTCTACTCAACAACTACTATTAATTTCAACTAGTTCGTCTATCCTCTACTCGACAACTACTATTAATGTCAACTAGTTCGTGTAGTGTCTACTCGACAACGACTATTAATGTCAACTAGTTCGTCTAGCGTGTACTCGGCAACTACTATTAATGTCAACTAGTTCGTCTCGCGTCTACTCGACAACGACTATTAATATCAACTAGTTCGTCTCGCCTCCACTCGACAACGACTATTAATGTCAACTAGTTCGTGTAGTGTCTACTCGACAACGACTATTAATGTCAACTAGTTCGTCTAGCCTCTACTCGACAACGACTATTAATGTCAACTAGTTCGTCTAGTGTCTACTCGACAACGACTATTAATATCAACTAGTTCGTCTAGCGTCTACTCGACAACGACTATTAATGTCAACTAGTTCGTCTAGCGTCTACTCCACAACGACTATTAATGTAAACTAGTTCGTGTATCATCTACTCGACAACGACTATTAATGTCAACTAGTTCGTCTAAAGCCTACTCGTCAACGACTATTAATGTCAACTAGTTCATCTAGCGTCTACTCGACAACGACTATTAATGTCAACTAGTTCGTGTATCATCTACTCGACAACGACTATTAATGTAAACTAGTACGTCTAGCTTCTACTCGACAACGACTATTAATGTCAACTAGTTCGTCTAGCGCCTACTCGTCAACGACTATTAATGTCAACTAGTTCATATAGCGTCTACTCGACAACGACTATTAATGTCAACTAGTTCGTGTAGTGTCTACTCGACAACGACTATTAATGTCAACTAGTTCGTCTAGCGTCTACTCGACAAAGATTATTAATGTCAACTAGTTCGTGTAGCGTCTACTCGGCAACGACTATTAATTTCAACTAGTTCGTCTATCCTCTACTCGACAACTACTATTAATGTTAACTAGTTCGTGTAGTGTCTACTCGACAACGACTATTAATGTCAACTAGTTCGTCTAGCGTGTACTCGACAACTACTATTAATGTCAACTAGTTCGTCTCGCGTCTACTCGACAACGACTATTAATATCAACTAGTTCGTCTCGCATCCACTCGACAACGACTATTAATGTCAACTAGTTCGTCTAGCGTCTACTTGACAACTACTATTAATGTCAATTAGTTCGTCTAGCGTCTACCCGACAACGACTGTTAATGTCAACTAGTTCGTCTCGCGGCTACTCGACAACGACTACTAATGTTAGCTAGTTCGTCTAGCGTCTACTCGACAACGACTATTAATGTCAACTAGTTCGTCTAGCGTCTACTCGTCAACGTCTATTAATATCAACTAGTTCGTCTAGCGTCTACTCGACAACGACTATTAATGTCAACTAGTTCGTCTAGCGTCTACTCGTCAACGACTATTAATGTCAACTAGTTCATCTAGCGTCTACTCGACAACGACTATTAATGTCAACTAGTTCGTGTAGTGTCTACTCGACAACGACTATTAATGTCAATTAGTTCGTCTAGCGTCTACTCGTCAACGACTATTAATGTCAACTAGTTCATCTACCGTCTACTCGACAACGACTATTAATGTCAACTAGTTCGTGTAGTGTCTACTCGACAATGACTATTAATGTCAACTAGTTCGTGTAGCGTCTACTCAACAACTACTATTAATTTCAACTAGTTCGTCTATCCTCTACTCGACAACTACTATTAATGTCAACTAGTTCGTGTAGTGTCTACTCGACAACGACTATTAATGTCAACTAGTTCGTGTAGTGTCTACTCGACAACGACTATTAATGTCAACTAGTTCGTCTAGCGTGTACTCGACAACTACTATTAATGTCAACTAGTTCGTCTCGCGTCTACTCGACAACGACTATTAATATCAACTAGTTCGTCTCGCCTCCACTCGACAACGACTATTAATGTCAACTAGTTCGTGTAGTGTCTACTCGACAACGACTATTAATGTCAACTAGTTCGTCTAGTGTCTACTCGACAACGACTATTAATATCAACTAGTTCGTCTAGCGTCTACTCGACAGATACTATTAATGTCAACTAGTTCGTCTAGCGTCTACTCCACAACGACTATTAATGTCAACTAGTTCGTGTATCATCTACTCGACAACGACTATTAATGTAAACTAGTTTGTCTAGCGTCTACTCGACAACGACTATTAATGTCAACTAGTTCGTCTAACGCCTACTCGTCAACGACTATTAATGTCAACTAGTTCATCTAGCGTCTACTCGACAACGACTATTAATGTCAACTAGTTCGTGTATCATCTACTCGACAACGACTATTAATGTAAACTAGTACGTCTAGCTTCTACTCGACAACGACTATTAATGTCAACTAGTTCGTCTAGCGCCTACTCGTCAACGACTATTAATGTCAACTAGTTCATATAGCGTCTACTCGACAACGACTATTAATGTCAACTAGTTCGTATAGTGTCTACTCGACAACGACTATTAATGTCAACTAGTTCGTCTAGCGTCTACTCGACAAAGATTATTAATGTCAACTAGTTCGTGTAGCGTCTACTCGGCAACGACTATTAATTTCAACTAGTTCGTCTATCCTCTACTCGACAACTACTATTAATGTTAACTAGTTCGTGTAGTGTCTACTCGACAACGACTATTAATGTCAACTAGTTCGTCTAGCGTGTACTCGACAACTACTATTAATGTCAACTAGTTCGTCTCGCGTCTACTCGACAACGACTATTAATATCAACTAGTTCGTCTCGCATCCACTCGACAACGACTATTAATGTCAACTAGTTCGTCTAGCGTCTACTCGACAACTACTATTAATGTCAATTAGTTCGTCTAGCGTCTACTCGACAACGACTGTTAATGTCAACTAGTTCGTCTCGCGGCTACTCGACAACGACTACTAATGTTAACTAGTTCGTCTAGCGTCTACTCGACAACGACTATTAATGTGAACTAGTTCGTCTAGCGTCTACTCGTCAACGTCTATTAATATCAACTAGTTCGTCTAGCGTCTACTCGTCAACGACTATTAATGTCAACTAGTTCGTCTAGCGTCTACTCGACAACGACTATTAATGTCAACTAGTTCGTGTATCATCTACTCGACAACGACTATTAATGTAAACTAGTTTGTCTAGCGTGTACTCGACAACTACTATTAATGTCAACTAGTTCGTCTCGCGTCTACTCGACAACGACTATTAATATCAACTAGTTCGTCTCGCATCCACTCGACAACGACTATTAATGTCAACTAGTTCGTCTAGCTTCTACTCGACAACGACTACTAATGTTAACTAGTTCGTCTAGCGTCTACTCGACAACGACTATTAATGTCAACTAGTTCGTCTAGCGTCTACTCGTCAACGTCTATTAATATCAACTAGTTCGTCTAGCGTCTACTCGACAACGACTATTAATGTCAACTAGTACGTCTAGAGTCTACTCGACAACGACTATTAATGTCAACTAGTTCGTCTAGCGTCTACTCGTCAACGACTATTAATGTCAACTAGTTCATCTAGCGTCTACTCGACAATGACTATTAATGTCAACTAGTTCGTGTAGTGTCTACTCGACAACGACTATTAATGTTAACTAGTTCGTGTAGCGTCTACTCAACAACTACTATTAATTTCAACTAGTTCGTCTATCCTCTACTCGACAACTACTATTAATGTCAACTAGTTCGTGTAGTGTCTACTCGACAACGACTATTAATGTCAACTAGTTCGTCTAGCGTGTACTCGACAACTACTATTAATATCAACTAGTTCGTCTCGCGTCTACTCGACAACGACTATTAGTATCAACTAGTTCGTTTCGCATCCACTCGACAACGATTATTAATGTCAACTAGTTCGTCTAGCGTCTACTCGACAACTACTATTAATGTCAATTAGTTCGTCTAGCGTCTACTCGACAACGACTGTTAATGTCAACTAGTTCGTCTCGCGGCTACTCGACAATGACTACTAATGTTAACTAGTTCGTCTAGCGTCTACTCGACAACGACTATTAATGTCAACTAGATCGTCTATCCTCTACTCGACAACGACTATTAATGTCAACTAGTTCGTCTAGCCTCTACACGACAACGACTATTAATGTCAACTAGTTCGTCTAGCGTCTACTCGACAACGACTATTAATGTCAACTAGTTCGTCTATCCTCTACTCGACGACTACTATTAATATCAACTAGTTCGTCTCGCATCTACTCGACAACGACTATTAATGTCAACTAGTTCGTCTATCCTCTACTCGAAAACTACTATTAATGTCAACTAGTTCGTCTAGCGTCTACTCGACAACGACTATTAATGTCAACTAGTTCGTGTAGCGTCTACTCGACAACGACTATTAATATCAACTAGTTCGTCTAGCGTCTACTCGACAATGACTATTAATGTCATCTAGTTCGTCTAGCGTCTTCTCGTCAACGACTATTAATGTCATCTAGTTCGTCTAGCATCTACTCGACAACGACTATTAATGTCAACTAGTTGGTGTAGTGTCTACTCGACAACGACTATTAATGTCAACTAGTTCGTCTAGACTCTACTCGACAACGACTATTAATGTCAACTAGTTCGTCTAGTGTCTACTCGACAACGACTATTAATATCAACTAGTTCGTCTAGCGTCTACTCGACAACGACTATTAATGTCAACTAGATCGTCTAGCGTCTACTCGACAACGACTATTAATGTCAACTAGTTCGTGTATCATCTATTCGACAATGACTATTAATGTAAACTAGTACGTCTAACTTCTACTCGACAACGACTATTAATGTCAACTAGTTCGTCTAGCGCCTACTCGTCAACGACTATTAAAATCAACTAGTTCATCTAGCGTCTACGCGACAACGACTATTAATGTCAACTAGTTCGTGTAGTGTCTACTCGACAACGACTATTAATGTCAACTAGTTCGTCTAGCGTCTACTCGATAAAGATTATTAATGTCAACTAGTTCGTCTAGCGTCTACTCGACAACGACTATTAATGTCAACTAGTTCGTCTAGCGTCTACTCGTCAACGACTATTAATGTCAACTAGTTCATCTAGCGTCTACTCGACAATGACTATTAATGTCAACTAGTTCGTGTAGTGTCTACTCGACAACGACTATTAATGTTAACTAGTTCGTGTAGCGTCTACTCAACAACTACTATTAATTTCAACTAGTTCGTCTATCCTCTACTCGACAACTACTATTAATGTCAACTAGTTCGTGTAGTGTCTACTCGACAACGACTATTAATGTCAACTAGTTCGTCTAGCGTGTACTCGACAACTACTATTAATATCAACTAGTTCGTCTCGCGTCTACTCGACAACGACTATTAGTATCAACTAGTTCGTCTCGCATCCACTCGACAACGATTATTAATGTCAACTAGTTCGTCTAGCGTCTACTCGAAAACTACTATTAATGTCAATTAGTTCGTCTAGCGTCTACTCGACAACGACTGTTAATGTCAACTAGTTCGTCTCGCGGCTACTCGACAATGACTACTAATGTTAACTAGTTCGTCTAGCGTCTACTCGACAACGACTATTAATGTCAACTAGATCGTCTATCCTCTACTCGACAACGACTATTAATGTCAACTAGTTCGTCTAGCCTCTACACGACAACGACTATTAATGTCAACTAGTTCGTCTAGCGTCTACTCGACAACGACTATTAATGTCAACTAGTTCGTCTATCCTCTACTCGACGACTACTATTAATATCAACTAGTTCGTCTCGCATCTACTCGACAACGACTATTAATGTCAACTAGTTCGTATATCCTCTACTCGAAAACTACTATTAATGTCAACTAGTTCGTCTAGCGTCTACTCGACAACGACTATTAATGTCAACTAGTTCGTGTAGCGTCTACTCGACAACGACTATTAATATCAACTAGTTCGTCTAGCGTCTACTCGACAATGACTATTAATGTCATCTAGTTCGTCTAGCGTCTTCTCGTCAACGACTATTAATGTCATCTAGTTCGTCTAGCATCTACTCGACAACGACTATTAATGTCAACTAGTTGGTGTAGTGTCTACTCGACAACGACTATTAATGTCAACTAGTTCGTCTAGCCTCTACTCGACAACGACTATTAATGTCAACTAGTTCGTCTAGTGTCTACTCGACAACGACTATTAATATCAACTAGTTCGTCTAGCGTCTACTCGACAACGACTATTAATGTCAACTAGATCGTCTAGCGTCTACTCGACAACGACTATTAATGTCAACTAGTTCGTGTATCATCTATTCGAAAATGACTATTAATGTAAACTAGTACGTCTAACTTCTACTCGACAACGACTATTAATGTCAACTAGTTCGTCTAGCGCCTACTCGTCAACGACTATTAAAATCAACTAGTTCATCTAGCGTCTACTCGACAACGACTATTAATGTCAACTAGTTCGTGTAGTGTCTACTCGACAACGACTATTAATGTCAACTAGTTCGTCTAGCGTCTACTCGATAAAGATTATTAATGTCAACTAGTTCGTCTCGCGTCTACTCGACAACGACTATTAATGTCAACTAGTTCGTGTAGTGTCTACTCGACAACGACTATTAATGTCAACTAGTTCGTCTAGCGTCTACTCGACAACTACTATTAATTTCAACTAGTTCGTCTCGCGTCTACTCGACAACGACTATTAATGTCAACTAGTTCGTCTCGCGTCTACTCGACAACGACTATTAATATCAACTGTTTCGTCTCGCATCCACTCGACAACGACTATTAATGTCAACTAGTTCATCTAGCGTCTACTCGACAACGACTATTAATGTCAACTAGTTCGTGTATCATCTACTCGACAACGACTATTAATGTAAACTAGTTTGTATAGCGTCTACTCGACAACGACTATTAATATCAACTAGTACGTCTAGCGTCTACTCGACAACGACTATTAATGTCAACTAGTTCGTCTAGCGTCTACTCGTCAACGACTATTAATGTCAACTAGTTCATCTAGCGTCTACTCGACAACGACTATTAATGTCAACTAGTTCGTGTAGTGTCTACTCGACAACGACTATTAATGTCAATTAGTTTGTCTAGCGTCTACTCGTCAACGACTATTAATGTCAACTAGTTCATCTAGCGTCTACTCGACAACGACTATTAATGTCAACTAGTTCGTGTAGTGTCTACTCGACAACGACTATTAATGTCAACTAGTTCGTGTAGCGTCTACTCAACAACTACTATTAATTTCAACTAGTTCGTCTATCCTCTATTCGACAACTACTATTAATATCAACTAGTTCGTGTAGTGTCTACTCGACAACGACTATTAATGTCAACTAGTTCGTCTAGCGTGTACTCGGCAACTACTATTAATGTCAACTAGTTCGTCTCGCGTCTACTCGACAACGACTATTAATATCAACTAGTTCGTCTCGCCTCCACTCGACAACGACTATTAATGTCAACTAGTTCGTGTAGTGTCTACTCGACAACGACTATTAATGTCAACTAGTTCGTCTAGCCTCTACTCGACAACGACTATTAATGTCAACTAGTTCGTCTAGTGTCTACTCGACAACGACTATTAATATCAACTAGTTCGTCTAGCGTCTACTCGACAACGACTATAAATGTCAACTAGTTCGTCTAGCGTCTACTCCACAACGACTATTAATGTCAACTAGTTCGTCTAGCTTCTACTCGACAACGACTATTAATGTCAACTAGTTCGTCTATCGTCTACTCGACAACGACTATTAATGTCATCTAGTTCGTCTAGCGTCTACTCGACAACAACTATTAATGTCAACTAGTCCGTGTATCATCTACTCGACAACGACTATTAATGTAAACTAGTTTGTCTAGCGTCTACTCGACAACGACTATTAATGTCAACTAGTTCGTGTATCATCTACTCGACAACGACTATTAATGTCAACTAGTTCGTCTAACGCCTACTCGTCAACGACTATTAATGTCAACTAGTTCATCTAGCGTCTACTCGACAACGACTATTAATGTCAACTAGTTCGTGTATCATCTACTCGACAACGACTATTAATGTAAACTAGTACGTCTAGCTTCTACTCAACAACGACTATTAATGTCAACTAGTTCGTCTAGCGCCTACTCGTCAACGACTATTAATGTCAACTAGTTCATATAGCGTCTACTCGACAACGACTATTAATGTCAACTAGTTCGTGTAGTGTCTACTCGACAACGACTATTAATGTCAACTAGTTCGTCTAGCGTCTACTCGACAAAGATTATTAATGTCAACTAGTTCGTGTAGCGTCTACTCGGCAACGACTATTAATTTCAACTAGTTCGTCTATCCTCTACTCGACAACTACTATTAATGTTAACTAGTTCGTGTAGTGTCTACTCGACAACGACTATTAATGTCAACTAGTTCGTCTAGCGTGTACTCGACAACTACTATTAATGTCAACTAGTTCGTCTCGCGTCTACTCGACAACGACTATTAATATCAACTAGTTCGTCTCGCATCCACTCGACAACGACTATTAATGTCAACTAGTTCGTCTAGCGTCTACTCGACAACTACTATTAATGTCAATTAGTTCGTCTAGCGTCTACCCGACAACGACTGTTAATGTCAACTAGTTCGTCTCGCGGCTACTCGACAACGACTACTAATGTTAACTAGTTCGTCTAGCGTCTACTCGACAACGACTATTAATGTCAACTAGTTCGTCTAGCGTCTACTCGTCAACGTCTATTAATATCAACTAGTTCGTCTAGCGTCTACTCGACAACGACTATTAATGTCAACTAGTTCGTCTAGCGTCTACTCGACAACGACTATTAATGTCAACTAGTTCGTGTATCATCTACTCGACAACGACTATTAATGTAAACTAGTTTGTCTAGCGTGTACTCGACAACTACTATTAATGTCAACTAGTTCGTCTCGCGTCTACTCGACAACGACTATTAATATCAACTAGTTCGTCTCGCATCCACACGACAACGACTATTAATGTCAACTAGTTCGTCTAGCGTCTATTCGACAACGACTACTAATGTTAACTAGTTCGTCTAGCGTCTACTCGACAACGACTATTAATGTCAACTAGTTCGTCTAGCTTCTATTCGTCAACGTCTATTAATATCAACTAGTTCGTCTAGCGTCTACTCGACAACGACTATTAATGTCAACTAGTACGTCTAGCGTCTACTCGACAACGACTATTAATGTCAACTAGTTCGTCTAGCGTCTACTCGTCAACGACTATTAATGTCAACTAGTTCATCTAGCGTCTACTCGACAATGACTATTAATGTCAACTAGTTCGTGTAGTGTCTACTCGACAACGACTATTAATGTTAACTAGTTCGTGTAGCGTCTACTCAACAACTACTATTAATTTCAACTAGTTCGTCTATCCTCTACTCGACAACTACTATTAATGTCAACTAGTTCGTGTAGTGTCTACTCGACAACGACTATTAATGTCAACTAGTTCGTCTAGCGTGTACTCGACAACTACTATTAATGTCAACTAGTTCGTCTCGCGTCTACTCGAAAACGACTATTAATGTCAATTAGTTCGTCTAGCGTCTACTCGACAACGACTGTTAATGTCAACTAGTTCGTCTCGCGGCTACTCGACAATGACTACTAATGTTAACTAGTTCGTCTAGCGTCTACTCGACAACGACTATTAATGTCAACTAGATCGTCTATCCTCTACTCGACAACGACTATTAATGTCAACTAGTTCGTCTAGCCTCTACACGACAACGACTATTAATGTCAACTAGTTCGTCTAGCGTCTACTCGACAACGACTATTAATGTCAACTAGTTCGTCTATCCTCTACTCGACGACTACTATTAATATCAACTAGTTCGTCTCGCATCTACTCGACAACGAAGATTAATGTCAACTAGTTCGTCTATCCTCTACTCGAAAACTACTATTAATGTCAACTAGTTCGTCTAGCGTCTACTCGACAACGACTATTAATGTCAACTAGTTCGTGTAGCGTCTACTCGACAACGACTATTAATATCAACTAGTTCGTCTCGCATCCACTCGACAACGACTATTAATGTCAACTAGTTCGTCTAGCGTCTACTCGACAACTACTATTAATGTGAATTAGTTCGTCTAGCGTCTACCCGACAACGACTGTTAATGTCAACTAGTTCGTCTCGCGGCTACTCGACAACGACTACTAATGTTAACTAGTTCGTCTAGCGTCTACTCGACAACGACTATTAATGTCAACTAGTTCGTCTAGCGTCTACTCGTCAACGTCTATTAATATCAACTAGTTCGTCTAGCGTCTACTCGACAACGACTATTAATGTCAACTAGTTCGTCTAGAGTCTACTCGACAACGACTATTAATGTCAACTAGTTCGTGTATCATCTACTCGACAACGACTATTAATGTAAACTAGTTTGTCTAGCGTGTACTCGACAACTACTATTAATGTCAACTAGTTCGTCTCGCTTCTACTCGACAACGACTATTAATATCAACTAGTTCGTCTCGCATCCACTCGACAACGACTATTAATGTCAACTAGTTCGTCTAGCGTCTATTCGACAACGACTACTAATGTTAACTAGTTCGTCTAGCGTCTACTCGACAACGACTATTAATGTCAACTAGTTCGTCTAGCTTCTATTCGTCAACGTCTATTAATATCAACTAGTTCGTCTAGCGTCTACTCGACAACGACTATTAATGTCAACTAGTACGTCTAGCGTCTACTCGACAACGACTATTAATGTCAACTAGTTCGTCTAGCGTCTACTCGTCAACGACTATTAATGTCAACTAGTTCATCTAGCGTCTACTCGACAATGACTATTAATGTCAACTAGTTCGTGTAGTGTCTACTCGACAACGACTATTAATGTTAACTAGTTCGTGTAGCGTCTACTCAACAACTACTATTAATTTCAACTAGTTCGTCTATCCTCTACTCGACAACTACTATTAATGTCAACTAGTTCGTGTAGTGTCTACTCGACAACGACTATTAATGTCAACTAGTTCGTCTAGCGTGTACTCGACAACTACTATTAATGTCAACTAGTTCGTCTCGCGTCTACTCGAAAACGACTATTAATATCAACTAGTTCGTCTCGCATCCACTCGACAACGATTATTAATGTCAACTAGTTCGTCTAGCGTCTACTCGACAACTACTATTAATGTCAATTAGTTCGTCTAGCGTCTACTCGACAACGACTGTTAATGTCAACTAGTTCGTCTCGCGGCTACTCGACAATGACTACTAATGTTAACTAGTTCGTCTAGCGTCTACTCGACAACGACTATTAATGTCAACTAGATCGTCTATCCTCTACTCGACAAAGACTATTAATGTCAACTAGTTCGTCTAGCCTCTACACGACAACGACTATTAATGTCAACTAGTTCGTCTAGCGTCTACTCGACAACGACTATTAATGTCAACTAGTTCGTCTATCCTCTACTCGACGACTACTATTAATATCAACTAGTTCGTCTCGCATCTACTCGACAACGACTATTAATGTCAACTAGTTCGTCTATCCTCTACTCGAAAACTACTATTAATGTCAACTAGTTCGTCTAGCGTCTACTCGACAACGACTATTAATGTCAACTAGTTCGTGTAGCGTCTACTCGACAACGACTATTAATATCAACTAGTTCGTCTCGCATCCACTCGACAACGACTATTAATGTCAACTAGTTCGTCTAGCGTCTACTCGACAACTACTATTAATGTCAATTAGTTCGTCTAGCGTCTACCCGACAACGACTGTTAATGTCAACTAGTTCGTCTCGCGGCTACTCGACAACGACTACTAATGTTAACTAGTTCGTCTAGCGTCTACTCGACAACGACTATTAATGTCAACTAGTTCGTCTAGCGTCTACTCGTCAACGTCTATTAATATCAACTAGTTCGTCTAGCGTCTACTCGACAACGACTATTAATGTCAACTAGTTCGTCTAGCGTCTACTCGACAACGACTATTAATGTCAACTAGTTCGTGTATCATCTACTCGACAACGACTATTAATGTAAACTAGTTTGTCTAGCGTGTACTCGACAACTACTATTAATATCAACTAGTTCGTCTCGCGTCTACTCGACAACGACTATTAATATCAACTAGTTCGTCTCGCATCCACTCGACAACGACTATTAATGTCAACTAGTTCGTCTAGCGTCTATTCGACAACGACTACTAATGTTAACTAGTTCGTCTAGCGTCTACTCGACAACGACTATTAATGTCAACTAGTTCGTCTAGCTTCTATTCGTCAACGTCTATTAATATCAACTAGTTCGTCTAGCGTCTACTCGACAACGACTATTAATGTCAACTAGTACGTCTAGCGTCTACTCGACAACGACTATTAATGTCAACTAGTTCGTCTAGCGTCTACTCGTCAACGACTATTAATGTCAACTAGTTCATCTAGCGTCTACTCGACAATGACTATTAATGTCAACTAGTTCGTGTAGTGTCTACTCGACAACGACTATTAATGTTGACTAGTTCGTGTAGCGTCTACTCAACAACTACTATTAATTTCAACTAGTTCGTCTATCCTCTACTCGACAACTACTATTAATGTCAACTAGTTCGTGTAGTGTCTACTCGACAACGACTATTAATGTCAACTAGTTCGCCTAGCGTGTACTCGACAACTACTATTAATGTCAACTAGTTCGTCTCGCGTCTACTCGAAAACGACTATTAATATCAACTAGTTCGTCTCGCATCCACTCGACAACGATTATTAATGTCAACTAGTTCGTCTAGCGTCTACTCGACAACTACTATTAATGTCAATTAGTTCGTCTAGCGTCTACTCGACAACGACTGTTAATGTCAACTAGTTCGTCTCGCGGCTACTCGATAATGACTACTAATGTTAACTAGTTCGTCTAGCGTCTACTCGACAACGACTATTAATGTCAACTAGATCGTCTATCCTCTACTCGACAACGACTATTAATGTCAACTAGTTCGTCTAGCCTCTACACGACAACGACTATTAATGTCAACTAGTTCGTCTAGCGTCTACTCGTCAACGACTATTAATGTCATCTAGTTCGTCTAGCATCTACTCGACAACGACTATTAATGTCAACTAGTTCGTGTAGTGTCTACTCGACAACGACTATTAATGTCAACTAGTTCGTCTAGCCTCTACTCGACAACGACTATTAATGTCAACTAGTTCGTCTAGTGTCTACTCGACAACGACTATTAATGTCAACTAGTCCGTGTATCATCTACTCGACAACGACTATTAATGTAAACTAGTTTGTTTAGCGTCTACTCGACAACGACTATTAATGTCAACTAGTACGTCTAGCGTCTACTCGACAACGACTATTAATGTCAACTAGTTCGTCTAGCGTCTACTCGTCAACGACTATTAATGTCAACTAGTTTATCTACCGTCTACTCGACAACGACTATTAATGTCAACTAGTTCGTGTAGTGTCTGCTCGACAACGACTATTAATGTCAACTAGTTCGTCTAGCGTCTACTCGACAAAGACTATTAATGTCAACTAGTTCGTGTAGCGTCTACTCGGCAACGACTATTAATGTCAACTAGTTCGTCTATCCTCTACTCGAAAACTACTATTAATGTCAACTAGTTCGTATAGTGTCTACTCGACAACGACAATTAATGTCAACTAGTTCGTCTAGCGTGTACTCGTCAACGACTATTAATGTCAACTAGTTCGTCTAGCGTGTACTCGACAACAACTATTAATGTCAACTAGTTCGTCTCGCGTCTACTCGACAACGACTATTAATATCAACTGTTTCGTCTCGCATCCACTCGACAACGAATATTAATGTCAACTAGTTCGTCTAGCGTCTACTCGACAACGACTATTAATGTCAACTAGTTCGAGTATCATCTACTCGACAACGACTATTAATGTAAACTAGTTTGTCTAGCGTCTACTCGACAACGACTATTAATGTCAACTAGTACGTCTAGCGTCTACTCGACAACGACTATTAATGTTAACTAGTTCGTCTAGCGTCTACTCGTCAACGACTATTAATGTCAACTAGTTCATCTAGCGTCTACTCTACAACGACTATTAATGTCAACTAGTTCGTGTAGTGTCTACTCGACAACGACTATTAATGTCAATTAGTTCGTCTAGCGTCTACTCGTCAACGACTATTAATGTCAACTAGTTCATCTAGCGTCTACTCGACAACGACTATTAATGTCAACTAGTTCGTGTAGTGTCTACTCGACAACGACTATTAATGTCAACTAGTTCGTGTAGCGTCTACTCAACAACTACTATTAATTTCAACTAGTTCGTCTATCCTCTACTCGACAACTAATATTAATGTCAACTAGTTCGTGTTGTGTCTACTCGACAACGACTATTAATGTCAACTAGTTCGTCTAGCGTGTACTCGACAACTACTATTAATGTCAACTAGTTCGTCTCGCGTCTACTCGACAACGACTATTAATATCTACTAGTTCGTCTCGCCTCCACTCGACAACGACTATTAATGTCAACTAGTTCGTGTAGTGTCTACTCGACAACGACTATTAATGTCAACTAGTTCGTCTAGCCTCTACTCGACAATGACTATTAATGTCAACTAGTTCGTCTAGTGTCTACTCGACAACGACTATTAATATCAACTAGTTCGTCTAGCGTCTACTCGACAACGACTATTAATGTCAACTAGTTCGTCTAGCGTCTACTCCACAACGACTATTAATGTCAACTAGTTCGTGTATCATCTACTCGACAACGACTATTAATGTAAACTAGTTTGTCTAGCGTCTACTCGACAACGACTATTAATGTCAACTAGTTCGTCTAACGCATACTCGTCAACGACTATTAATGTCAACTAGTTCATCTAGCGTCTACTCAACAACGACTATTAATGTCAACTAGTTCGTGTATCATCTACTCGACAACGACTATTAATGTAAACTAGTACGTCTAGCTTCTACTCGACAACGACTTTTAATGTCAACTAGTTCGTCTAGCGCCTACTCGTCAACGACTATTAATGTCAACTAGTTCATATAGCGTCTACTCGACAACGACTATTAATGTCAACTTGTTCGTGTAGTGTCTACTCGACAACGACTATTAATGTCAACTAGTTCGTCTAGCGTCTACTCGACAAAGATTATTAATGTCAACTAGTTCGTGTAGCGTCTACTCGGCAACGACTATTAATTTCAACTAGTTCGTCTATCCTCTACTCGACAACTACTATTAATGTTAACTAGTTCGTGTAGTGTCTACTCGACAACGACTATTAATGTCAACTAGTTCGTCTAGCGTGTACTCGACAACTACTATTAATGTCAACTAGTTCGTATCGCGTCTACTCGACAACGACTATTAATATCAACTAGTTCGTCTCGCATCCACTCGACAACGACTATTAATGTCAACTAGTTCGTCTAGCGTCTACTCGACAACTACTATTAATGTCAATTAGTTCGTCTAGCGTCTACTCGACAACGACTGTTAATGTCAACTAGTTCGTCTCGCGGCTACTCGACAACGACTACTAATGTTAACTAGTTCGTCTAGCGTCTACTCGACAACGACTATTAATGTCAACTAGTTCGTCTAGCGTGTACTCGACAACTACTATTAATGTCAACTAGTTCGTCTAGCGTCTACTCGACAACGACTATTAATGTCAACTAGTTCGTCTAGCGTCTACTCGACAACGACTATTAATGTCAACTAGTTCGTGTATCATCTACTCGACAACGACTACTAATGTTAACTAGTTCGTCTAGCGTCTACTCGACAACGACTATTAATGTCAACTAGTTCGTCTAGCGTCTACTCGTCAACGTCTATTAATATCAACTAGTTCGTCTAGCGTCTACTCGACAACGACTATTAATGTCAACTAGTACGTCTAGCGTCTACTCGACAACGACTATTAATGTCAACTAGTTCGTCTAGCGTCTACTCGTCAACGACTATTAATGTCAACTAGTTCATCTAGCGTCTACTCGACAATGACTATTAATGTCAACTAGTTCGTGTAGTGTCTACTCGACAACGACTATTAATGTTAACTAGTTCGTGTAGCGTCTACTCAACAACTACTATTAATTTCAACTAGTTCGTCTATCCTCTACTCGACAACTACTATTAATGTCAACTAGTTCGTGTAGTGTCTACTCGAAAACGACTATTAATGTCAACTAGTTCGTCTAGCGTGTACTCGACAACTACTATTAATGTCAACTAGTTCGTCTCGCGTCTACTCGACGACTATTATTATCAACTAGTTCGTCTCGCATCCACTCGACAACGATTATTAATGTCAACTAGTTCGTCTAGCGTCTACTCGACAACTACTATTAATGTCAATTAGTTCGTCTAGCGTCTACTCGACAACGACTGTTAATGTCATCTAGTTCGTCTCGCGGCTACTCGACAATGACTACTAATGTTAACTAGTTCGTCTAGCGTCTACTCGACAACGACTATTAATGTCAACTAGATCGTCTATCCTCTACTCGACAACGACTATTAATATCAACTAGTTCGTCTAGCCTCTACACGACAACGACTATTAATGTCAACTAGTTCGTCTAGCGTCTACTCGACAACGACTATTAATGTCAACTAGTTCGTCTATCCTCTACTCGACGACTACTATTAATATCAACTAGTTCGTCTCGCATCTACTCGACAACGACTATTAATGTCAACTAGTTCGTCTATCCTCTACTCGAAAACTACTATTAATGTCAACTAGTTCGTCTAGCGTCTACTCGACAACGACTATTAATGTCAACTAGTTCGTGTAGCGTCTACTCGACAACGACTATTAATAACAACCAGTTCGTCTAGCGTCTACTCGACAATTACTATTAATGTCAACTAGTTCGTCTAGCGTCTTCTCGTCAACGACTATTAATGTCATCTAGTTCGTCTAGCATCTACTCGACAACGACTATTAAAGTCAACTAGTTCGTGTAGTGTCTACTCGACAACGACTATTAATGTCAACTAGTTCGTCTAGCCTCTACTCGACAACGACTATTAATGTCAACTAGTTCGTCTAGTGTCTACTCGACAACGACTATTAATATCAACTAGTTCGTCTAGCGTCTACTCGACAACGACTATTAATGTCAACTAGATCGTCTAGCGTCTACTCGACAACGACTATTAATGTCAACTAGTTCGTGTATCATCTATTCGACAACGACTATTAATATCAACTAGTTCGTCTCGCGTCTACTCGACAACGACTATTAATGTCAACTAGTTCGTGTAGTGTCTACTCGACAACGACTATTAATGTAAACTAGTTTGTCTAGCGTGTACTCGACAACTACTATTAATGTCAACTAGTTCGTCTCGCGTCTACTCGACAACGACTATTAATATCAACTAGTTCGTCTCGCATCCACTCGACAACGACTATTAATGTCAACTAGTTCGTCTAGCGTCTATTCAACAACGACTACTAATGTTAACTAGTTCGTCTAGCGTCTACTCGACAACGACTATTAATGTCAACTAGTTCGTCTAGCTTCTACTCGTCAACGTCTATTATTATCAACTAGTTCGTCTAGCGTCTACTCGACAACGACTATTAATGTCAACTAGTACGTCTAGCGTCTACTCGACAACGAATATTAATGTCAACTAGTTCGTCTAGCGTCTACTCGACAACGACTATTAATGTCAACTAGTTCGAGTATCATCTACTCGACAACGACTATTAATGTAAACTAGTTTGTCTAGCGTCTACTCGACAACGACTATTAATGTCAACTAGTACGTCTAGCGTCTACTCGACAACGACTATTAATGTTAACTAGTTCGTCTAGCGTCTACTCGACAATGACTATTAATGTCAACTAGTTCGTGTAGTGTCTACTCGACAACGACTATTAATGTTAACTAGTTCGTGTAGCGTCTACTCAACAACTACTATTAATTTCAACTAGTTCGTCTATCCTCTACTCGACAACTACTATTAATGTCAACTAGTTCGTGTAGTGTCTACTCGACAATGACTATTAATGTCAACTAGTTCGTCTAGCTTGTACTCGACAACTACTATTAATGTCATCTAGTTCGTCTCGCGTCTACTCGACAACGACTATTAATATCAACTAGTTCGTCTCGCATCCACTCGACAACGATTATTAATGTCAACTAGTTCGTCTAGCGTCTACTCGACAACTACTATTAATGTCAACTAGTTCGTCTAGCGTGTACTCGACAACTACTATTAATGTCAACTAGTTCGTCTCGCGTCTACTCGACGACTATTATTATCAACTAGTTCGTCTCGCATCCACTCGACAACGATTATTAATGTCAACTAGTTCGTCTAGCGTCTACTCGACAACTACTATTAATGTCAATTAGTTCGTCTAGCGTCTACTCGACAACGACTGTTAATGTCATCTAGTTCGTCTCGCGGCTACTCGACAATGACTACTAATGTTAACTAGTTCGTCTAGCGTCTACTCGACAACGACTATTAATGTCAACTAGATCGTCTATCCTCTACTCGACAACGACTATTAATGTCAACTAGTTCGTCTAGCCTCTACAAGACAACGACTATTAATGTCAACTAGTTCGTCTAGCGTCTACTCGACAACGACTATTAATGTCAACTAGTTCGTCTATCCTCTACTCGACGACTACTATTAATATCAACTAGTTCGTCTCGCATCTACTCGACAACGACTATTAATGTCAACTAGTTCGTCTATCCTCTACTCGAAAACTACTATTAATGTCAACTAGTTCGTCTAGCGTCTACTCGACAACGACTATTAATGTCAACTAGTTCGTGTAGCGTCTACTCGACAACGACTATTAATAACAACTAGTTCGTCTAGCGTCTACTCGACAATGACTATTAATGTCAACTAGTTCGTCTAGCGTCTTCTCGTCAACGACTATTAATGTCATCTAGTTCGTCTAGCATCTACTCGACAACGACTATTAATGTCAACTAGTTCGTGTAGTGTCTACTCGACAACGACTATTAATGTCAACTAGTTCGTCTAGCCTCTACTCGACAACGACTATTAATGTCAACTAGTTCGTCTAGTGTCTACTCGACAACGACTATTAATATCAACTAGTTCGTCTAGCGTCTACTCGACAACGACTATTAATGTCAACTAGATCGTCTAGCGTCTACTCGACAACGACTATTAATGTCAACTAGTTCGTGTATCATCTATTCGACAACGACTATTAATATCAACTAGTTCGTCTCGCGTCTACTCGACAACGACTATTAATGTCAACTAGTTCGTGTAGTGTCTACTCGACAACGACTATTAATGTAAACTAGTTTGTCTAGCGTGTACTCGACAACTACTATTAATGTCAACTAGTTCGTCTCGCGTCTACTCGACAACGACTATTAATATCAACTAGTTCGTCTCGCATCCACTCGACAACGACTATTAATATCAACTAGTTCGTCTAGCGTCTATTCAACAACGACTACTAATGTTAACTAGTTCGTCTAGCGTCTACTCGACAACGACTATTAATGTCAACTAGTTCGTCTAGCTTCTACTCGTCAACGTCTATTATTATCAACTAATTCGTCTAGCGTCTACTCGACAACGACTATTAATGTCAACTAGTACGTCTAGCGTCTACTCGACAACGACTATTAATGTCAACTAGTTCGTCTAGCGTCTACTCGTCAACGACTATTAATGTCAACTAGTTCATCTAGCGTCTACTCGACAATGACTATTAATGTCAACTTGTTCGTGTAGTGTCTACTCGACAACGACTATTAATGTTAACTAGTTCGTGTAGCGTCTACTCAACAACTACTATTAATTTCAACTAGTTCGTCTATCCTCTACTCGACAACTACTATTAATGTCAACTAGTTCGTGTAGTGTCTACTCGACAACGACTATTAATGTCAACTAGTTCGTCTAGCTTGTACTCGACAACTACTATTAATGTCATCTAGTTCGTCTCGCGTCTACTCGACAACGACTATTAATATCAACTAGTTCGTCTCGCATCCACTCGACAACGATTATTAATGTCAACTAGTTCGTCTAGCGTCTACTCGACAACTACTATTAATGTCAATTAGTTCGTCTAGCGTCTACTCGACAACGACTGTTAATGTCAACTAGTTCGTCTCGCGGCTACTCGACAATGACTACTAATGTTAACTAGTTCGTCTAGCGTCTACTCGACAACGACTATTAATGTCAACTAGATCGTCTATCCTCTACTCGACAACGACTATTAATGTCAACTAGTTCGTCTAGCCTCTACACGACAACGACTATTAATGTCAACTAGTTCGTCTAGCGTCTACTCGACAACGACTATTAATGTCAACTAGTTCGTCTATCCTCTACTCGACGACTACTATTAATATCAACTAGTTCGTCTCGCATCTACTCGACAACGACTATTAAAGTCAACTAGTTCGTCTATCCTCTACTCGAAAACTACTATTAATGTCAACTAGTTCGTCTAGCGTCTACTCGACAACGACTATTAATGTCAACTAGTTCGTGTAGCGTCTACTCGACAACGACTATTAATATCAACTAGTTCGTCTAGCGTCTACTCGACAATGACTATTAATGTCAACTAGTTCGTCTAGCGTCTTCTCGTCAACGACTATTAATATCATCTAGTTCGTCTAGCATCTACTCGACAACGACTATTAATGTCAACTAGTTCGTGTAGTGTCTACTCGACAACGACTATTAATGTCAACTAGTTCGTCTAGCCTCTACTCGACAACGACTATTAATGTCAACTAGTTCGTCTAGTGTCTACTCGACATCGACTATTAATGTCAACTAGTCCGTGTATCATCTACTCGACAACGACTATTAATGTAAACTAGTTTGTTTAGCGTCTACTCGACAACGACTATTAATGTCAACTAGTACGTCTAGCGTCTACTCGACAACGACTATTATTGTCAACTAGTTCGTCTAGCGTCTACTCGTCAACGACTATTAATGTCAACTAGTTCGTCTAGCGTCTACTCGACAAAGACTATTAATGTCAACTAGTTCGTGTAGCGTCTACTCGGCAACGACTATTAATGTCAACTAGTTCGTCTATCCTCTTCTCGACAACTACTATTAATGTCAACTAGTTCGTATAGTGTCTACTCGACAACGACGATTAATGTCAACTAGTTCGTCTAGCGTGTACTCGTCAACGACTATTAATGTCAACTAGTTCGTCTAGCGTGTACTCGACAACTACTATTAATGTCAACTAGTTCGTCTCGCGTCTACTCGACAACGACTATTAATATCAACTGTTTCGTCTCGCATCCACTCGACAACGACTATTAATGTCAACTAGTTCGTCTAGCGTCTACTCGACAACGACTATTAATATCAACTAGTTCGAGTATCATCTACTCGACAACGACTATTAATGTAAACTAGTTTGTCTAGCGTCTACTCGACAACGACTATCAATATCAACTAGTACGTCTAGCGTCTACTCGACAACGACTATTAATGTCAACTAGTTCGTCTAGCGTCTACTCGTCAACGACTATTAATGTCAACTAGTTCATCTAGCGTCTACTCGACAACGACTATTAATTTCAACTAGTTCGTCTATCCTCTACTCGACAACTACTATTAATGTCAACTAGTTCGTGTAGTGTCTACTCGACAACGACTATTAATGTCAACTAGTTCGTCTAGCTTGTACTCGACAACTACTATTAATGTCATCTAGTTCGTCTCGCGTCTACTCGACAACGACTATTAATATCAACTAGTTCGTCTCGCATCCACTCGACAACGATTATTAATGTCAACTAGTTCGTCTAGCGTCTACTCGACAACTACTATTAATGTCAATTAGTTCGTCTAGCGTCTACTCGACAACGACTGTTAATGTCAACTAGTTCGTCTCGCGGCTACTCGACAATGACTACTAATGTTAACTAGTTCGTCTAGCGTCTACTCGACAACGACTATTAATGTCAACTAGATCGTCTATCCTCTACTCGACAACGACTATTAATGTCAACTAGTTCGTCTAGCCTCTACACGACAACGACTATTAATGTCAACTAGTTCGTCTAGCGTCTACTCGACAACGACTATTAATGTCAACTAGTTCGTCTATCCTCTACTCGACGACTACTATTAATATCAACTAGTTCGTCTCGCATCTACTCGACAACGACTATTAAAGTCAACTAGTTCGTCTATCCTCTACTCGAAAACTACTATTAATGTCAACTAGTTCGTCTAGCGTCTACTCGACAACGACTATTAATGTCAACTAGTTCGTGTAGCGTCTACTCGACAACGACTATTAATATCAACTAGTTCGTCTAGCGTCTACTCGACAATGACTATTAATGTCAACTAGTTCGTCTAGCGTCTTCTCGTCAACGACTATTAATATCATCTAGTTCGTCTAGCATCTACTCGACAACGACTATTAATGTCAACTAGTTCGTGTAGTGTCTACTCGACAACGACTATTAATGTCAACTAGTTCGTCTAGCCTCTACTCGACAACGACTATTAATGTCAACTAGTTCGTCTAGTGTCTACTCGACATCGACTATTAATGTCAACTAGTCCGTGTATCATCTACTCGACAACGACTATTAATGTAAACTAGTTTGTTTAGCGTCTACTCGACAACGACTATTAATGTCAACTAGTACGTCTAGCGTCTACTCGACAACGACTATTATTGTCAACTAGTTCGTCTAGCGTCTACTCGTCAACGACTATTAATGTCAACTAGTTCGTCTAGCGTCTACTCGACAAAGACTATTAATGTCAACTAGTTCGTGTAGCGTCTACTCGGCAACGACTATTAATGTCAACTAGTTCGTCTATCCTCTTCTCGACAACTACTATTAATGTCAACTAGTTCGTATAGTGTCTACTCGACAACGACGATTAATGTCAACTAGTTCGTCTAGCGTGTACTCGTCAACGACTATTAATGTCAACTAGTTCGTCTAGCGTGTACTCGACAACTACTATTAATGTCAACTAGTTCGTCTCGCGTCTACTCGACAACGACTATTAATATCAACTGTTTCGTCTCGCATCCACTCGACAACGACTATTAATGTCAACTAGTTCGTCTAGCGTCTACTCGACAACGACTATTAATATCAACTAGTTCGAGTATCATCTACTCGACAACGACTATTAATGTAAACTAGTTTGTCTAGCGTCTACTCGACAACGACTATCAATATCAACTAGTACGTCTAGCGTCTACTCGACAACGACTATTAATGTCAACTAGTTCGTCTAGCGTCTACTCGTCAACGACTATTAATGTCAACTAGTTCATCTAGCGTCTACTCGACAACGACTATTAATGTCAACTAGTTCGTGTAGTGTCTACTCGACAACGACTATTAATGTCAATTAGTTCGTCTAGCGTCTACTCGTCAACGACTATTAATGTCAACTAGTTCATCTAGCGTCTACTCGACAACGACTATTAATGTCAACTAGTTCGTGTAGTGTCTACTCGACAACGACTATTAATGTCAACTAGTTCGTGTAGCGTCTACTCAACAACTACTATTAATTTCAACTAGTTCGTCTATCCTCTACTCGACAACTACTATTAATGTCAACTAGTTCGTGTAGTGTCTACTCGTCAACGACTATTAATGTCAACTAGTTCATCTAGCGTCTACTCGACAATGGCTATTAATGTCAACTAGTTCGTGTAGTGTCTACTCGACAACGACTATTAATGTTAACTAGTTCGTGTAGCGTCTACTCAACAACTACTATTAATTTCAACTAGTTCGTCTATCCTCTACTCGACAACTACTATTAATGTCAACTAGTTCGTGTAGTGTCTACTCGACAACGACTATTAATGTCAACTAGTTCGTCTAGCGTGTACTCGACAACTACTATTAATGTCAACTAGTTCGTCTCGCGTCTATTCGACAACGACTATTAATATCAACTAGTTCGTCTCGCATCCACTCGACAAAGATTATTAATGTCAACTAGTTCGTCTAGCGTCTACTCGACAACTACTATTAATGTCAATTAGTTCGTCTAACGTCTACTCGACAACGACTGTTAATGTCAACTAGTTCGTCTCGCGGCTACTCGACAATGACTACTAATGTTAACTAGTTCGTCTAGCGTCTACTCGACAACGACTATTAATGTCAACTAGATCGTCTATCCTCTACTCGACAACGACTATTAATGTCAACTAGTTCGTCTAGCCTCTACACGACAACGACTATTAATGTCAACTAGTTCGTCTAGCGTCTACTCGACAACGACTATTAATGTCAACTAGTTCGTCTATCCTCTACTCGACGACTACTATTAATATCAACTAGTTCGTCTCGCATCTACTCGACAACGACTATTAATGTCAACTAGTTCGTCTATCCTCTACTCGAAAACTACTATTAATGTCAACTAGTTCGTCTAGCGTCTACTCGACAACGACTATTAATGTCAACTAGTTCGTGTAGCGTCTACTCGACAACGACTATTAATAACAACTAGTTCGTCTAGCGTCTACTCGACAATGACTATTAATGTCAACTAGTTCGTCTAGCGTCTTCTCGTCAACGACTATTAATGTCATCTAGTTCGTCTAGCATCTACTCGACAACGACTATTAATGTCAACTAGTTCGTGTAGTGTCTACTCGACAACGACTATTAATGTCAACTAGTTCGTCTAGCCTCTACTCGACAACGACTATTAATGTCAACTAGTTCGTCTAGTGTCTACTCGACAACGACTATTAATATCAACTAGTTCGTCTAGCGTCTACTCGACAACGACTATTAATGTCAACTAGATCGTGTAGCGTCTACTCGACAACGACTATTAATGTCAACTAGTTCGTGTATCATCTATTCGACAATGACTATTAATGTAAACTAGTACGTCTAACTTCTACTCGACAACGACTATTAATGTCAACTAGTTCGTCTAGCGCCTACTCGTCAACGACTATTAAAATCAACTAGTTCATCTAGCGTCTACTCGACAACGACTATTAATGTCAACTAGTTCGTGTAGTGTCTACTCGACAACGACTATTAATGTCAACTAGTTCGTCTAGCGTCTACTCGATAAAGATTATTAATGTCAACTAGTTCGTCTCGCGTCTACTCGACAACGACTATTAATGTCAACTAGTTCGTGTAGTGTCTACTCGACAACGACTATTAATGTCAACTAGTTCGTCTAGCGTCTACTCGACAACTACTATTAATTTCAACTAGTTCGTCTCGCGTCTACTCGACAACGACTATTAATGTCAACTAGTTCGTCTCGCGTCTACTCGACAACGACTATTAATATCAACTGTTTCGTCTCGCATCCACTCGACAACGACTATTAAATTCAACTAGTTCGTCTAGCGTCTACTCGACAACGACTATTAATGTCAACTAGTTCGTGTAGTGTCTACTCGACAACGACTACTAATGTCAATTAGTTTGTATAGCGTCTACTCGACAACGACTATTAATGTCAACTAGTACGTCTAGCGTCTACTCGACAACGACTATTAATGTCAACTAGTTCGTCTAGCGTCTACTCTTCAACGACTATTAATGTCAACTAGTTCATCTAGCGTCTACTCGACAACGACTATTAATGTCAACTAGTTCGTGTAGTGTCTACTCGACAACGACTATTAATGTCAATTAGTTCGTCTAGCGTCTACTCGTCAACGACTATTAATGTCAACTAGTTCATCTAGCGTCTACTCGACAACGACTATTAATGTCAACTAGTTCGTGTAGTGTCTACTCGACAACGACTATTAATGTCAACTAGTTCGTGTAGCGTCTACTCAACAACTACTATTAATTTCAACTAGTTCGTCTATCCTCTACTCGACAACTACTATTAATATCAACTAGTTCGTCTCGCCTCCACTCGACAACGACTATTAATGTCAACTAGTTCGTGTAGTGTCTACTCGACAACGACTATTAATGTCAACTAGTTCGTCTAGCCTCTACTCGACAACGACTATTAATGTCAACTTGTTCGTCTAGTGTCTACTCGACAACGACTATTAATATCAACTAGTTCGTCTAGCGTCTACTCGACAACGACTATTAATGTCAACTAGTTCGTCTAGCGTCTACTCCACAACGACTATTAATGTAAACTAGTTCGTGTATCATCTACTCGACAACGACTATTAATGTCAACTAGTTCGTCTAACGCCTACTCGTCAACGACTATTAATGTCAACTAGTTCATCTAGAGTCTACTCGACAACGACTATTAATGTCAACTAGTTCGTGTATCATCTACTCGACAACGACTATTAATGTAAACTAGTACGTCTAGCTTCTACTCGACAACGACTATTAATGTCAACTAGTTCGTCTAGCGCCTACTCGTCAACGACTATTAATGTCAACTAGTTCATATAGCGTCTACTCGACAACGACTATTAATGTCAACTAGTTCGTGTAGTGTCTACTCGACAACGACTATTAATGTCAACTAGTTCGTGTAGCGTCTACTCGACAAAGATTATTAATGTCAACTAGTTCGTGTAGCGTCTACTCGGCAACGACTATTAATTTCAACTAGTTCGTCTATCCTCTACTCGACAACTACTATTAATGTTAACTAGTTCGTGTAGTGTCTACTCGACAACGACTATTAATGTCAACTAGTTCGTCTAGCGTGTACTCGACAACTACTATTAATGTCAACTAGTTCGTCTCGCGTCTACTCGACAACGACTATTAATATCAACTAGTTCGTCTCGCATCCACTCGACAACGACTATTAATGTCAACTAGTTCGTCTAGCGTCTACTCGACAACTACTATTAATGTCAATTAGTTCGTCTAGCGTCTACCCGACAACGACTGTTAATGTCAACTAGTTCGTCTCGCTCCTACTCGACAACGACTACTAATGTTAACTAGTTCGTCTAGCGTCTACTCGACAACGACTATTAATGTCAACTAGTTCGTCTAGCGTCTACTCGTCAACGTCTATTAATATCAACTAGTTCGTCTAGCGTCTACTCGACAACGACTATTAATGTCAACTAGTTCGTCTAGCGTCTACTCGTCAACGACTATTAATGTCAACTAGTTCGTGTATCATCTACTCGACAACGACTATTAATGTAAACTAGTTTGTCTAGCGTGTACTCGACAACTACTATTAATGTCAACTAGTTCGTCTCGCGTCTACTCGACAACGACTATTAATATCAACTAGTTCGTCTCGCATCCACTCGACAACGACTATTAATGTCAACTAGTTCGTCTAGCGTCTATTCGACAACGACTACTAATGTTAACTAGTTCGTCTAGCGTCTACTCGACAACGACTATTAATGTCAACTAGTTCGTCTAGCTTCTATTCGTCAACGTCTATTAATATCAACTAGTTCGTCTAGCGTCTACTCGACAACGACTATTAATGTCAACTAGTACGTCTAGCGTCTACTCGACAACGACTATTAATGTCAACTAGTTCGTCTGGCGTCTACTCGTCAACGACTATTAATGTCAACTAGTTCATCTAGCGTCTACTCGACAATGACTATTAATGTCAACTAGTTCGTGTAGTGTCTACTCGACAACGACTATTAATGTTAACTAGTTCGTGTAGCGTCTACTCAACAACTACTATTAATTTCAACTAGTTCGTCTATCCTCTACTCGACAACTACTATTAATGTCAACTAGTTCGTGTAGTGTCTACTCGACAACGACTATTAATGTCAACTAGTTCGTCTAGCGTGTACTCGACAACTACTATTAAAGTCAACTAGTTCGTCTCGCGTCTACTCGAAAACGACTATTAATATCAACTAGTTCGTCTCGCATCCACTCGACAACGATTATTAATGTCAACTAGTTCGTCTAGCGTCTACTCGACAACTACTATTAATGTCAATTAGTTCGTCTAGCGTCTACTCGAAAACGACTGTTAATGTCAACTAGTTCGTCTCGCGGCTACTCGACAATGACTACTAATGTTAACTAGTTCGTCTAGCGTCTACTCGACAACGACTATTAATGTCAACTAGATCGTCTATCCTCTACTCGACAACGACTATTAATGTCAACTAGTTCGTCTAGCCTCTACACGACAACGAATATTAATGTCAACTAGTTCGTCTAGCGTCTACTCGACAACGACTATTAATGTCAACTAGTTCGTCTATCCTCTACTCGACGACTACTATTAATATCAACTAGTTCGTCTCGCATCTACTCGACAACGACTATTAATGTCAACTAGTTCGTCTATCCTCTACTCGAAAACTACTATTAATGTCAACTAGTTCGTCTAGCGTCTACTCGACAACGACTATTAATGTCAACTAGTTCGTGTAGCGTCTACTCGACAACGACTATTAATAACAACTAGTTCGTCTAGCGTCTACTCGACAATGACTATTAATGTCAACTAGTTCGTCTAGCGTCTTCTCGTCAACGACTATTAATGTCATCTAGTTCGTCTAGCATCTACTCGACAACGACTATTAATGTCAACTAGTTCGTGTAGTGTCTACTCGACAACGACTATTAATGTCAACTAGTTCGTCTAGCCTCTACTCGACAACGACTATTAATGTCAACTAGTTCGTCTAGTGTCTACTCGACAACGACTATTAATATCAACTAGTTCGTCTAGCGTCTACTCGACAACGACTATTAATGTCAACTAGATCGTGTAGCGTCTACTCGACAACGACTATTAATGTCAACTAGTTCGTGTATCATCTATTCGACAATGACTATTAATGTAAACTAGTACGTCTAACTTCTACTCGACAACGACTATTAATGTCAACTAGTTCGTCTAGCGCCTACTCGTCAACGACTATTAAAATCAACTAGTTCATCTAGCGTCTACTCGACAACGACTATTAATGTCAACTAGTTCGTGTAGTGTCTACTCGACAACGACTATTAATGTCAACTAGTTCGTCTAGCGTCTACTCGATAAAGATTATTAATGTCAACTAGTTCGTCTCGCGTCTACTCGACAACGACTATTAATGTCAACTAGTTCGTGTAGTGTCTACTCGACAACGACTATTAATGTCAACTAGTTCGTCTAACGTCTACTCGACAACTACTATTAATTTCAACTAGTTCGTCTCGCGTCTACTCGACAACGACTATTAATGTCAACTAGTTCGTCTCGCGTCTACTCGACAACGACTATTAATATCAACTGTTTCGTCTCGCATCCACTCGACAACGACTATTAAATTCAACTAGTTCGTCTAGCGTCTACTCGACAACGACTATTAATGTCAACTAGTTCGTGTATCATCTACTCAACAACGACTATTAATGTAAACTAGTTTGTATAGCGTCTACTCGACAACGACTATTAATGTCAACTAGTACGTCTAGCGTCTACTCGACAACGACTATTAAAGTCAACTAGTTCGTCTAGCGTCTACTCTTCAACGACTATTAATGTCAACTAGTTCATCTAGCGTCTACTCGACAACGACTATTAATGTCAACTAGTTCGTGTAGTGTCTACTCGACAACGACTATTAATGTCAATTAGTTCGTCTAGCGTCTACTCGTCAACGACTATTAATGTCAACTAGTTCATCTAGCGTCTACTCGACAACGACTATTAATGTCAACTAGTTCGTGTAGTGTCTACTCGACAACGACTATTAATGTCAACTAGTTCGTGTAGCGTCTACTCAACAACTACTATTAATTTCAACTAGTTCGTCTATCCTCTACTCGACAACTACTATTAATATCAACTAGTTCGTCTCGCCTCCACTCGACAACGACTATTAATGTCAACTAGTTCGTGTAGTGTCTACTCGACAACGACTATTAATGTCAACTAGTTCGTCTAGCCTCTACTCGACAACGACTATTAATGTCAACTAGTTCGTCTAGTGTCTACTCGACAACGACTATTAATATCAACTAGTTCGTCTAGCGTCTACTCGACAACGACTATTAATGTCAACTAGTTCGTCTAGCGTCTACTCCACAACGACTATTAATGTAAACTAGTTCGTGTATCATCTACTCGACAACGACTATTAATGTCAACTAGTTCGTCTAACGCCTACTCGTCAACGACTATTAATGTCAACTAGTTCATCTAGCGTCTACTCGACAACGACTATTAATGTCAACTAGTTCGTGTATCATCTACTCGACAACGACTATTAATGTAAACTAGTACGTCTAGCTTCTACTCGACAACGACTATTAATGTCAACTAGTTCGTCTAGCGCCTACTCGTCAACGACTATTAATGTCAACTAGTTCATATAGCGTCTACTCGACAACGACTATTAATGTCAACTAGTTCGTGTAGTGTCTACTCGACAACGACTATTAATGTCAACTAGTTCGTGTAGCGTCTACTCGACAAAGATTATTAATGTCAACTAGTTCGTGTAGCGTCTACTCGGCAACGACTATTAATTTCAACTAGTTCGTCTATCCTCTACTCGACAACTACTATTAATGTTAACTAGTTCGTGTAGTGTCTACTCGACAACGACTATTAATGTCAACTAGTTCGTCTAGCGTGTACTCGACAACTACTATTAATGTCAACTAGTTCGTCTCGCGTCTACTCGACAACGACTATTAATATCAACTAGTTCGTCTCGCATCCACTCGACAACGACTATTAATGTCAACTAGTTCGTCTAGCGTCTACTCGACAACTACTATTAATGTCAATTAGTTCGTCTAGCGTCTACCCGACAACGACTGTTAATGTCAACTAGTTCGTCTCGCGGCTACTCGACAACGACTACTAATGTTAACTAGTTCGTCTAGCGTCTACTCGACAACGACTATTAATGTCAACTAGTTCGTCTAGCGTCTACTCGTCAACGTCTATTAATATCAACTAGTTCGTCTAGCGTCTACTCGACAACGACTATTAATGTCAACTAGTTCGTCTAGCGTCTACTCGACAACGACTATTAATGTCAACTAGTTCGTGTATCATCTACTCGACAACGACTATTAATGTAAACTAGTTTGTCTAGCGTGTACTCGACAACTACTATTAATGTCAACTAGTTCGTCTCGCGTCTACTCGACAACGACTATTAATATCAACTAGTTCGTCTCGCATCCACTCGACAACGACTATTAATGTCAACTAGTTCGTCTAGCGTCTATTCGACAACGACTACTAATGTTAACTAGTTCGTCTAGCGTCTACTCGACAACGACTATTAATGTCAACTAGTTCGTCTAGCTTCTATTCGTCAACGTCTATTAATATCAACTAGTTCGTCTAGCGTCTACTCGACAACGACTATTAATATCAACTAGTACGTCTAGCGTCTACTCGACAACGACTATTAATGTCAACTAGTTCGTCTAGCGTCTACTCGTCAACGACTATTAATGTCAACTAGTTCATCTAGCGTCTACTCGACAATGACTATTAATGTCAACTAGTTCGTGTAGTGTCTACTCGACAACGACTATTAATGTTAACTAGTTCGTGTAGCGTCTACTCAACAACTACTATTAATTTCAACTAGTTCGTCTATCCTCTACTCGACAACTACTATTAATGTCAACTAGATCGTGTAGTGTCTACTCGACAACGACTATTAATGTCAACTAGTTCGTCTAGCGTGTACTCGACAACTACTATTAATGTCAACTAGTTCGTCTCGCGTCTACTCGAAAACGACTATTAATATCAACTAGTTCGTCTCGCATCCACTCGACAACGATTATTAATGTCAACTAGTTCGTCTAGCGTCTACTCGACAACTACTATTAATGTCAATTAGTTCGTCTAGCGTCTACTCGACAACGACTGTTAATGTCAACTAGTTCGTCTCGCGGCTACTCGACAATGACTACTAATGTTAACTAGTTCGTCTAGCGTCTACTCGACAACGACTATTAATGTCAACTAGATCGTCTATCCTCTACTCGACAACGACTATTAATGTCAACTAGTTCGTCTAGCCTCTACACGACAACGACTATTAATGTCAACTAGTTCGTCTAGCGTCTACTCGACAACGACTATTAATGTCAACTAGTTCGTCTAGCTTCTATTCGTCAACGTCTATTAATATCAACTAGTTCGTCTAGCGTCTACTCGACAACGACTATTAATGTCAACTAGTACGTCTAGCGTCTACTCGACAACGACTATTAATGTCAACTAGTTCGTCTATCCTCTACTCGACGACTACTATTAATATCAACTAGTTCGTCTCGCATCTACTCGACAACGACTATTAATGTCAACTAGTTCGTCTATCCTCTACTCGAAAACTACTATTAATGTCAACTAGTTCGTCTAGCGTCTACTCGACAACGACTATTAATGTCAACTAGTTCGTGTAGCGTCTACTCGAAAACGACTATTAATATCAACTAGTTCGTCTAGCGTCTACTCGACAATGACTATTAATGTCAACTAGTTCGTCTAGCGTCTTCTCGTCAACGACTATTAATGTCATCTAGTTCGTCTAGCATCTACTCGACAACGACTATTAATGTCAACTAGTTCGTTTAGTGTCTACTCGACAACGACTATTAATGTCAACTAGTTCGTCTAGCCTCTACTCGACAACGACTATTAATATCAACTAGTTCGTCTAGTGTCTACTCGACAACGACTATTAATGTCAACTAGTCCGTGTATCATCTACTCGACAACGACTATTAATGTAAACTAGTTTGTTTAGCGTCTACTCGACAACGACTATTAATGTCAACTAGTACGTCTAGCGTCTACTCGACAACGACTATTAATGTCAACTAGTTCGTCTAGCGTCTACTCGTCAACGACTATTAATGTCAACTAGTTTATCTAGCGTCTACTCGACAACGACTATTAATGTCAACTAGTTCGTGTAGTGTCTGCTCGACAACGACTATTAATGTCAACTAGTTCGTCTAGCGTCTACTCGACAAAGACTATTAATGTCAACTAGTTCGTGTAGCGTCTACTCGGCAACGGCTATTAATGTCAACTAGTTCGTCTATCCTCTACTCGAAAACTACTATTAATGTCAACTAGTTCGTATAGTGTCTACTCGACAACGACAATTAATGTCAACTAGTTCGTCTAGCGTGTACTCGTCAACGACTATTAATGTCAACTAGTTCGTCTAGCGTGTACTCGACAACTACTATTAATGTCAACTAGTTCGTCTCGCGTCTACTCGACAACGACTATTAATATCAACTGTTTCGTCTCGCATCCACTCGACAACGACTATTAATGTCAACTAGTTCGTCTAGCGTCTACTCGACAACGACTATTAATGTCAACTAGTTCGAGTATCATCTACTCGACAACGACTATTAATGTAAACTAGTTTGTCTAGCGTCTACTCGACAACGACTATTAATGTCAACTAGTACGTCTAGCGTCTACTCGACAACGACTATTAATGTTAACTAGTTCGTCTAGCGTCTACTCGTCAATGACTATTAATGTCAACTAGTTCATCTAGCGTCTACTCGACAACGACTATTAATGTCAACTAGTTCGTGTAGTGTCTACTGGACAACGACTATTAATGTCAATTAGTTCGTCTAGCGTCTACTCGTCAACGACTATTAATGTCAACTAGTTCATCTAGCGTCTACTCGACAACGACTATTAATGTCAACTAGTTCGTGTAGTGTCTACTCGACAACGACTATTAATGTCAACTAGTTCGTGTAGCGTCTACTCAACAACTACTATTAATTTCAACTAGTTCGTCTATCCTCTACTCGACAACTAATATTAATGTCAACTAGTTCGTGTAGTGTCTACTCGACAACGACTATTAATGTCAACTAGTTCGTCTAGCGTGTACTCGACAACTACTATTAATGTCAACTAGTTCGTCTCGCGTCTACTCGACAACGACTATTAATATCAACTAGTTCGTCTCGCCTCCACTCGACAACGACTATTAATGTCAACTAGTTCGTGTAGTGTCTACTCGACAATGACTATTAATGTCAACTAGTTCGTCTAGCCTCTACTCGACAATGACTATTAATGTCAACTAGTTCGTCTAGTGTCCACTCGACAACGACTATTAATATCAACTAGTTCATCTAGCGTCTACTCGACAACGACTATTAATGTCAACTAGTTCGTCTAGCGTCTTCTCGTCAACGACTATTAATGTCATCTAGTTCGTCTAGCATCTACTCGACAACGACTATTAATGTCAACTAGTTCGTTTAGTGTCTACTCGACAACGACTATTAATGTCAACTAGTTCGTCTAGCCTCTACTCGACAACGACTATTAATATCAACTAGTTCGTCTAGTGTCTACTCGACAACGACTATTAATGTCAACTAGTCCGTGTATCATCAACTCGACAACGACTATTAATGTAAACTAGTTTGTTTAGCGTCTACTCGACAACGACTATTAATGTCAACTAGTACGTCTAGCGTCTACTCGACAACGACTATTAATGTCAACTAGTTCGTCTAGCGTCTACTCGTCAACGACTATTAATGTCAACTAGTTTATCTAGCGTCTACTCGACAACGACTATTAATGTCAACTAGTTCGTGTAGTGTCTGCTCGACAACGACTATTAATGTCAACTAGTTCGTCTAGCGTCTACTCGACAAAGACTATTAATGTCAACTAGTTCGTGTAGCGTCTACTCGGCAACGACTATTAATGTCAACTAGTTCGTCTATCCTCTACTCGAAAACTACTATTAATGTCAACTAGTTCGTATAGTGTCTACTCGACAACGACAATTAATGTCAACTAGTTCGTCTAGCGTGTACTCGTCAACGACTATTAATGTCAACTAGTTCGTCTAGCGTGTACTCGACAACTACTATTAATGTCAACTAGTTCGTCTCGCGTCTACTCGACAACGACTATTAATATCAACTGTTTCGTCTCGCATCCACTCGACAACGACTATTAATGTCAACTAGTTCGTCTAGCGTCTACTCGACAACGACTATTAATGTCAACTAGTTCGAGTATCATCTACTCGACAACGACTATTAATGTAAACTAGTTTGTCTAGCGTCTACTCGACAACGACTATTAATGTCAACTAGTACGTCTAGCGTCTACTCGACAACGACTATTAATGTTAACTAGTTCGTCTAGCGTCTACTCGTCAACGACTATTAATGTCAACTAGTTCATCTAGCGTCTACTCGACAACGACTATTAATGTCAACTAGTTCGTGTAGTGTCTACTGGACAACGACTATTAATGTCAATTAGTTCGTCTAGCGTCTACTCGTCAACGACTATTAATGTCAACTAGTTCATCTAGCGTCTACTCGACAACGACTATTAATGTCAACTAGTTCGTGTAGTGTCTACTCGACAACGACTATTAATGTCAACTAGTTCGTGTAGCGTCTACTCAACAACTACTATTAATTTCAACTAGTTCGTCTATCCTCTACTCGACAACTAATATTAATGTCAACTAGTTCGTGTAGTGTCTACTCGACAACGACTATTAATGTCAACTAGTTCGTCTAGCGTGTACTCGACAACTACTATTAATGTCAACTAGTTCGTCTCGCGTCTACTCGACAACGACTATTAATATCAACTAGTTCGTCTCGCCTCCACTCGACAACGACTATTAATGTCAACTAGTTCGTGTAGTGTCTACTCGACAATGACTATTAATGTCAACTAGTTCGTCTAGCCTCTACTCGACAATGACTATTAATGTCAACTAGTTCGTCTAGTGTCCACTCGACAACGACTATTAATATCAACTAGTTCATCTAGCGTCTACTCGACAACGACTATTAATGTCAACTAGTTCGTCTAGCGTCTACTCCACAACGACTATTAATGTCAACTAGTTCGTGTATCATCTACTCGACAACGACTATTAATGTAAACTAGTTTGTCTAGCGTCTACTCGACAACGACTATTAAAGTCAACTAGTTCGTCTAACGCCTACTCGTCAACGACTATTAATGTCAACTAGTTCATCTAGCGTCTACTCGACAACGACTATTAATGTCAACTAGTTCGTGTATCATCTACTCGACAACGACTATTAATGTAAACTAGTACGTCTAGCTTCTACTCGACAACGACTATTAATGTCAACTAGTTCGTCTAGCGCCTACTCGTCAACGACTATTAATGTCAACTAGTTCATATAGCGTCTACTCGACAACGACTATTAATGTCAACTAGTTCGTGTAGTGTCTACTCGACAACGACTATTAATGTCAACTAGTTCGTCTAGCGTCTACTCGACAAAGATTATTAATGTCAACTAGTTCGTGTAGCGTCTACTCGGCAACGACTATTAATTTCAACTAGTTCGTGTAGTGTCTACTCGACAACGACTATTAATGTCAACTAGTTCGTCTAGCGTGTACTCGACAACTACTATTAATGTCAACTAGTTCGTCTCGCGTCTACTCGACAACGACTATTAATATCAACTAGTTCGTCTCGCATCCACTCGACAACGAATATTAATGTCAACTAGTTCGTCTAGCGTCTACTCGACAACTACTATTAATGTCAATTAGTTCGTCTAGCGTCTACTCGACAACGACTGTTAATGTCAACTAGTTCGTCTCGCGGCTACTCGACAACGACTACTAATGTTAACTAGTTCGTCTAGCGTCTACTCGACAACGACTATTAATGTCAACTAGTTCGTCTAGCGTCTACTCGTCAACGTCTATTAATATCAACTAGTTCGTCTAGCGTATACTCGAGAACGACTATTAATGTCAACTAGTTCGTCTAGCGTCTACTCGACAACGACTATTAATGTCAACTAGTTCGTGTATCATCTACTCGACAACGACTATTAATGTAAACTAGTTTGTCTAGCGTGTACTCGACAACTACTATTAATGTCAACTAGTTCGTCTCGCGTCTACTCGACAACGACTATTAATATCAACTAGTTCGTCTCGCATCCACTCGACAACGACTATTAATGTCAACTAGTTCGTCTCGCGGCTACTCGACAACGACTACTAATGTTAACTAGTTCGTCTAGCGTCTACTCGACAACGACTATTAATGTCAACTAGTTCGTCTAGCGTCTACTCGTCAACGTCTATTAATATCAACTAGTTCGTCTAGCGTATACTCGAGAACGACTATTAATGTCAACTAGTTCGTCTAGCGTCTACTCGACAACGACTATTAATGTCAACTAGTTCGTCTAGTGTCTACTCGACAACGACTATTAATGTCAACTAGTCCGTGTATCATCTACTCGACAACGACTATTAATGTAAACTAGTTTGTTTAGCGTCTACTCGACAACGACTATTAATGTCAACTAGTACGTCTAGCGTCTACTCGACAACGACTATTAATGTCAACTAGTTCGTCTAGCGTCTACTCGTCAACGACTATTAATGTCAACTAGTTTATCTAGCGTCTACTCGACAACGACTATTAATGTCAACTAGTTCGTGTAGTGTCTGCTCGACAACGACTATTAATGTCAACTAGTTCGTCTAGCGTCTACTCGACAAAGACTATTAATGTCAACTAGTTCGTGTAGCGTCTACTCGGCAACGACTATTAATGTCAACTAGTTCGTCTATCCTCTACTCGAAAACTACTATTAATGTCAACTAGTTCGTATAGTGTCTACTCGACAACGACAATTAATGTCAACTAGTTCGTCTAGCGTGTACTCGTCAACGACTATTAATGTCAACTAGTTCGTCTAGCGTGTACTCGACAACTACTATTAATGTCAACTAGTTCGTCTCGCGTCTACTCGACAACGACTATTAATATCAACTGTTTCGTCTCGCATCCACTCGACAACGACTATTAATGTCAACTAGTTCGTCTAGCGTCTACTCGACAACGACTATTAATGTCAACTAGTTCGAGTATCATCTACTCGACAACGACTATTAATGTAAACTAGTTTGTCTAGCGTCTACTCGACAACGACTATTAATGTCAACTAGTACGTCTAGCGTCTACTCGACAACGACTATTAATGTTAACTAGTTCGTCTAGCGTCTACTCGTCAACGACTATTAATGTCAACTAGTTCATCTAGCGTCTACTCGACAACGACTATTAATGTCAACTAGTTCGTGTAGTGTCTACTGGACAACGACTATTAATGTCAATTAGTTCGTCTAGCGTCTACTCGTCAACGACTATTAATGTCAACTAGTTCATCTAGCGTCTACTCGACAACGACTATTAATGTCAACTAGTTCGTGTAGTGTCTACTCGACAACGACTATTAATGTCAACTAGTTCGTGTAGCGTCTACTCAACAACTACTATTAATTTCAACTAGTTCGTCTATCCTCTACTCGACAACTAATATTAATGTCAACTAGTTCGTGTAGTGTCTACTCGACAACGACTATTAATGTCAACTAGTTCGTCTAGCGTGTACTCGACAACTACTATTAATGTCAACTAGTTCGTCTCGCGTCTACTCGACAACGACTATTAATATCAACTAGTTCGTCTCGCCTCCACTCGACAACGACTATTAATGTCAACTAGTTCGTGTAGTGTCTACTCGACAATGACTATTAATGTCAACTAGTTCGTCTAGCCTCTACTCGACAATGACTATTAATGTCAACTAGTTCGTCTAGTGTCCACTCGACAACGACTATTAATATCAACTAGTTCATCTAGCGTCTACTCGACAACGACTATTAATGTCAACTAGTTCGTCTAGCGTCTACTCCACAACGACTATTAATGTCAACTAGTTCGTGTATCATCTACTCGACAACGACTATTAATGTAAACTAGTTTGTCTAGCGTCTACTCGACAACGACTATTAATGTCAACTAGTTCGTCTAACGCCTACTCGTCAACGACTATTAATGTCAACTAGTTCATCTAGCGTCTACTCGACAACGACTATTAATGTCAACTAGTTCGTGTATCATCTACTCGACAACGACTATTAATGTAAACTAGTACGTCTAGCTTCTACTCGACAACGACTATTAATGTCAACTAGTTCGTCTAGCGCCTACTCGTCAACGACTATTAATGTCAACTAGTTCATATAGCGTCTACTCGACAACGACTATTAATGTCAACTAGTTCGTGTAGTGTCTACTCGACAACGACTATTAATGTCAACTAGTTCGTCTAGCGTCTACTCGACAAAGATTATTAATGTCAACTAGTTCGTGTAGCGTCTACTCGGCAACGACTATTAATTTCAACTAGTTCGTGTAGTGTCTACTCGACAACGACTATTAATGTCAACTAGTTCGTCTAGCGTGTACTCGACAACTACTATTAATGTCAACTAGTTCGTCTCGCGTCTACTCGACAACGACTATTAATATCAACTAGTTCGTCTCGCATCCACTCGACAACGACTATTAATGTCAACTAGTTCGTCTAGCGTCTACTCGACAACTACTATTAATGTCAATTAGTTCGTCTAGCGTCTACTCGACAACGACTGTTAATGTCAACTAGTTCGTCTCGCGGCTACTCGACAACGACTACTAATGTTAACTAGTTCGTCTAGCGTCTACTCGACAACGACTATTAATGTCAACTAGTTCGTCTAGCGTCTACTCGTCAACGTCTATTAATATCAACTAGTTCGTCTAGCGTATACTCGAGAACGACTATTAATGTCAACTAGTTCGTCTAGCGTCTACTCGACAACGACTATTAATGTCAACTAGTTCGTGTATCATCTACTCGACAACGACTATTAATGTAAACTAGTTTGTCTAGCGTGTACTCGACAACTACTATTAATGTCAACTAGTTCGTCTCGCGTCTACTCGACAACGACTATTAATATCAACTAGTTCGTCTCGCATCCACTCGACAACGACTATTAATGTCAACTAGTTCGTCTCGCGGCTACTCGACAACGACTACTAATGTTAACTAGTTCGTCTAGCGTCTACTCGACAACGACTATTAATGTCAACTAGTTCGTCTAGCGTCTACTCGTCAACGTCTATTAATATCAACTAGTTCGTCTAGCGTATACTCGAGAACGACTATTAATGTCAACTAGTTCGTCTAGCGTCTACTCGACAACGACTATTAATGTCAACTAGTTCGTGTATCATCTACTCGACAACGACTATTAATGTAAACTAGTTTGTCTAGCGTGTACTCGACAACTACTATTAATGTCAACTAGTTCGTCTCGCGTCTACTCGACAACGACTATTAATATCAACTAGTTCGTCTCGCATCCACTCGACAACGACTATTAATGTCAACTAGTTCGTCTAGCGTCTACTCGACAACGACTACTAATGTTAACTAGTTCGTCTAGCGTCTACTCGACAACGACTATTAATGTCATCTAGTTCGTCTAGCGTCTACTCGTCAACGTCTATTAATATCAACTAGTTCGTCTAGCGTCTACTCGACAACGACTATTAATGTCAACTAGTACGTCTAGCGTCTACTCGACAACGACTATTAATGTCAACTAGTTCGTCTAGCGTCTACTCGTCAACGACTATTAATGTCAACTAGTTCATCTAGCGTCTACTCGACAATGACTATTAATGTCAACTAGTTCGTGTAGTGTCTACTCGACAACGACTATTAATGTTAACTAGTTCGTGTAGCGTCTACTCAACAACTACTATTAATTTCAACTAGTTCGTCTATCCTCTACTCGACAACTACTATTAATGTCAACTAGTTCGTGTAGTGTCTACTCGACAACGACTATTAATGTCAACTAGTTCGTCTAGCGTGTACTCGACAACTACTATTAATGTCAACTAGTTCGTCTCGCGTCTACTCGACAACGACTATTAATATCAACTAGTTCGCCTCGCATCCACTCGACAACGATTATTAATGTCAACTAGTTCGTCTAGCGTCTACTCGACAACTACTATTAATGTCAATTAGTTCGTCTAGCGTCTACTCGACAACGACTGTTAATGTCAACTAGTTCGTCTCGCGGCTACTCGACAAAGACTACTAATGTTAAATAGTTCGTCTAGCGTCTACTCGACAACGACTATTAATGTCAACTAGATCGTCTATCCTCTACTCGACAACGACTATTAATGTCAACTAGTTCGTCTAGCCTCTACACGACAACGACTATTAATGTCAACTAGTTCGTCTAGCGTCTACTCGACAACGACTATTAATGTCAACTAGTTCGTCTATCCTCTACTCGAAAACTACTATTAATGTCAACTAGTTCGTCTAGCGTCTACTCGACAACGACTATTAATGTCAACTAGTTCGTGTAGCGTCTACTCGACAACGACTATTAATAACAACTAGTTCGTCTAGCGTCTACTCGACATTGACTATTAATGTCAACTAGTTCGTCTAGCGTCTTCTCGTCAACGACTATTAATGTCATCTAGTTCGTCTAGCATCTACTCGACAACGACTATTAATGTCAACTAGTTCGTGTAGTGTCTACTCGACAACGACTATTAATGTCAACTAGTTCGTCTAGCCTCTACTCGACAACGACTATTAATGTCAACTAGTTCGTCTAGTGTCTACTCGACAACGACTATTAATATCAACTAGTTCGTCTAGCGTCTACTCGACAACGACTATTAATGTCAACTAGATCGTCTAGCGTCTACTCGACAACGACTATTAATGTCAACTAGTTCGTGTATCATCTACTCGACAACGACTATTAATGTAAACTAGTATGTCTAGCTTCTACTCGACAACGACTATTAATGTCAACTAGTTCGTCTAGCGCCTACTCGTCAACGACTATTAATGTCAACTAGTTCATATAGCGTCTACTCGACAACGACTATTAATGTCAACTAGTTCGTGTAGTGTCTACTCGACAACGACTATTAATGTCAACTAGTTCGTCTAGCGTCTACTCGACAAAGATTATTAATGTCAACTAGTTCGTGTAGCGTCTACTCGGCAACGACTATTAATGTCAACTAGTTCGTCTATCCTCTACTCGAAAACTACTATTAATGTCAACTAGTTCGTGTAGCGTCTACTCGGCAACGACTATTAATTTCAACTAGTTCGTCTATCCTCTACTCGACAACTACTATTAATGTTAACTAGTTCGTGTAGTGTCTACTCGACAACGACTATTAATGTCAACTAGTTCGTCTAGCGTGTACTCGACAACTACTATTAATGTCAACTAGTTCGTCTCGCGTCTACTCGACAACGACTATTAATATCAACTAGTTCGTCTCGCATCCACTCGACAACGACTATTAATGTCAACTAGTTCGTCTAGCGTCTACTCGACAACTACTATTAATGTCAATTAGTTCGTCTACCGTCTACTCGACAACGACTGTTAATATCAACTAGTTCGTCTCGCGGCTACTCGACAACGACTACTAATGTTAACTAGTTCGTCTAGCGTCTACTCGACAACGACTATTAATGTCAACTAGTTCGTCTAGCGTCTACTCGTCAACGTCTATTAATATCAACTAGTTCGTCTAGCGTCTACTCGACAACGACTATTAATGTCAACTAGTTCGTCTAGCGTCTACTCGACAACGACTATTAATGTCAACTAGTTCGTGTATCTTCTACTCGACAACGACTATTAATGTAATCTAGTTTGTCTAGCGTGTACTCGACAACTACTATTAATGTCAACTAGTTCGTCTCGCGTCTACTCGACAACGACTATTAATATCAACTAGTTCGTCTCGCATCCACTCGACAACGACTATTAATGTCAACTAGTTCGTCTAGCGTCTACTCGACAACGACTACTAATGTTAACTAGTTCGTCTAGCGTCTACTCGACAACGACTATTAATGTCAACTAGTTCTTCTAGCGTCTACTCGTTAACGTCTATTAATATCAACTAGTTCGTCTAGCGTCTACTCGACAACGACTATTAATGTCAATTAGTACGTCTAGCGTCTACTCGACAACGACTATTAATGTCAACTAGTTCGTCTAGCGTCTACTCGTCAACGACTATTAATGTCAACTAGTTCATCTAGCGTCTACTCGACAATGACTATTAATGTCAACTAGTTCGTGTAGTGTCTACTCGACAACGACTATTAATGTTATCTAGTTCGTGTAGCGTCTACTCAACAACTACTATTAATTTCAACTAGTTCGTCTATCCTCTACTCGACAACTACTATTAATGTCAACTAGTTCGTGTAGTGTCTACTCGACAACGACTATTAATGTCAACTAGTTCGTCTAGCGTGTACTCGACAACTACTATTAATATCAACTAGTTCGTCTCGCGTCTACTCGACGACTATTATTATCAACTAGTTCGTCTCGCATCCACTCGACAACGATTATTAATGTCAACTAGTTCGTCTAGCGTCTACTCGACAACTACTATTAATGTCAATTAGTTCGTCTAGCGTCTACTCGACAACGACTGTTAATGTCATCTAGTTCGTCTCGCGGCTACTCGACAATGACTACTAATGTTAACTAGTTCCTCTAGCGTCTACTCGACAACGACTATTAATGTCAACTAGATCGTCTATCCTCTACTCGACAACGACTATTAATGTCAACTAGTTCGTCTAGCCTCTACACGACAACGACTATTAATGTCAAATAGTTCGTCTAGCGTCTACTCCACAACGACTATTAATGTCAACTAGTTCGTCTATCCTCTACTCGACGACTACTATTAATATCAACTAATTCGTCTCGCATCTACTCGACAACGACTATTAATGTCAACTAGTTCGTCTATCCTCTACTCGAAAACTACTATTAATGTCAACTAGTTCGTCTAGCGTCTACTCGACAACGACTATTAATGTCAACTAGTTCGTGTAGCGTCTACTCGACAACGACTATTAATAACAACTATTTCGTCTAGCGTCTACTCGACAATGACAATTAATGTCAACTAGTTCGTCTAGCGTCTTCTCGTCAACGACTATTAATGTCATCTAGTTCGTCTAGCATCTACTCGACAACGACTATTAATGTCAACTAGTTCGTGTAGTGTCTACTCGACAACGACTATTAATGTCAACTAGTTCGTCTAGCCTCTACTCGACAACGACTATTAATGTCAACTAGTTCGTCTAGTGTCTACTCGACAACGACTATTAATGTCAACTAGATCGTCTAGCGTCTACTCGACAACGACTATTAATGTCAACTAGTTCGTGTATCATCTATTCGACAACGACTATTAATATCAACTACTTCGTCTCGCGTCTACTCGACAACGACTATTAATGTCAACTAGTTCGTGTAGTGTCTACTCGACAACGACTATTAATGTAAACTAGTTTGTCTAGCGTGTACTCGACAACTACTATTAATGTCAACTAGTTCGTCTCGCGTCTACTCGACAACGACTATTAATATCAACTAGTTCGTCTCGCATCCACTCGACAACGACTATTAATGTCAACTAGTTCGTCTAGCGTCTATTCAACAACGACTACTAATGTTAACTAGTTCGTCTAGCGTCTACTCGACAACGACTATTAATGTCAACTAGTTCGTCTAGCTTCTACTCGTCGACGTCTATTATTATCAACTAGTTCGTCTAGCGTCTACTCGACAACGACTATTAATGTCAACTAGTACGTCTAGCGTCTACTCGACAACGACTATTAATGTCAACTAGTTCGTCTAGCGTCTACACGTCAACGACTATTAATGTCAACTAGTTCATCTAGCGTCTACTCGACAATGACTATTAATGTCAACTAGTTCGTGTAGTGTCTACTCGACAACGACTATTAATGTAAACTAGTTTGTCTAGCGTGTACTCGACAACTACTATTAATGTCAACTAGTTCGTCTCGCGTCTACTCGACAACGACTATTAATATCAACTAGTTCGTCTCGCATCCACTCGACAACGACTATTAATGTCAACTAGTTCGTCTAGCGTCTATTCAACAACTACTATTAATGTCAACTAGTTCGTGTAGTGTCTACTTGACAACGACTATTAATGTCAACTAGTTCGTCTAGCTTGTACTCGACAACTACTATTAATGTCATCTAGTTCGTCTCGCGTCTACTCGACAACGACTATTAATATCAACTAGTTCGTCTCGCATCCACTCGACAACGATTATTAATGTCAACTAGTTCGTCTAGCGTCTACTCGACAACTACTATTAATGTCAATTAGTTCGTCTAGCGTCTACTCGACAACGACTGTTAATGTCAACTAGTTCGTCTCGCGGCTACTCGACAATGACTACTAATGTTAACTAGTTCGTCTAGCGTCTACTCGACAACGACTATTAATGTCAACTAGATCGTCTATCCTCTACTCGACAACGACTATTAATGTCAACTAGTTCGTCTAGCCTCTACACGACAACGACTATTAATGTCAACTAGTTCGTCTAGCGTCTACTCGACAACGACTATTAATGTCAACTAGTTCGTCTATCCTCTACTCGACGACTACTATTAATATCAACTAGTTCGTCTCGCATCTACTCGACAACGACTATTAAAATCAACTAGTTCGTCTATCCTCTACTCGAAAACTACTATTAATGTCAACTAGTTCGTCTAGCGTCTACTCGACAACGACTATTAATGTCAACTAGTTCGTGTAGCGTCTACTCGACAACGACTATTAATATCAACTAGTTCGTCTAGCGTCTACTCGGCAACGACTATTAATGTCAACTAGTTCGTGTAGTGTCTACTCGACAACGACTATTAATGTCAACTAGTTCGTCTAGCCTCTACTCGACAACGACTATTAATGTCAACTAGTTCGTCTAGTGTCTACTCGACAACGACTATTAATGTCAACTAGTCCGTGTATCATCTACTCGACAACGACTATTAATGTAAACTAGTTTGTTTAGCGTCTACTCGACAACGACTATTAATGTCAACTAGTACGTCTAGCGTCTACTCGACAACGACTATTAATGTCAACTAGTTCGTCTAGCGTCTACTCGTCAACGACTATTAATGTCAACTAGTTCGTCTAGCGTCTACTCGACAAAGACTATTAATGTCAACTAGTTCGTGTAGTATCTACTCGGCAACGACTATTAATGTCAACTAGTTCGTCTATCCTCTACTCGACAACTACTATTAATGTCAACTAGTTCGTATAGTGTCTACTCGACAACGACAATTAATGTCAACTAGTTCGTCTAGCGTGTACTCGTCAACGACTATTAATGTCAACTAGTTCGTCTAGCGTGTACTCGACAACTACTATTAATGTCAACTAGTTCGTCTCGCGTCTACTCGACAACGACTATTAATATCAACTGTTTCGTCTCGCATCCACTCGACAACGACTATTAATGTCAACTAGTTCGTCTAGCGTCTACTCGACAACGACTATTAATGTCAACTAGTTCGAGTATCATCTACTCGACAACGACTATTAATGTAAACTAGTTTGTCTAGCGTCTACTCGACAACGACTATTAATATCAACTAGTACGTCTAGCGTCTACTCGACAACGACTATTAATGTCAACTAGTTCGTCTAGCGTCTACTCGTCAACGACTATTAATGTCAACTAGTTCATCTAGAATCTACTCGACAACGACTATTAATGTCAACTAGTTCGTGTAGTGTCTACTCGACAACGACTATTAATGTCAATTAGTTCGTCTAGCGTCTACTCGTCAACGACTATTAATGTCAACTAGTTCATCTAGCGTCTACTCGACAACGACTATTAATATCAACTAGTTCGTGTAGTGTCTACTCGACAACGACTATTAATGTCAACTAGTTCGTGTAGCGTCTACTCAACAACTACTATTAATTTCAACTAGTTCGTCTATCCTCTACTCGACAACTACTATTAATGTGAACTAGTTCGTGTAGTGTCTACTCGTCAACGACTATTAATGTCAACTAGTTCATCTAGCGTCTACTCGACAATGGCTATTAATGTCAACTAGTTCGTGTAGTGTCTACTCGACAACGACTATTAATGTTAACTAGTTCGTGTAGCGTCTACTCAACAACTACTATTAATTTCAACTAGTTCGTCTATCCTCTACTCGACAACTACTATTAATGTCAACTAGTTCGTGTAGTGTCTACTCGACAACGACTATTAATGTCAACTAGTTCGTCTAGCGTGTACTCGACAACTACTATTAATGTCATCTAGTTCGTCTCGCGTCTACTCGACAACGACTATTAATATCAACTAGTTCGTCTCGCATCCACTCGACAACGATTATTAATGTCAACTAGTTCGTCTAGCGTCTACTCGACAACTACTATTAATGTCAATTAGTTCGTCTAGCGTCTACTCGACAACGACTGTTAATGTCAACTAGTTCGTCTCGCGGCTACTCGACAATGACTACTAATGTTAACTAGTTCGTCTAGCGTCTACTCGACAACGACTATTAATGTCAACTAGATCGTCTATCCTCTACTCGACAACGACTATTAATGTCAACTAGTTCGTCTAGCCTCTACACGACAACGACTATTAATGTCAACTAGTTCGTCTAGCGTCTACTCGACAACGACTATTAATGTCAACTAGTTCGTCTATCCTCTACTCGACGACTACTATTAATATCAACTAGTTCGTCTCGCATCTACTCGACAACGACTATTAATGTCAACTAGTTCGTATATCCTCTACTCGAAAACTACTATTAATGTCAACTAGTTCGTCTAGCGTCTACTCGACAACGACTATTAATGTCAACTAGTTCGTGTAGCGTCTACTCGACAACGACTATTAATATCAACTAGTTCGTCTAGCGTCTACTCGACAATGACTATTAATGTCAACTAGTTCGTCTAGCGTCTTCTCGTCAACGACTATTAATGTCATCTAGTTCGTCTAGCATCTACTCGACAACGACTATTAATGTCAACTAGTTCGTGTAGTGTCTACTCGACAACGACTATTAATGTCAACTAGTTCGTCTAGTCTCTACTCGACAACGACTATTAATGTCAACTAGTTCGTCTAGTGTCTACTCGACAACGACTATTAATGTCAACTAGTCCGTGTATCATCTACTCGACAACGACTATTAATGTAAACTAGTTTGTTTAGCGTCTACTCGACAACGACTATTAATGTCAACTAGTACGTCTAGCGTCTACTCGACAACGACTATTAATGTCAACTAGTTCGTCTAGCGTCTACTCGTTAACGACTATTAATGTCAACTAGTTTATCTAGCGTCTACTCGACAACGACTATTAATGTCAACTAGTTCGTGTAGTGTCTGCTCGACAACGACTATTAATGTCAACTAGTTCGTCTAGCGTCTACTCGACAAAGACTATTAATGTCAACTAGTTCGTGTAGCGTCTACTCGGCAACGACTATTAATGTCAACTAGTTCGTCTATCCTCTACTCGACAACTACTATTAATGTCAACTAGTTCGTATAGTGTCTACTCGACAACGACAATTAATGTCAACTAGTTCGTCTAGCGTGTACTCGTCAACGACTATTAATGTCAACTAGTTCGTCTAGCGTGTACTCGACAACTACTATTAATGTCAACTAGTTCGTCTCGCGTCTACTCGACAACGACTATTAATATCAACTGTTTCGTCTCGCATCCACTCGACAACGACTATTAATGTCAACTAGTTCGTCTAGCTTCTACTCGACAACGACTATTAATGTCAACTAGTTCGAGTATCATCTACTCGACAACGACTATTAATGTAAACTAGTTTGTCTAGCGTCTACTCGACAACGACTATTAATATCAACTAGTACGTCTAGCGTCTACTCGACAACGACTATTAATGTCAACTAGTTCGTCAAGCGTCTACTCGTCAACGACTATTAATGTCAACTAGTTCATCTAGCGTCTACTCGACAACGACTATTAATGTCAACTAGTTCGTGTAGTGTCTACTCGACAACGACTATTAATGTCAATTAGTTCGTCTAGCGTCTACTCGTCAACGACTATTAATGTCAACTAGTTCATCTAGCGTCTACTCGACAACGACTATTAATGTCAACTAGTTCGTGTAGTGTCTACTCGACAACGACTATTAATGTCAACTAGTTCGTGTAACGTCTACTCAACAACTACTATTAATTTCAACTAGTTCGTCTATCCTCTACTCGACAACTACTATTAATGTCAACTAGTTCGTGTAGTGTCTACTCGACAACGACTACTAATGTCAACTAGTTCGTCTAGCGTGTACTCGACAGCTACTATTAATGTCAACTAGTTCGTCTCGCGTCTACTCGACAACGACTATTAATATCAACTAGTTCGTCTCGCCTCCACTCGACAACGACTATTAATGTCAACTAGTTCGTGTAGTGTCTACTCGACAACGACTATTAATGTCAACTAGTTCGTCTAGCCTCTACTCGACAACGACTATTAATGTCAACTAGTTCGTCTAGCCTCTACTCGACAACGACTATTAATGTCAACTAGTTCGTCTAGTGTCTACTCGACAACGACTATTAATGTCAACTAGTTCGTCTAGCGTCTACTCCACAACGACTATTAATGTCAACTAGTTCGTGTATCATCTACTCGACAACGACTATTAATGTAAACTAGTTTGTCTAGCGTCTACTCGACAACGACTATTAATGTCAACTAGTTCGTCTAACGCCTACTCGTCAACGACTATTAATGTCAACTAGTTCATCTAGCGTCTACTCGACAACGAGTATTAATGTCAACTAGTTCGTGTATCATCTACTCGACAACGACTATTAATGTAAACTAGTACGTCTAGCTTCTACTCGACAACGACTATTAATGTCAACTAGTTCGTCTAGCGCCTACTCGTCAACGACTATTAATGTCAACTAGTTCATATAGCGTCTACTCGACAACGACTATTAATGTCAACTAGTTCGTGTAGTGTCTACTCGACAACGACTATTAATGTCAACTAGTTCGTCTAGCGTCTACTCGACAAAGATTATTAAAGTCAACTAGTTCGTGTAGCGTCTACTCGGCAACGACTATTAATTTCAACTAGTTCGTCTATCCTCTACTCGACAACTACTATTAATGTTAACTAGTTCGTGTAGTGTCTACTCGACAACGACTATTAATGTCAACTAGTTCGTCTAGCGTGTACTCGACAACTACTATTAATGTCAACTAGTTCGTCTCGCGTCTACTCGACAACGACTATTAATATCAACTAGTTCGTCTCGCATCCACTCGACAACGACTATTAATGTCAACTAGTTCGTCTAGCATCTACTCGACAACTACTATTAATGTCAATTAGTTCGTCTAGCGTCTACTCGACAACGACTGTTAATGTCAACTAGTTCGTCTCGCGGCTACTCGACAACGACTACTAATGTTAACTAGTTCGTCTAGCGTCTACTCGACAACGACTATTAATGTCAACTAGTTCGTCTAGCGTCTACTCGTCAACGTCTATTAATATCAACTAGTTCGTCTAGCGTCTACTCGACAACGACTATTAATGTCAACTAGTTCGTCTAGCGTCTACTCGACAACGACTATTAATGTCAACTAGTTCGTGTATCATCTACTCGACAACGACTATTAATGTAAACTAGTTTGTCTAGCGTGTACTCGACAACTACTATTAATGTCAACTAGTTCGTCTCGCGTCTACTCGACAACGACTATTAATATCAACTAGTTCGTCTCGCATCCACTCGACAACGACTATTAATGTCAACTAGTTCGTCTAGCGTCTACTCGACAACGACTACTAATGTTAACTAGTTCGTCTAGCGTCTACTCGACAACGACTATTAATGTCATCTAGTTCGTCTAGCGTCTACTCGTCAACGTCTATTAATATCAACTAGTTCGTCTAGCGTCTACTCGACAACGACTATTAATGTCAACTAGTACGTCTAGCGTCTACTCGACAACGACTATTAATGTCAACTAGTTCGTCTAGCGTCTACTCGTCAACGACTATTAATGTCAACTAGTTCATCTAGCGTCTACTCGACAATGACTATTAATGTCAACTAGTTCGTGTAGTGTCTACTCGACAACGACTATTAATGTTAACTAGTTCGTGTAGCGTCTACTCAACAACTACTATTAATTTCAACTAGTTCGTCTATCCTCTACTCGACAACTACTATTAATGTCAACTAGTTCGTGTAGTGTCTACTCGACAACGACTATTAATGTCAACTAGTTCGTCTAGCGTGTACTCGACAACTACTATTAATGTCAACTAGTTCGTCTCGCGTCTACTCGACAACGACTATTAATATCAACTAGTTCGTCTCGCATCCACTCGACAACGATTATTAATGTCAACTAGTTCGTCTAGCGTCTACTCGACAACTACTATTAATGTCAATTAGTTCGTCTAGCGTCTACTCGACAACGACTGTTAATGTCAACTAGTTCGTCTCGCGGCTACTCGACAAAGACTACTAATGTTAAATAGTTCGTCTAGCGTCTACTCGACAACGACTATTAATGTCAACTAGATCGTCTATCCTCTACTCGACAACGACTATTAATGTCAACTAGTTCGTCTAGCCTCTACACGACAACGACTATTAATGTCAACTAGTTCGTCTAGCGTCTACTCGACAACGACTATTAATGTCAACTAGTTCGTCTATCCTCTACTCGACGACTACTATTAATATCAACTAGTTCGTCTCGCAACTACTCGACAACGACTATTAATGTCAACTAGTTCGTCTATCCTCTACTCGAAAACTACTATTAATGTCAACTAGTTCGTCTAGCGTCTACTCGACAACGACTATTAATGTCAACTAGTTCGTGTAGCGTCTACTCGACAACGACTATTAATAACAACTAGTTCGTCTAGCGTCTACTCGACATTGACTATTAATGTCAACTAGTTCGTCTAGCGTCTTCTCGTCAACGACTATTAATGTCATCTAGTTCGTCTAGCATCTACTCGACAACGACTATTAATGTCAACTAGTTCGTGTAGTGTCTACTCGACAACGACTATTAATGTCAACTAGTTCGTCTAGCCTCTACTCGACAACGACAATTAATGTCAACTAGTTCGTCTAGTGTCTACTCGACAACGACTATTAATATCAACTAGTTCGTCTAGCGTCTACTCGACAACGACTATTAATGTCAACTAGATCGTCTAGCGTCTACTCGACAACGACTATTAATGTCAACTAGTTCGTGTATCATCTATTCGACAACGACTATTAATATCAACTAGTTCGTCTCGCGTCTACTCGACAACGACTATTAATGTCAACTAGTTCGTGTAGTGTCTACTCGACAACGACTATTAATGTCAACTAGTTCGTCTCGCGTCTACTCGACAACGACTACTAATATCAACTGTTTCGTCTCGCATCCACTCGACAACGACTATTAATGTCAACTAGTTCGTCTAGCGTCTATTCGGCAACGACTATTAATGTCAACTAGTTCGTGTATCATCTACTCGACAACGACTATTAATGTAAACTAGTTTGTCTAGCGTCTACTCGACAACGACTATTAATGTCAACTAGTACGTCTAGCGTCTACTCGACAACGACTATTAATGTCAACTAGTTCGTCTAGCGTCTACTCGTCAACGACTATTAATGTCAACTAGTTCATCTAGCGTCTACTCGACAACGACTATTAATGTCAACTAGTTCGTGTAGTGTCTACTCGACAACGACTATTAATGTCAATTAGTTCGTCTAGCGTCTACTCGTCAACGACTATTAATGTCAACTAGTTCATCTAGCGTCTACTCGACAACGACTATTAATGTCAACTAGTTCGTGTAGCGTCTACTCAACAACTACTATTAATTTCAACTAGTTCGTCTATCCTCTACTCGACAACTACTATTAATGTCAACTAGTTCGTGTAGTGTCTACTCGACAACGACTATTAATGTCAACTAGTTCGTCTAGCGTGTACTCGACAACTACTATTAATGTCAACTAGTTCGTCTCGCGTCTACTCGACAACGACTATTAATATCAACTAGTTCGTTTCGCCTCCACTCGACAACGACTATTAATGTCAACTAGTTCGTGTAGTGTCTACTCGACAACGACTATTAATGTCAACTAGTTCGTCTAGCCTCTACTCGACAACGACTATTAATGTCAACTAGTTCGTCTAGTGTCTACTCGACAACGACTATTAATATCAACTAGTTCGTCTAGCGTCTACTCGACAACGACTATTAATGTCAACTAGTTCGTCTAGCGTCTACTCCACAACGACTATTAATGTCAACTAGTTCGTGTATCATCTACTCGACAACGACTATTAATGTAAACTAGTTTGTCTAGCGTCTACTCGACAACGACTATTAATGTCAACTAGTTCGTCTAACGCCTACTCGTCAACGATTATTAATGTCAACTAGTTCATCTAGCGTCTACTCGACAACGACTATTAATGTCAACTAGTTCGTGTATCATCTACTCGACAACGACTATTAATGTCAACTAGTTCGTGTAGTGTCTATTCGACAACGACTATTAATGTCAACTAGTTCGTCTAGCGTCTATTCGACAACTACTATTAATTTCAACTAGTTCGTCTCGCGTCTACTCGACAACGACTATTAATGTCAACTAGTTCGTCTCGCGTCTACTCGACAACGACTACTAATATCAACTGTTTCGTCTCGCATCCACTCGACAACGACTATTAATGTCAACTAGTTCGTCTAGCGTCTACTCGGCAACGACTATTAATGTCAACTAGTTCGTGTATCATCTACTCGACAACGACTATTAATGTAAACTAGTTTGTCTAGCGTCTACTCGACAACGACTATTAATGTCAACTAGTACGTCTAGCGTCTACTCGACAACGACTATTAATGTCAACTAGTTCGTCTAGCGTCTACTCGTCAACGACTATTAATGTCAACTAGTTCATCTAGCGTCTACTCGACAACGACTATTAATGTCAACTAGTTCGTGTAGTGTCTACTCGACAACGACTATTAATGTCAATTAGTTCGTCTAGCGTCTACTCGTCAACGACTATTAATGTCAACTAGTTCATCTAGCGTCTACTCGAAAACGACTATTAATGTCAACTAGTTCGTGTAGCGTCTACTCAACAACTACTATTAATTTCAACTAGTTCGTCTATCCTCTACTCGACAACTACTATTAATGTCAACTAGTTCGTGTAGTGTCTACTCGACAACGACTATTAATGTCAACTAGTTCGTCTAGCATGTACTCGACAACTACTATTAATGTCAACTAGTTCGTCTCGCGTCTACTCGACAACGACTATTAATATCAACTAGTTCGTTTCGCCTCCACTCGACAACGACTATTAATGTCAACTAGTTCGTGTAGTGTCTACTCGACAACGACTATTAATGTCAACTAGTTCGTCTAGCCTCTACTCGACAACGACTATTAATGTCAACTAGTTCGTCTAGTGTCTACTCGACAACGACTATTAATATCAACTAGTTCGTCTAGCGTCTACTCGACAACGACTATTAATGTCAACTAGTTCGTCTAGCGTCTACTCCACAACGACTATTAATGTCAACTAGTTCGTGTATCATCTACTCGACAACGACTATTAATGTAAACTAGTTTGTCTAGCGTCTACTCGAAAACGACTATTAATGTCAACTAGTTCGTCTAACGCCTACTCGTCAACGACTATTAATGTCAACTAGTTCATCTAGCGTCTACTCGACAACGACTATTAATGTCAACTAGTTCGTGTATCATCTACTCGACAACGACTATTAATGTAAACTAGTACGTCTAGCTTCTACTCGACAACGACTATTAATGTCAACTAGTTCGTCTAGCGCCTACTCGTCAACGACTATTAATGTCAACTAGTTCATATAGCTTCTACTCGACAACGACTATTAATGTCAACTAGTTCGTGTAGTGTCTACTCGACAACGACTATTAATGTCAACTAGTTCGTCTAGCGTCTACTCGACAAAGATTATTAATGTCAACTAGTTCGTGTAGCGTCTACTCGGCAACGACTATTAATTTCAACTAGTTCGTCTATCCTCTACTCGACAACTACTATTAATGTTAACTAGTTCGTGTAGTGTCTACTCGACAACGACTATTAATGTCAACTAGTTCGTCTAGCGTGTACTCTACAACTACTATTAATGTCAACTAGTTCGTCTCGCGTCTACTCGACAACGACTATTAATATCAACTAGTTCGTCTCGCATCCACTCGACAACGACTATTAATGTCAACTAGTTCGTCTAGCGTCTACTCGACAACTACTATTAATGTCAATTAGTTCGTCTAGCGTCTACTCGACAACGACTGTTAATGTCAACTAGTTCGTCTCGCGGCTACTCGACAACGACTACTAATGTTAACTAGTTCGTCTAGCGTCTACTCGACAACGACTATTAATGTCAACTAGTTCGTCTAGCGTCTACTCGTCAACGTCTATTAATATCAACTAGTTCGTCTAGCGTCTACTCGACAACGACTATTAATGTCAACTAGTTCGTCTAGCGTCTACTCGACAACGACTATTAATGTCAACTAGTTCGTGTATCATCTACTCGACAACGACTATTAATGTAAACTAGTTTGTCTAGCGTGTACTCGACAACTACTATTAATGTCAACTAGTTCGTCTCGCGTCTACTCGACAACGACTATTAATATCAACTAGTTCGTCTCGCATCGACTCGACAACGACTATTAATGTCAACTAGTTCGTCTAGCATCTACTCGACAACGACTACTAATGTTAACTAGTTCGTCTAGCTTCTACTCGACAACGACTATTAATGTCAACTAGTTCGTCTAGCTTCTACTCGTCAACGTCTATTAATATCAACTAGTTCGTCTAGCGTCTACTCGACAACGACTATTAATGTCAACTAGTACGTCTAGCGTCTACTCGACAACGACTATTAATGTCAACTAGTTCGTCTAGCGTCTACTCGTCAACGACTATTAATGTCAACTAGTTCATCTAGCGTCTACTCGACAATGACTATTAATGTCAACTAGTTCGTGTAGTGTCTACTCGACAACGACTATTAATGTTAACTAGTTCGTGTGGCGTCTACTCAACAACTACTATTAATTTCAACTAGTTCGTCTATCCTCTACTCGACAACTACTATTAATGTCAACTAGTTCGTGTAGTGTCTACTCGACAACGACTATTAATGTCAACTAGTTCGTCTAGCGTGTACTCGACAACTACTATTAATGTCAACTAGTTCGTCTCGCGTCTACTCGACAACGACTATTCATATCAACTAGTTCGTCTCGCATCCACTCGACAACGATTATTAATGTCAACTAGTTCGTCTAGCGTCTACTCGACAACTACTATTAATGTCAATTAGTTCGTCTAGCGTCTACTCGACAACGACTGTTAATGTCAACTAGTTCGTCTCGCGGCTACACGACAATGACTACTAATGTTAAATAGTTCGTCTAGCGTCTACTCGACAACGACTATTAATGTCAACTAGATCGTCTATCCTCTACTCGACAACGACTATTAATGTCAACTAGTTCGTCTAGCGTCTACTCGACAACGACTATTAATGTCAACTAGTTCGTCTATCCTCTACTCGACGACTACTATTAATATCAACTAGTTCGTTTCGCATCTACTCGACAACGACTATTAATGTCAACTAGTTCGTCTATCCTCTACTCGAAAACTACTATTAATGTCAACTAGTTCGTCTAGCGTCTACTCGACAACGACTATTAATATCAACTAGTTCGTCTAGCGTCTACTCGACAATGACTATTAATGTCAACTAGTTCGTCTAGCGTCTTCTCGTCAACGACTATTAATGTAATCTAGTTCGTCTAGCATCTACTCGACAACGACTATTAATGTCAACTAGTTCGTGTAGTGTCTACTCGACAACGACTATTAATGTCAACTAGTTCGTCTAGCCTCTACTCGACAACGACTTTTAATGTCAACTAGTTCGTCTAGTGTCTACTCGACAACGACTATTAATATCAACTAGTTCGTCTAGCGTCTACTCGACAACGACTATTAATGTCAACTAGATCGTCTAGCGTCTACTCGACAACGACTATTAATGTCAACTAGTTCGTGTATCATCTATTCGACAACGACTATTAATGTAAACTAGTACGTCTAGCTTCTACTCGACAACGATTATTAATGTCAACTAGTTCGTCTAGCGCCTACTCGTCAACGACTATTAAAATCAACTAGTTCATCTAGCGTCTACTCGACAATGACTATTAATGTCAACTAGTTCGTCTATCCTCTACTCGACGACTACTATTAATATCAACTAGTTTGTCTAGCGTCTACTCGACAACGACTATTAATGTCAACTAGTTCGTCTAACGCCTACTCGTCAACGACTATTAAGGTCAACTAGTTCATCTAGCGTCTACTCGACAACGACTATTAATGTCAACTAGTTCGTGTATCATCTACTCGACAACGACTATTAATGTAAACTAGTACGTCTAGCTTCTACTCGACAACGACTATTAATGTCAACTAGTTCGTCTAGCGCCTACTCGTCAACGACTATTAATATCAACTAGTTCATCTAGCGTCTACTCGACAACGACTATTAATGTCAACTAGTTCGTGTAGTGTCTACTCGACAACAACTATTAATGTCAACTAGTTCGTCTAGCGTCTACTCGACAAAGATTATTAATGTCAACTAGTTCGTGTAGCGTCTACTCGGCAACGACTATTAATTTCAACTAGTTCGTCTATCCTCTACTCGACAACTACTATTAATGTTAACTAGTTCGTGTAGTGTCTACTCGACAACGACTATTAATGTCAACTAGTTCGTCTAGCGTGTACTCGACAACTACTATTAATGTCAACTAGTTCGTCTCGCGTCTACTCGACAACGACTATTAATATCAACTAGTTCGTCTCGCATCCACTCGACAACGACTATTAATGTCAACTAGTTCGTCTAGCGTCTACTCGACAACTACTATTAATGTCAATTAGTTCGTCTAGCGTCTACTCGACAACGACTGTTAATGTCAACTAGTTCGTCTCGCGGCTACTCGACAACGACTACTAATGTTAACTAGTTCGTCTTGCGTCTACTCGACAACGACTATTAATGTCAACTAGTTCGTCTAGCGTCTACTCGTCAACGTCTATTAATATCAACTAGTTCGTCTACCGTCTACTCGACAACGACTATTAATGTCAACTAGTTCGTCTAGCGTCTACTCGACAACGACTATTAATGTCAACTAGTTCGTGTATCATCTACTCGACAACGACTATTAATGTAAACTAGTTTGTCTAGCGTCTACTCGACAACGACTATTAATGTCAACTAGTACGTCTAGCGTCTACTCGACAACGACTATTAATGTCAACTAGTTCGTCTAGCGTCTACTCGTCAACGACTATTAATGTCAACTAGTTCATCTAGCGTCTACTCGACAATGACTATTAATGTCAACTAGTTCGTGTAGTGTCTACTCGAAAACGACTATTAATGTTAACTAGTTCGAGTAGCGTCTACTCAACAACTACTATTAATTTCAACTAGTTCGTCTATCCTCTACTCGACAACTACTATTAATGTCAACTAGTTCGTGTAGTGTCTACTCGACAACGACTATTAATGTCAACTAGTTCGTCTAGCGTGTACTCGACAACTACTATTAATGTCAACTAGTTCGTCTCGCGTCTACTCGACAACGACTATTAATATCAACTAGTTCGTCTCGCATCCACTCGACAACGATTATTAATGTCAACTAGTTCGTCTAGCGTCTACTCGACAACTACTATTAATGTCAATTAGTTCGTCTAGCGTCTACTCGACAACGACTGTTAATGTCAACTAGTTCGTCTCGCGGCTACTCGACAATGACTACTAATGTTAACTAGTTCGTCTAGCGTCTACTCGACAACGACTATTAATGTCAACTAGATCGTCTATCCTCTACTCGACAACGACTATTAATGTCAACTAGTTCGTCTAGCCTCTACACGACAACGACTATTAATGTCAACTAGTTCGTCTAGCGTCTACTCGACAACGACTATTAATGTCAACTAGTTCGTCTATCCTCTACTCGACGACTACTATTAATATCAACTAGTTCGTCTCGCATCTACTCGACAACGACTATTAATGGCAACTAGTTCGTCTATCCTCTACTCGAAAACTACTATTAATGTCAACTAGTTCGTCTAGCGTCTACTCGACAACGACTATTAATGTCAACTAGTTCGTGTAGCATCTACTCGACAACGACTAATAATATCAACTAGTTCGTCTAGCGTCTACTCGACAATGACTATTAATGTCAACTAGTTCGTCTAGCGTCTTCTCGTCAACGACTATTAATGTTATCTAGTTCGTCTAGCATCTACTCGACAACGACTATTAATGTCAACTAGTTCGTGTAGTGTCTACTCGACAACGACTATTAATGTCAACTAGTTCGTCTAGCCTCTACTCGACAACGACTATTAATGTCAACTAGTTCGTCTAGTGTCTACTCGACAACGACTATTAATATCAACTAGTTCGTCTAGCGTCTACTCGACAACGACTATTAATGTCAACTAGATCGTCTAGCGTCTACTCGACAACGACTATTAATGTCAACTAGTTCGTGTATCATCTATTCGACAACGACTATTAATGTAAACTAGTACGTATAGCTTCTACTCGACAACGACTATTAATGTCAACTAGTTCGTCTAGCGCCTACTCGTCAACGACTATTAAAATCAACTAGTTCATCTAGCGTCTACTCGACAACGACTATTAATGTCAACTAGTTCGTGTAGTGTCTACTCGACAACGACTATTAATGTCAATTAGTTCGTCTAGCGTCTACTCGAAAAAGATTATTAATGTCAACTAGTTCGTGTAGCGTCTACTCGGCAACGACTATTAATTTCAACTAGTTCGTCTATCCTCTACTCGACAACTACTATTAATATCAACTAGTTCGTCTCGCGTCTACTCGACAACGACTATTAATGTCAACTAGTTCGTGTAGTGTCTACTCGACAACGACTATTAATGTCAACTAGTTCGTCTAGCGTCTACTCGACAACTACTATTAATTTCAACTAGTTCGTCTCGCGTCTACTCGACAACGACTATTAATGTCAACTAGTTCGTCTCGCGTCCACTCGACAACGACTATTAATGTCAACTAGTTCATCTAGCGTCTACTCGACAACTACTATTAATGTCAACTAGTTCGTGTAGAGTCTACTCGACAACGACTATTATTGTCAACTAGTTCGTCTAGCATCTACTCGAAAACGACTATTAATGTCAACTAGTTCGTGTAGCGTATACTCGGCAACGACTATTAATGTCAACTAGTTCGTCTATCCTCTACTCGACAACTGCTATTAATATCAACTAGTTCGTCTCGCGTCTACTCGAAAACGACTATTAATGTCAACTAGTTCGTGTAGTGTCTACTCGACAACTACTATTAATGTCAACTAGTTCGTCTAGCGTCTACTCGACAACTAGTATTAATGTCAAATAGTTCGTCTAGAGTCTACTCGTCAACGACTATTAATGTCAACTAGTTCGTCTAGCCTCTACTCGACAACGACTATTAATGTCAACTAGTTCGTCTAGCGTCTACTCGACAACGACTATTAATGTCAACTAGTTCGTGTAGCATCTACTCGACAACGACTAATAATATCAACTAGTTCGTCTAGCGTCTACTCGACAATGACTATTAATGTCAACTAGTTCGTCTAGCGTCTTCTCGTCAACGACTATTAATGTTATCTAGTTCGTCTAGCATCTACTCGACAACGACTATTAATGTCAACTAGTTCGTGTAGTGTCTACTCGACAACGACTATTAATGTCAACTAGTTCGTCTAGCCTCTACTCGACAACGACTATTAATGTCAACTAGTTCGTCTAGTGTCTACTCGACAACGACTATTAATATCAACTAGTTCGTCTAGCGTCTACTCGACAACGACTATTAATGTCAACTAGATCGTCTAGCGTCTACTCGACAACGACTATTAATGTCAACTAGTTCGTGTATCATCTATTCGACAACGACTATTAATGTAAACTAGTACGTATAGCTTCTACTCGACAACGACTATTAATGTCAACTAGTTCGTCTAGCGCCTACTCGTCAACGACTATTAAAATCAACTAGTTCATCTAGCGTCTACTCGACAACGACTATTAATGTCAACTAGTTCGTGTAGTGTCTACTCGACAACGACTATTAATGTCAATTAGTTCGTCTAGCGTCTACTCGAAAAAGATTATTAATGTCAACTAGTTCGTGTAGCGTCTACTCGGCAACGACTATTAATTTCAACTAGTTCGTCTATCCTCTACTCGACAACTACTATTAATATCAACTAGTTCGTCTCGCGTCTACTCGACAACGACTATTAATGTCAACTAGTTCGTGTAGTGTCTACTCGACAACGACTATTAATGTCAACTAGTTCGTCTAGCGTCTACTCGACAACTACTATTAATTTCAACTAGTTCGTCTCGCGTCTACTCGACAACGACTATTAATGTCAACTAGTTCGTCTCGCGTCCACTCGACAACGACTATTAATGTCAACTAGTTCATCTAGCGTCTACTCGACAACTACTATTAATGTCAACTAGTTCGTGTAGAGTCTACTCGACAACGACTATTATTGTCAACTAGTTCGTCTAGCATCTACTCGAAAACGACTATTAATGTCAACTAGTTCGTGTAGCGTATACTCGGCAACGACTATTAATGTCAACTAGTTCGTCTATCCTCTACTCGACAACTACTATTAATATCAACTAGTTCGTCTCGCGTCTACTCGAAAACGACTATTAATGTCAACTAGTTCGTGTAGTGTCTACTCGACAACTACTATTAATGTCAACTAGTTCGTCTAGCGTCTACTCGACAACTAGTATTAATGTCAAATAGTTCGTCTAGAGTCTACTCGTCAACGACTATTAATGTCAACTAGTTCGTCTAGCCTCTACTCGACAACGACTATTAATGTCAACTAGTTCGTCTAGCGTCTACTCGACAACGACTATTAATATCAACTAGTCCGTCTAGCGTCTACTCGACAATGACTATTAATGTCAACTATTTCGTCTAGCGTCTACTCGTCAACGACTATTAATGTCATCTAGTTCGTCTAGCGTCTACTCGTCAACGACTATTAATGTCAACTAGTTCGTCTAGCGTCTACTCGACAACGACTATTAATGTTAACTAATTCGTCTAGCGTCTACTCGTCAACGACTATTAATGTCAACTAGTTCATCTAGCGTCTACTCGACAACGACTATTAATGTCAACTAGTTCGTGTAGTGGCTACTCGACAACTAGTATTAATGTCAACTAGTTCGTCTAGAGTCTACTCGTCAATGACTATTAATGTCAACTAGTTCGTCTAGCCTCTACTCGACAACGACTATTAATGTCAACTAGTTCGTGTAGTGTCTACTCGACATCGACAATTAATGTCAACTAGTTCGTCTAGCATCTACTCGACAATGACTATTAATGTCAACTAGTTCGTCTATCCTCTACTCGACAACTACTATTAATGTCAACTAGTTCGTCTAGCAACTACTCGACAACGACTATTAATGTCAACTAGTTCGTGTAGCGTCTACTCGGCAACGACTATTAATGTCAACTAGTTCGTCTATCCTCTACTCGACAACTACTATTAGTATCAACTAGTTCGTCTCGCGTCTACACGACAACGACTATTAATGTCAACTAGTTCGTCTCGCGTCTACTCGACAACGACTATTAATATCAACTAGTTCGTCTCGCGTCCACTCGACAACGACTATTAATATCAAATTGTTCGTCTAGCGTCTACTCGACAACTACTATAAATGTCAACTAGTTCGTGTAGCGTCTACTCGACAACGACTATTAATGTCAACTAGTTCGTCTAGCGCCTACTCGACAACGACTATTACTGTCAACTAGTTCTTCTATCGTCTACTCGACAACGATTATTAATGTCAACTAGTTCGTCTAGCCTCTACTCGACAACGATTATTAATGTCAACTAGTTCGTCTACCGTCTACTCGACAACGACTATTAATATCAACTAGTTCGTCCAGCGTCTACTCGACAACTAGTATTAATGTCAACTAGTTCGTCTAGAGTCTACTCGTCAATGACTATTAATGTCAACTAGTTCGTCTAGCCTCTACTCGACAACAACTATTAATGTCAACTAGTTCGTGTAGTGCCTACTCGACATCGACAATTAATGTCAACTAGTTCGTCTAGCATCTACTCGACAACGACTATTAATGTCAACTAGTTCGTCTATCCTCTACTCGACAACTACTATTAATGTCAACTAGTTCGTCTCGCATTTACTCGACAACGACTATTAATGTCAACTAGTTCGTATAGAGTCTACTCGAAAACGACTATTAATGTCAACTAGTTCGTCTAGCGTCTACTCGACAACTACTATTAATGTCAACTAGTTCGTCTAGCGTCCACTCGACAACGACTATTAATGTCAACTAGTTCGTCTAGCGTCTACTCGACAACTACTATAAATGTCAATTAGTTCGTGTAGCGTCTACTCGACAACGACTATTAATGTCAACTAGTTCGTCTAGCTTCTACTCGACAACGACTATTAATGTCAACTAGCTCGTCTATCGTCTACTCGACAACGACTATTAATGTCATCTAGTTCGTCTAGCGTCTACTCGACAACAACTATTAAGGTCAACTAGTCCGTGTATCATCTACTCGACAACGACTATTAATATAAACTAGTTTGTCTAGCGTCTACTCGACAACGACTATTAATGTCAACTAGTACGTCTAGCGTCTACTCGACAACGACTATTAATGTTAACTAGTTCGTCTAGCGTCTACTCGTCAACGACTATTAATGTCAACTAGTTCATCTAGCGTCTACTCGACAACGACTATTAATGTCAACTAGTTCGTGTAGTGTCTACTCGACAACGACTATTAATGTCAACTAGTTCGTCTAGCGTCTACTCGACAAAGACTATTAATGTCAACTAGTTCGTGTAGCGTCTACTCGGCAACGACTATTAATGTCAACTAGTTCGTCTATCCTCTACTCGACAACTACTATTAATGTCAACTAGTTCGTATAGTGTCTACTCGACAACGACAATTAATGTCAACTAGTTCGTCTAGCGTGTACTCGTCAACGACTATTAATGTCAACTAGTTCGTGTAGCGTGTACTCGACAACTACTATTAATGTCAACTAGTTCGTCTCGCGTCTACTCGACAACGACTATTAATATCAACTGTTTCGTCTCGCATCCACTCGACAACGACTATTAATGTCAACTAGTTCGTCTAGCGTCTACTCGACGACTATTAATGTCAACTAGTTCGTGTATCATCTACTCGACAACGACTATTAATGTAAACTAGTTTGTCTAGCGTCTACTCGACAACGACTATTAATATCAACTAGTACGTCTAGCGTCTACTCGACAACGACTATTAATGTCAACTAGTTCGTCTAGCGTCTACTCGTCAACGATTATTAATGTCAACTAGTTCATCTAGCGTCTACTCGACAACGACTATTAATGTCAACTAGTTCGTGTAGTGTCTACTCGACAACGACTATTAATGTCAACTAGTTCGTCTAGCGTCTACTCGTCAACGACTATTAATGTCAACTAGTTCATCTAGCGTCTACTCGACAATGACTATTAATGTCAATTAGTTCGTGTAGTGTCTACTCGACAACGACTATTAATGTCAACTAGTTCGTGTAGCGTCTACTCAACAACTACTATTAATTTCAACTAGTTCGTCTATCCTCTACTCGACAACTACTATTAATGTCAACTAGTTCGTGTAGTGTCTACTCGACAACGACTATTAATGTCAACTAGTTCAACTAGCGTCTACTCGACAACTACTATAAATGTCACCTAGTTCGTGTAGAGTCTACTCGACAACGACTATTAATGTCAACTAGTTCGTCTAGCGTCTACTCGTCAACGTATATTAATGTCAACTAGTTCGTCTAGCGCCTACTCGTCAACGACTATTAATGTCAACTAGTTCATCTAGCGTCTACTCGACAACGACTATTAATGTCAACTAGTTCGTGTATCATCTACTCGACAACGACTATTAATGTAAACTAGTACGTCTAGCTTCTACTCGACAACGACTATTAATATCAACTAGTTCGTCTAGCGCCTACTCGTCAACGACTATTAATGTCAACTAGTTCATCTAGCATCTACTCGACAACGACTATTAATGTCAACTAGTTCGTGTAGTGTCTACTCGACAACGACTATTAATGTCAACTAGTTCGTCTAGCGTCTACTCGAAAAAGATTATTAATGTCAACTAGTTCGTGTAGCGTCTACTCGGCAACGACTATTAATTTCAACTAGTTCGTCTATCCTCTACTCGACAACTACTATTAATGTTAACTAGTTCGTGTAGTGTCTACTCGACAACGACTATTAATGTCAACTAGTTCGTCTAGCGTGTACTCGACAACTACTATTAATGTCAACTAGTTCGTCTCGCGTCTACTCGACAACGACTATTAATATCAACTAGTTCGTCTCGCATCCACTCGACAACGACTATTAATGTCAACTAGTTCGTCTAGCGTCTAATCGACAACTACTATTAATGTCAATTAGTTCGTGTAGCGTCTACTCGACAACGACTATTAATGTCAACTAGTTCGTCTAGCTTCTACTCGACAACGACTATTAATGTCAACTAGTTCGTCTATCGTCTACTCGACAACGACTATTAATGTCATCTAGTTCGTCTAGCGTCTACTCGACAACAACTATTAATGTCAACTAGTCCGTGTATCATCTACTCGACAACGACTATTAATGTAAACTAGTTTGTCTAGCGTCTACTCGACAACGACTATTAATGTCAACTAGTACGTCTAGCGTCTACTCGACAACGACTATTAATGTCAACTAGTTCGTCTAGCGTCTACTCGTCAACGACTATTAATGTCAACTAGTTCATCTAGCGTCTACTCGACAACGACTATTAATGTCAACTAGTTCGTGTAGTGTCTACTCGACAACGACTATTAATGTCAACTAGTTCGTCTAGCGTCTACTCGACAAAGACTATTAATGTCAACTAGTTCGTGTAGCGTCTACTCGGCAACGACTATTAATGTCAACTAGTTCGTCTATCCTCTACTCGACAACTACTATTAATGTCAACTAGTTCGTATAGTGTCTACTCGACAACGACAATTAATGTCAACTAGTTCGTCTAGCGTGTACTCGTCAACGACTATTAATGTCAACTAGTTCGTCTAGCGTGTACTCGACAACTACTATTAATGTCAATTAGTTCGTCTCGCGTCTACTCGACAACGACTATTAATATCAACTGTTTCGTCCCGCATCCACTCGACAACGACTATTAATGTCAACTAGTTCGTCTAGCGTCTACTCGACGACTATTAATGTCAACTAGTTCGTGTATCATCTACTCGACAACGACTATTAATGTAAACTAGTTTGTCTAGCATCTACTCGACAACGACTATTAATATCAACTAGTACGTCTAGCGTCTACTCGACAACGACTATTAATGTCAACTAGTTCGTCTAGCGTCTACTCTTCAACGATTATTAATGTCAACTAGTTCATCTAGCGTCTACTCGACAACGACTATTAATGTCAACTAGTTCGTGTAGTGTCTACTCGACAACGACTATTAATGTCAACTAGTTCGTCTAGCGTCTACTCGTCAACGACTATTAATGTCAACTAGTTCATCTAGCGTCTACTCGACAATGACTATTAATGTCAAATAGTTCGTGTAGTGTCTACTCGACAACGACTATTAATGTCAACTAGTTCGTGTAGCGTCTACTCAACAACTACTATTAATTTCAACTAGTTCGTCTATCCTCTACTCGACAACTACTATTAATGTCAACTAGTTCGTCTCGCGTCTACTCGACAACGACTATTAATATCAACTAGTTCGTCTCGCATCCACTCGACAACGACTATTAATGTCAACTAGTTCGTGTAGTGTCTACTCGACAACGACTATTAATGTCAACTAGTTCGTCTAGCCTCTACTCGACAACGACTATTAATGTTAACTAGTTCGTCTAGTGTCTACTCGACAACGACTATTAATATCAACTAGTTCGTCTAGCGTCTACTCGACAACGACTATTAATGTCAACTAGTTCGTCTAGCGTCTACTCGACAACGACTATTAATGTCAACTAGTTCGTGTATCATCTACTCGAAAACGACTATTAATGTAAACTAGTTTGTCTAGCGTCTACTCGACAACGACTATTAATGTCAACTAGTTCGTCTAGCGCCTACTCGTCAACGACTATTAATGTCAACTAGTTCATCTAGCGTCTACTCGACAACGACTATTAATGTCAACTAGTTCGTGTATCATCTACTCGACAACGACTATTAATGTAAACTAGTACGTCTAGCTTCTACCCGACAACGACTATTAATGTCAACTAGTTCATCTAGCGTCTACTCGACAACGACTATTAATGTCAACTAGTTCGTGTAGTGTCTACTCGACAACGACTATTAATTTCAACTAGTTCGTCTAGCGTCTACTCGAAAAAGATTATTAATGTCAACTAGTTCGTGTAGCGTCTACTCGGCAACGACTATTAATTTCAACTAGTTCGTCTATCCTCTACTCGACAACTACTATTAATGTTAACTAGTTCGTGTAGTGTCTACTCGACAACGACTATTAATGTCAACTAGTTCGTCTAGCGTGTACTCGACAACTACTATTAATGTCAACTAGTTCGTCTCGCGTCTACTCGACAACGACTATTAATATCAACTAGTTCGTCTCGCATCCACTCGACAACGACTATTAATGTCAACTAGTTCGTCTAGCGTCTACTCGACAACTACTATTAATGTCAATTAGTTCGTGTAGCGTCTACTCGACAACGACTATTAATGTCAGCTAGTTCGTCTAGCTTCTACTCGACAACGACTATTAATGTCAACTAGTTCGTCTATCGTCTACTCGACAACGACTATTAATGTCATCTAGTTCGTCTAGCGTCTACTCGACAACAACTATTAATGTCAACTAGTCCGTGTATCATCAACTCGACAACGACTATTAATGTAAACTAGTTTGTCTAGCGTCTACTCGACAACGACTATTAATATCAACTAGTACGTCTAGCGTCTACTCGACAACGACTATTAATGTCAACTAGTTCGTCTAGCGTCTACCCGTCAACGACTATTAATGTCAACTAGTTCATCTAGCGTCTACTCGACAACGACTATTAATGTCAACTAGTTCGTGTAGTGTCTACTCGACAACGACTATTAATGTCAACTAGTTCGTCTAGCGTCTACTCGACAAAGACTATTAATGTCAACTAGTTCGTGTAGCGTCTACTCGGCAACGACTATTAATGTCAACTAGTTCGTCTATCCTCTACTGGACAACTACTATTAATGTCAACTAGTTCGTATAGTGTCTATTCGACAACGACAATTAATGTCAACTAGTTCGTCTAGCTTGTACTCGTCAACGACTATTAATGTCAACTAGTTCGTCTAGCGTGTACTCGACAACTACTATTAATGTCAATTAGTTCGTCTCGCGTCTACTCGACAACGACTATTAATATCAACTGTTTCGTCCCGCATCCACTCGACAACGACTATTAATGTCAACTAGTTCGTCTAGCGTCTACTCGACGACTATTAATGTCAACTAGTTCGTGTATCATCTACTCGACAAAGACTATTAATGTAAACTAGTTTGTCTAGCGTCTACTCGACAACGACTATTAATATCAACTAGTACGTCTAGGGTCTACTCGACAACGACTATTAATGTCAACTAGTTCGTCTAGCGTCTACTCGTCAACGATTATTAATGTCAACTAGTTCATCTAGCGTCTACTCGACAACGACTATTAATGTCAACTAGTTCGTGTAGTGTCTACTCGACAACGACTATTAATGTCAACTAGTTCGTCTAGCGTCTACTCGTCAACGACTATTAATGTCAACTAGTTCATCTAGCGTCTACTCGACAACGACTATTAATGTCAAATAGTTCGTGTAGTGTCTACTCGACAACGACTATTAATGTCAACTAGTTCGTGTAGCGTCTACTCAACAACTACTATTAATTTCAACTAGTTCGTCTATCCTCTACTCGACAACTACTATTAATGTCAACTAGTTCGTGTAGTGTCTACTCGACAACGACTATTAATGTCAACTAGTTCGTCTAGCGTGTACTCGACAACTACTATTAATGTCAACTAGTTCGTCTCGCGTCTACTCGACAACGACTATTAATATCAACTAGTTCGTCTCGCATCCACTCGACAACGACTATTAATGTCAACTAGTTCGTGTAGTGTCTACTCGACAACGACTATTAATGTCAACTAGTTCGTCTAGCCTCTACTCGACAACGACTATTAATGTTAACTAGTTCGTCTAGTGTCTACTCGACAACGACTATTAATATCAACTAGTTCGTGTATCATCTACTCGAAAACGACTATTAATGTAAACTAGTTTGTCTAGCGTCTACTCGACAACGACTATTAATGTCAACTAGTTCGTCTAGCGCCTACTCGTCAACGACTATTAATGTCAACTAGTTCATCTAGCGTCTACTCGACAACGACTATTAATGTCAACTAGTTCGTGTATCATCTACTCGACAACGACTATTAATGTAAACTAGTACGTCTAGCTTCTACCCGACAACGACTATTAATGTCAACTAGTTCATCTAGCGTCTACTCGACAACGACTATTAATGTCAACTAGTTCGTGTAGTGTCTACTCGACAACGACTATTAATTTCAACTAGTTCGTCTAGCGTCTACTCGAAAAAGATTATTAATGTCAACTAGTTCGTGTAGCGTCTACTCGGCAACGACTATTAATTTCAACTAGTTCGTCTATCCTCTACTCGACAACTACTATTAATGTTAACTAGTTCGTGTAGTGTCTACTCGACAACGACTATTAATGTCAACTAGTTCGTCTAGCGTGTACTCGACAACTACTATTAATGTCAACTAGTTCATCTCGCGTCTACTCGACAACGACTATTAATATCAACTAGTTTGTCTCGCATCCACTCGACAACGACTATTAATGTCAACTAGTTCGTCTAGCGTCTACTCGACAACTACTATTAATGTCAATTAGTTCGTGTAGCGTCTACTCGACAACGACTATTAATGTCAACTAGTTCGTCTAGCTTCTACTCGACAACGACTATTAATGTCAACTAGTTCGTCTAGCGTCTACTCGACAACGACTATTAATGTCATCTAGTTCGTCTAGCGTCTACTCGACAACAACTATTAATGTCAACTAGTCCGTGTATCATCAACTCGACAACGACTATTAATGTCAACTAGTTCGTGTATCATCTACTCGAAAACGACTAATAATGTAAACTAGTTTGTCTAGCGTCTACTCGACAACGACTATTAATGTCAACTAGTTCGTCTAGCGCCTACTCGTCAACGACTATTAATGTCAACTAGTTCATCTAGCGTCTACTCGACAACGACTATTAATGTCAACTAGTTCGTGTATCATCTACTCGACAACGACTATTAATGTAAACTAGTACGTCTAGCTTCTACTCGACAACGACTATTAATGTCAACTAGTTCGTCTAGCGCCTACTCGTCAACGACTATTAATGTCAACTAGTTCATCTAGCTTCTACTCGACAACGACTATTAATGTCAACTAGTTCGTGTAGTGTCTACTCGACAACGACTATTAATGTCAACTAGTTCGTCTAGCGTCTACTCGAAAAAGATTATTAATGTCAACTAGTTCGTGTAGCGTCTACTCGGCAACGACTATTAATTTCAACTAGTTCGTCTATCCTCTACTCGACAACTACTATTAATGTTAACTAGTTCGTGTAGTGTCTACTCGACAACGACTATTAATGTCAACTAGTTCGTCTAGCGTGTACTCGACAACTACTATTAATGTCAACTAGTTCGTCTCGCGTCTACTCGACAACGACTATTAATATCAACTAGTTCGTCTCGCATCCACTCGACAACGACTATTAATGTCAACTAGTTCGTCTAGCGTCTACTCGACAACTACTATTAATGTCAATTAGTTCGTGTAGCGTCTACTCGACAACGACTATTAATGTCAACTAGTTCGTCTAGCTTCTACTCGACAACGACTATTAATGTCAACTAGTTCGTCTATCGTCTACTCGACAACGACTATTAATGTCATCTAGTTCGTCTAGCGTCTACTCGACAACAACTATTAATGTCAACTAGTCCGTGTATCATCTACTCGACAACGACTATTAATGTAAACTAGTTTGTCTAGCGTCTACTCGACAACGACTATTAATGTCAACTAGTACGTCTAGCGTCTACTCGACAACGACTATTAATGTCAACTAGTTCGTCTAGCGTCTACTCGTCAACGACTATTAATGTCAACTAGTTCATCTAGCGTCTACTCGACAACGACTATTAATGTCAACTAGTTCGTGTAGTGTCTACTCGACAACGACTATTAATGTCAACTAGTTCGTCTAGCGTCTACTCGACAAAGACTATTAATGTCAACTAGTTCGTGTAGCGTCTACTCGGCAACGACTATTAATGTCAACTAGTTCGTCTATCCTCTACTCGACAACTACTATTAATGTCAACTAGTTCGTATAGTGTCTACTCGACAACGACAATTAATGTCAACTAGTTCGTCTAGCGTGTACTCGTCAACGACTATTAATGTCAACTAGTTCGTCTAGCGTGTACTCGACAACTACTATTAATGTCAATTAGTTCGTCTCGCATCCACTCGACAACGACTATTAATGTCAACTAGTTCGTCTAGCGTCTACTCGACAACTACTATTAATGTCAATTAGTTCGTGTAGCGTCTACTCGACAACGACTATTAATGTCAACTAGTTCGTCTAGCTTCTACTCGACAACGACTATTAATGTCAACTAGTTCGTCTATCGTCTACTCGACAACGACTATTAATGTCATCTAGTTCGTCTAGCGTCTACTCGACAACAACTATTAATGTCAACTAGTCCGTGTATCATCTACTCGACAACGACTATTAATGTAAACTAGTTTGTCTAGCGTCTACTCGACAACGACTATTAATGTCAACTAGTACGTCTAGCGTCTACTCGACAACGACTATTAATGTCAACTAGTTCGTCTAGCGTCTACTCGTCAACGACTATTAATGTCAACTAGTTCATCTAGCGTCTACTCGACAACGACTATTAATGTCAACTAGTTCGTGTAGTGTCTACTCGACAACGACTATTAATGTCAACTAGTTCGTCTAGCGTCTACTCGACAAAGACTATTAATGTCAACTAGTTCGTGTAGCGTCTACTCGGCAACGACTATTAATGTCAACTAGTTCGTCTATCCTCTACTCGACAACTACTATTAATGTCAACTAGTTCGTATAGTGTCTACTCGACAACGACAATTAATGTCAACTAGTTCGTCTAGCGTGTACTCGTCAACGACTATTAATGTCAACTAGTTCGTCTAGCGTGTACTCGACAACTACTATTAATGTCAATTAGTTCGTCTCGCGTCTACTCGACAACGACTATTAATATCAACTGTTTCGTCCCGCATCCACTCGACAACGACTATTAATGTCAACTAGTTCGTCTAGCGTCTACTCGACGACTATTAATGTCAACTAGTTCGTGTATCATCTACTCGACAACGACTATTAATGTAAACTAGTTTGTCTAGCATCTACTCGACAACGACTATTAATATCAACTAGTACGTCTAGCGTCTACTCGACAACGACTATTAATGTCAACTAGTTCGTCTAGCGTCTACTCGTCAACGATTATTAATGTCAACTAGTTCATCTAGCGTCTACTCGACAACGACTATTAATGTCAACTAGTTCGTGTAGTGTCTACTCGACAACGACTATTAATGTCAACTAGTTCGTCTAGCGTCTACTCGTCAACGACTATTAATGTCAACTAGTTCATCTAGCATCTACTCGACAACGACTATTAATGTCAAATAGTTCGTGTAGTGTCTACTCGACAACGACTATTAATGTCAACTAGTTCGTGTAGCGTCTACTCAACAACTACTATTAATTTCAACTAGTTCGTCTATCCTCTACTCGACAACTACTATTAATGTCAACTAGTTCGTCTCGCGTCTACTCGACAACGACTATTAATATCAACTAGTTCGTCTCGCATCCACTCGACAACGACTATTAATGTCAACTAGTTCGTGTAGTGTCTACTCGACAACGACTATTAATGTCAACTAGTTCGTCTAGCCTCTACTCGACAACGACTATTAATGTTAACTAGTTCGTCTAGTGTCTACTCGACAACGACTATTAATATCAACTAGTTCGTCTAGCGTCTACTCGACAACGACTATTAATGTCAACTAGTTCGTCTAGCGTCTACTCGACAACGACTATTAATGTCAACTAGTTCGTGTATCATCTACTCGAAAACGACTATTAATGTAAACTAGTTTGTCTAGCGTCTACTCGACAACGACTATTAATGTCAACTAGTTCGTCTACCGCCTACTCGTCAACGACTATTAATGTCAACTAGTTCATCTAGCGTCTACTCGACAACGACTATTAATGTCAACTAGTTCGTGTATCATCTACTCGACAACGACTATTAATGTAAACTAGTACGTCTAGCTTCTACCCGACAACGACTATTAATGTCAACTAGTTCATCTAGCGTCTACTCGACAACGACTATTAATGTCAACTAGTTCGTGTAGTGTCTACTCGACAACGACTATTAATTTCAACTAGTTCGTCTAGCGTCTACTCGAAAAAGATTATTAATGTCAACTAGTTCGTGTAGCGTCTACTCGGCAACGACTATTAATTTCAACTAGTTCGTCTATCCTCTACTCGACAACTACTATTAATGTTAACTAGTTCGTGTAATGTCTACTCGACAACGACTATTAATGTCAACTAGTTCGTCTAGCGTGTACTCGACAACTACTATTAATGTCAACTAGTTCGTCTCGCGTCTACTCGACAACGACTATTAATATCAACTAGTTCGTCTCGCATCCACTCGACAACGACTATTAATGTCAACTAGTTCGTCTAGCGTCTACTCGACAACTACTATTAATGTCAATTAGTTCGTGTAGCGTCTACTCGACAACGACTATTAATGTCAACTAGTTCGTCTAGCTTCTACTCGACAACGACTATTAATGTCAACTAGTTCGTCTATCGTCTACTCGTCAACGATTATTAATGTCAACTAGTTCATCTAGCGTCTACTCGACAACGACTATTAATGTCAACTAGTTCGTGTAGTGTCTACTCGACAACGACTATTAATGTCAACTAGTTCGTCTAGCGTCTACTCGTCAACGACTATTAATGTCAACTAGTTCATCTAGCGTCTACTCGACAACGACTATTAATGTCAAATAGTTCGTGTAGTGTCTACTCGACAACGACTATTAATGTCAACTAGTTCGTGTAGCGTCTACTCAACAACTACTATTAATTTCAACTAGTTCGTCTATCCTCTACTCGACAACTACTATTAATGTCAACTAGTTCGTGTAGTGTCTACTCGACAACGACTATTAATGTCAACTAGTTCGTCTAGCGTGTACTCGACAACTACTATTAATGTCAACTAGTTCGTCTCGCGTCTACTCGACAACGACTATTAATATCAACTAGTTCGTCTCGCATCCACTCGACAACGACTATTAATGTCAACTAGTTCGTGTAGTGTCTACTCGACAACGACTATTAATGTCAACTAGTTCGTCTAGCCTCTACTCGACAACGACTATTAATGTTAACTAGTTCGTCTAGTGTCTACTCGACAACGACTATTAATATCAACTAGTTCGTCTAGCGTCTTCTCGACAACGACTATTAATGTCAACTAGTTCGTCTAGCGTCTACTCGACAACGACTATTAATGTCAACTAGTTCGTGTATCATCTACTCGAAAACGACTATTAATGTAAACTAGTTTGTCTAGCGTCTACTCGACAACGACTATTAATGTCAACTAGTTCGTCTAGCGCCTACTCGTAAACGACTATTAATGTCAACTAGTTCATCTAGCGTCTACTCGACAACGACTATTAATGTCAACTAGTTCGTGTATCATCTACTCGACAACGACTATTAATGTAAACTAGTACGTCTAGCTTCTACCCGACAACGACTATTAATGTCAACTAGTTCATCTAGCGTCTACTCGATAACGACTATTAATGTCAACTAGTTCGTGTAGTGTCTACTCGACAACGACTATTAATTTCAACTAGTTCGTCTAGCGTCTACTCGAAAAAGATTATTAATGTCAACTAGTTCGTGTAGCGTCTACTCGGCAACGACTATTAATTTCAACTAGTTCGTCTATCCTCTACTCGACAACTACTATTAATGTTAACTAGTTCGTGTAGTGTCTACTCGACAACGACTATTAATGTCAACTAGTTCGTCTAGCGTGTACTCGACAACTACTATTAATGTCAACTAGTTCATCTCGCGTCTACTCGACAACGACTATTAATATCAACTAGTTTGTCTCGCATCCACTCGACAACGACTATTAATGTCAACTAGTTCGTCTAGCGTCTACTCGACAACTACTATTAATGTCAATTAGTTCGTGTAGCGTCTACTCGACAACGACTATTAATGTCAACTAGTTCGTCTAGCTTCTACTCGACAACGACTATTAATGTCAACTAGTTCGTCTAGCGTCTACTCGACAACGACTATTAATGTCATCTAGTTCGTCTAGCGTCTACTCGACAACAACTATTAATGTCAACTAGTCCGTGTATCATCAACTCGACAACGACTATTAATGTCAACTAGTTCGTGTATCATCTACTCGAAAACGACTAATAATGTAAACTAGTTTGTCTAGCGTCTACTCGACAACGACTATTAATGTCAACTAGTTCGTCTAGCGCCTACTCGTCAACGACTATTAATGTCAACTAGTTCATCTAGCGTCTACTCGACAACGACTATTAATGTCAACTAGTTCGTGTATCATCTACTCGACAACGACTATTAATGTAAACTAGTACGTCTAGCTTCTACTCGACAACGACTATTAATGTCAACTAGTTCGTCTAGCGCCTACTCGTCAACGACTATTAATGTCAACTAGTTCATCTAGCGTCTACTCGACAACGACTATTAATGTCAACTAGTTCGTGTAGTGTCTACTCGACAACGACTATTAATGTCAACTAGTTCGTCTAGCGTCTACTCGAAAAAGATTATTAATGTCAACTAGTTCGTGTAGCGTCTACTCGGCAACGACTATTAATTTCAACTAGTTCGTCTATCCTCTACTCGACAACTACTATTAATGTTAACTAGTTCTTGTAGTGTCTACTCGACAACGACTATTAATGTCAACTAGTTCGTCTAGCGTGTACTCGACAACTACTATTAATGTCAACTAGTTCGTCTCGCGTCTACTCGACAACGACTATTAATATCAACTATTTCGTCTCGCATCCACTCGACAACGACTATTAATGTCAAATTGTTCGTCTAGCGTCTACTCGACAACTACTATAAATGTCAACTAGTTCGTGTAGCGTCTACTCGACAACGACTATTAATGTCAACTAGTTCGTCTAGCGCCTACTCGACAACGACTATTAATGTCAACTAGTTCTTCTATCGTCTACTCGACAGCGATTATTAATGTCAACTAGTTCGTCTAGCCTCTACTCGACAACGATTATTAATGTCAACTAGTTCGTCTACCGTCTACTCGACAACGACTATTAATATCAACTAGTTCGTCCAGCGTCTACTCGACAACTAGTATTAATGTCAACTAGTTCGTCTAGAGTCTACTCGTCAATGACTATTAATGTCAACTAGTTCGTCTAGCCTCTACTCGACAACAACTATTAATGTCAACTAGTTCGTGTAGCGTCTACTCGACAACGACTATTAATGTCAACTAGTTCGTCTAGCGTCTACTCGACAACGACTATTAATGTCAACTAGTTCGTCTAGCGTCTACTCGAAAACGACTATTAATGTCAACTAGTTCGTGTATCATCTACTCGAAAACGACTATTAATGTAAACTAGTTTGTCTAGCGTCTACTCGACAACGACTATTAATGTCAACTAGTTCGTCTAGCGCCTACTCGTCAACGACTATTAATGTCAACTAGTTCATCTAGCGTCTACTCGACAACGACTATTAATGTCAACTAGTTCGTGTATCATCTACTCGACAACGACTATTAATGTAAACTAGTACGTCTAGCTTCTACCCGACAACGACTATTAATGTCAACTAGTTCATCTAGCGTCTACTCGACAACGACTATTAATGTCAACTAGTTCGTGTAGTGTCTACTCGACAACGACTATTAATTTCAACTAGTTCGTCTAGCGTCTACTCGAAAAAGATTATTAATGTCAACTAGTTCGTGTAGCGTCTACTCGGCAACGACTATTAATTTCAACTAGTTCGTCTATCCTCTACTCGACAACTACTATTAATGTTAACTAGTTCGTGTAGTGTCTACTCGACAACGACTATTAATGTCAACTAGTTCGTCTAGCGTGTACTCGACAACTACTATTAATGTCAACTAGTTCGTCTCGCGTCTACTCGACAACGACTATTAATATCAACTAGTTTGTCTCGCATCCACTCGACAACGACTATTAATGTCAACTAGTTCGTCTAGCGTCTACTCGACAACTACTATTAATGTCAATTAGTTCGTGTAGCGTCTACTCGACAACGACTATTAATGTCAACTAGTTCGTCTAGCTTCTACTCGACAACGACTATTAATGTCAACTAGTTCGTCTAGCGTCTACTCGACAACGACTATTAATGTCATCTAGTTCGTCTAGCGTCTACTCGACAACAACTATTAATGTCAACTAGTCCGTGTATCATCAACTCGACAACGACTATTAATGTCAACTAGTTCGTGTATCATCTACTCGAAAACGACTAATAATGTAAACTAGTTTGTCTAGCGTCTACTCGACAACGACTATTAATGTCAACTAGTTCGTCTAGCGCCTACTCGTCAACGACTATTAATGTCAACTAGTTCATCTAGCGTCTACTCGACAACGACTATTAATGTCAACTAGTTCGTGTATCATCTACTCGACAACGACTATTAATGTAAACTAGTACGTCTAGCTTCTACTCGACAACGACTATTAATGTCAACTAGTTCGTCTAGCGCCTACTCGTCAACGACTATTAATGTCAACTAGTTCATCTAGCGTCTACTCGACAACGACTATTAATGTCAACTAGTTCGTGTAGTGTCTACTCGACAACGACTATTAATGTCAACTAGTTCGTCTAGCGTCTACTCGAAAAAGATTATTAATGTCAACTAGTTCGTGTAGCGTCTACTCGGCAACGACTATTAATTTCAACTAGTTCGTCTATCCTCTACTCGACAACTACTATTAATGTTAACTAGTTCTTGTAGTGTCTACTCGACAACGACTATTAATGTCAACTAGTTCGTCTAGCGTGTACTCGACAACTACTATTAATGTCAACTAGTTCGTCTCGCGTCTACTCGACAACGACTATTAATATCAACTATTTCGTCTCGCATCCACTCGACAACGACTATTAATGTCAAATTGTTCGTCTAGCGTCTACTCGACAACTACTATAAATGTCAACTAGTTTGTGTAGCGTCTACTCGACAACGACTATTAATGTCAACTAGTTCGTCTAGCGCCTACTCGACAACGACTATTAATGTTAACTAGTTCTTCTATCGTCTACTCGACAGCGATTATTAATGTCAACTAGTTCGTCTAGCCTCTACTCGACAACGATTATTAATGTCAACTAGTTCGTCTACCGTCTACTCGACAACGACTATTAATATCAACTAGTTCGTCCAGCGTCTACTCGACAACTAGTATTAATGTCAACTAGTTCGTCTAGAGTCTACTCGTCAATGACTATTAATGTCAACTAGTTCGTCTAGCCTCTACTCGACAACAACTATTAATGTCAACTAGTTCGTGTAGTGCCTACTCGACATCGACAATTAATGTCAACTAGTTCGTCTAGCATCTACTCGACAACGACAATTAATGTCAACTAGTTCGTCTATCCTCTACTCGACAACTACTATTAATGTCAACTAGTTCGTCTCGCATTTACTCGACAACGACTATTAATGTCAACTAGTTCGTATAGTGTCTACTCGACAATGACTATTAATGTCAACTAGTTCGTCTAGCGTCTACTCGACAACTACTATTAATGTCAACTAGTTCGTCTAGCGTCCACTCGACAACGACTATTAATGTCAACTAGTTCGTCTAGCGTCTACTCGACAACTACTATAAATGTCAATTAGTTCGTGTAGCGTCTACTCGACAACGACTATTAATGTCAACTAGTTCGTCTAGCTTCTACTCGACAACGACTATTAATGTCAACTAGTTCGTCTATCGTCTACTCGACAACGACTATTAATATCATCTAGTTCGTCTAGCGTCTACTCGACAACAACTATTAAGGTCAACTAGTCCGTGTATCATCTACTCGACAACGACTATTAATGTAAACTAGTTTGTCTAGCGTCTACTCGACAACGTCTATTAATGTCAACTAGTACGTCTAGCGTCTACTCGACAACGACTATTAATGTTAACTAGTTCGTCTAGCGTCTACTCGTCAACGACTATTAATGTCAACTAGTTCATCTAGCGTCTACTCGACAACGACTATTAATGTCAACTAGTTCGTGTAGTGTCTACTCGACAACGACTATTAATGTCAACTAGTTCGTCTAGCGTCTACTCGACAAAGACTATTAATGTCAACTAGTTCGTGTAGCGTCTACTCGGCAACGAATATTAATGTCAACTAGTTCGTCTATCCTCTACTCGACAACTACTATTAATGTCAACTAGTTCGTATAGTGTCTACTCGACAACGACAATTAATGTCAACTAGTTCGTCTAGCGTGTACTCGTCAACGACTATTAATGTCAACTAGTTCGTGTAGAGTGTACTCGACAACTACTATTAATGTCAACTAGTTCGTCTCGCGTCTACTCGACAACGACTATTAATATCAACTGTTTCGTCTCGCATCCACTCGACAACGACTATTAATGTCAACTAGTTCGTCTAGCTTCTACTCGACGACTATTAATGTCAACTAGTTCGTGTATCATCTACTCGACAACGACTATTAATGTAAACTAGTTTGTCTAGCGTCTACTCGACAACGACTATTAATATCAACTAGTACGTCTAGCGTCTACTCGACAACGACTATTAATGTCAACTAGTTCGTCTAGCGTCTACTCGTCAACGATTATTAATGTCAACTAGTTCATCTAGCGTCTACTCGACAACGACTATTAATGTCAACTAGTTCGTGTAGTGTCTACTCGACAACGACTATTAATGTCAACTAGTTCGTCTAGCGTCTACTCGTCAACGACTATTAATGTCAACTAGTTCATCTAGCGTCTACTCGACAATGACTATTAATGTCAACTAGTTCGGGTAGTGTCTACTCGACAACGACTATTAATGTCAACTAGTTCGTGTAGCGTCTACTCAACAACTACTATTAATTTCAACTAGTTCGTCTATCCTCTACTCGACAACTACTATTAATGTCAACTAGTTCGTGTAGTGTCTACTCGACAACGACTATTAATGTCAACTAGTTCGTCTAGCGTGTACTCGACAACTACTATTAATGTCAACTAGTTCGTCTCGCGTCTACTCGACAACGACTATTAATATCAACTAGTTCGTCTCGCATCCACTCGACAACGACTATTAATGTCAACTAGTTCGTGTAGTGTCTACTCGACAACGACTATTAATGTCAACTAGTTCGTCTAGCCTCTACTCGACAACGACTATTAATGTTAACTAGTTCGTCTAGTGTCTACTCGACAACGACTATTAATATCAACTAGTTCGTCTAGCGTCTACTCGACAACGGCTATTAATGTCAACTAGTTCGTCTAGCGTCTACTCGACAACGACTATTAATGTCAACTAGTTCGTGTATCATCTACTCGAAAACGACTATTAATGTAAACTAGTTTGTCTAGCGTCTACTCGACAACGACTATTAATGTCAACTAGTTCGTCTAGCGCCTACTCGTCAACGACTATTAATGTCAACTAGTTCATCTAGCGTCTACTCGACAACGACTATTAATGTCAACTAGTTCGTGTATCATCTACTCGACAATGACTATTAATGTAAACTAGTACGTCTAGCTTCTACTCGACAACGACTATTAATGTCAACTAGTTCGTCTAGCGCCTACTCGTCAATGACTATTAATGTCAACTAGTTCATCTAGCATCTACTCGACAACGACTATTAATGTCAACTAGTTCGTGTAGTGTCTACTCGACAACGACTATTAATGTCAACTAGTTCGTCTAGCGTCTACTCGAAAAAGATTATTAATGTCAACTAGTTCGTGTAGCGTCTACTCGGCAACGACTATTAATTTCAACTAGTTCGTCTATCCTCTACTCGACAACTACTATTAATGTTAACTAGTTCGTGTAGTGTCTACTCGACAACGACTATTAATGTCAACTAGTTCGTCTAGCGTGTACTCGACAACTACTATTAATGTCAACTAGTTCGTCTCGCGTCTACTCGACAACGACTATTAATATCAACTAGTTCGTCTCGCATCCACTCGACAACGACTATTAATGTCAACTAGTTCGTCTAGCGTCTACTCGACAACTACTATTAATGTCAATTAGTTCGTGTAGCGTCTACTCGACAACGACTATTAATGTCAACTAGTTCGTCTAGCTGCTACTCGACAAGGACTATTAATGTCAACTAGTTCGTCTATCGTCTACTCGACAACGACTATTAATGTCATCTAGTTCGTCTAGCGTCTACTCGACAACAACTATTAATGTCAACTAGCCCGTGTATCATCTACTCGACAACGACTATTAATGTAAACTAGTTTGTCTAGCGTCTACTCGACAACGACTATTAATGTCAACTAGTACGTCTAGCGTCTACTCGACAACGACTATTAATGTCAACTAGTTCGTCTAGCGTCTACTCGTCAACGACTATTAATGTCAACTAGTTCATCTAGCGTCTACTCGACAACGACTATTAATGTCAACTAGTTCGTGTAGTGTCTACTCGACAACGACTATTAATGTCAACTAGTTCGTCTAGCGTCTACTCGACAAAGACTATTAATGTCAACTAGTTCGTGTAGCGTCTACTCGGCAACGACTATTAATATCAACTAGTTCGTCTATCCTCTACTCGACAACTACTATTAATGTCAACTAGTTCGTATAGTGTCTACTCGACAACGACAATTAATGTCAACTAGTTCGTCTAGCGTGTACTCGTCAACGACTATTAATGTCAACTAGTTCGTCTAGCGTGTACTCGACAACTACTATTAATGTCAATTAGTTCGTCTCGCGTCTACTCGACAACGACTATTAATATCAACTGTTTCGTCCCGCATCCACTCGACAACGACTATTAATGTCAACTAGTTCGTCTAGCGTCTACTCGACGACTATTAATGTCAACTAGTTCGTGTATCATCTACTCGACAACGACTATTAATGTAAACTAGTTTGTCTAGCGTCTACTCGACAACGACTATTAATGTCAACTAGTTCGTCTAGCGTCTACTCGTCAACGATTATTAATGTCAACTAGTTCATCTAGCGTCTACTCGACAACGACTATTAATGTCAACTAGTTCGTGTAGTGTCTACTCGACAACGACTATTAATGTCAACTAGTTCGTCTAGCGTCTACTCGTCAACGACTATTAATGTCAACTAGTTCATCTAGCGTCTACTCGACAACGACTATTAATGTCAAATAGTTCGTGTAGTGTCTACTCGACAACGACTATTAATGTCAACTAGTTCGTGTAGCGTCTACTCAACAACTACTATTAATTTCAACTAGTTCGTCTATCCTCTACTCGACAACTACTATTAATGTCAACTAGTTCGTGTAGTGTCTACTCGACAACGACTATTAATGTCAACTAGTTCGTCTAGCGTGTACTCGACAACTACTATTAATGTCAACTAGTTCGTCTCGCGTCTACTCGACAACGACTATTAATATCAACTAGTTCGTCTCGCATCCACTCGACAACGACTATTAATGTCAACTAGTTCGTGTAGTGTCTACTCGACAACGACTATTAATGTCAACTAGTTCGTCTAGCCTCTACTCGACAACGACTATTAATGTTAACTAGTTCGTCTAGTGTCTACTCGACAACGACTATTATTATCAACTAGTTCGTCTAGCGTCTACTCGACAACGACTATTAATGTCAACTAGTTCGTCTAGCGTCTACTCGACAACGACTATTAATGTCAACTAGTTCGTGTATCATCTACTCGAAAACGACTATTAATGTAAACTAGTTTGTCTAGCGTCTACTCGACAATGACTATTAATATCAACTAGTTCGTCTCGCATCCACTCGACAACGACTATTAATGTCAACTAGTTCGTCTAGCGTCTACTCGACAATTAATATTAATGTCAATTAGTTCGTGTAGCGTCTACTCGACAACGACTATTAATGTCAACTAGTTCGTCTAGCTTCTACTCGACAACGACTATTAATGTCAACTAGTTCGTCTATCGTCTACTCGACAACGACTATTAATGTCATCTAGTTCGTCTAGCGTCTACTCGACAACAACTATTAATGTCAACTAGTCCGTGTATCATCTACTCGACAACGACTATTAATGTAAACTAGTTTGTCTAGCGTCTACTCGACAACGACTATTAATGTCAACTAGTACGTCTAGCGTCTACTCGACAACGACTATTAATGTCAACTAGTTCGTCTAGCGTCTACTCGTCAACGACTATTAATGTCAACTAGTTCATCTAGCGTCTACTCGACAACGACTATTAATGTCAACTAGTTCGTGTAGTGTCTACTCGACAACGACTATTAATGTCAACTAGTTCGTCTAGCGTCTACTCGACAAAGACTATTAATGTCAACTAGTTCGTGTAGCGTCTACTCGGCAACGACTATTAATGTCAACTAGTTCGTCTATCCTCTACTCGACAACTACTATTAATGTCAACTAGTTCGTATAGTGTCTACTCGACAACGACAATTAATGTCAACTAGTTCGTCTAGCGTGTACTCGTCAACGACTATTAATGTCAACTAGTTCGTCTAGCGTGTACTCGACAACTACTATTAATGTCAATTAGTTCGTCTCGCGTCTACTCGACAACGACTATTAATATCAACTGTTTCGTCCCGCATCCACTCGACAACGACTATTAATGTCAACTAGTTCGTCTAGCGTCTACTCGACGACTATTAATGTCAACTAGTTCGTGTATCATCTACTCGACAACGACTATTAATGTAAACTAGTTTGTCTAGCATCTACTCGACAACGACTATTAATATCAACTAGTACGTCTAGCGTCTACTCGACAACGACTATTAATGTCAACTAGTTCGTCTAGCGTCTACTCGTCAACGATTATTAATGTCAACTAGTTCATCTAGCGTCTACTCGACAACGACTATTAATGTCAACTAGTTCGTGTAGTGTCTACTCGACAACGACTATTAATGTCAACTAGTTCGTCTAGCGTCTACTCGTCAACGACTATTAATGTCAACTAGTTCATCTAGCGTCTACTCGACAACGACTATTAATGTCAAATAGTTCGTGTAGTGTCTACTCGACAACGACTATTAATGTCAACTAGTTCGTGTAGCGTCTACTCAACAACTACTATTAATTTCAACTAGTTCGTCTATCCTCTACTCGACAACTACTATTAATGTCAACTAGTTCGTGTAGTGTCTACTCGACAACGACTATTAATGTCAACTAGTTCGTCTAGCGTGTACTCGACAACTACTATTAATGTCAACTAGTTCGTCTCGCGTCTACTCGACAACGACTATTAATATCAACTAGTTCGTCTCGCATCCACTCGACAACGACTATTAATGTCAAATAGTTCGTGTAGTGTCTACTCGACAACGACTATTAATGTCAACTAGTTCGTCTAGCCTCTACTCGACAACGACTATTAATGTTAACTAGTTCGTCTAGTGTCTACTCGACAACGACTATTAATATCAACTAGTTCGTCTAGCGTCTACTCGACAACGACTATTAATGTCAACTAGTTCGTCTAGCGTCTACTCGACAACGACTATTAATGTCAACTAGTTCGTGTATCATCTACTCGAAAACGACTATTAATGTAAACTAGTTTGTCTAGCGTCTACTCGACAACGACTATTAATGTCAACTAGTTCGTCTAGCGCCTACTCGTCAACGACTATTAATGTCAACTAGTTCATCTAGCGTCTACTCGACAACGACTATTAATGTCAACTAGTTCGTGTATCATCTACTCGACAACGACTATTAATGTAAACTAGTACGTCTAGCTTCTACTCGACAACGACTATTAATGTCAACTAGTTCGTATAGTGTCTACTCGACAACGACAATTAATGTCAACTAGTTCGTCTAGCGTGTACTCGTCAACGACTATTAATGTCAACTAGTTCGTCTAGCGTGTACTCGACAACTACTATTAATGTCAATTAGTTCGTCTCGCGTCTACTCGACAACGACTATTAATATCAACTGTTTCGTCCCGCATCCACTCGACAACGACTATTAATGTCAACTAGTTCGTCTAGCGTCTACTCGAAGACTATTAATGTCAACTAGTTCGTGTATCATCTACTCGACAACGACTATTAATGTAAACTAGTTTGTCTAGCATCTACTCGACAACGACTATTAATATCAACTAGTACGTCTAGCGTCTACTCGACAACGACTATTAATGTCAACTAGTTCGTCTAGCGTCTACTCGTCAACGATTATTAATGTCAACTAGTTCATCTAGCGTCTACTCGACAACGACTATTAATGTCAACTAGTTCGTGTAGTGTCTACTCGACAACGACTATTAATGTCAACTGGTTCGTCTAGCGTCTACTCGTCAACGACTATTAATGTCAACTAGTTCATCTAGCGTCTACTCGACAACGACTATTAATGTCAAATAGTTCGTGTAGTGTCTACTCGACAACGACTATTAATGTCAACTAGTTCGTGTAGCGTCTACTCAACAACTACTATTAATTTCAACTAGTTCGTCTATCCTCTACTCGACAACTACTATTAATGTCAACTAGTTCGTGTAGTGTCTACTCGACAACGACTATTAATGTCAACTAGTTCGTCTAGCGTGTACTCGACAACTACTATTAATGTCAACTAGTTCGTCTCGCGTCTACTCGACAACGACTATTAATATCAACTAGTTCGTCTCGCATCCACTCGACAACGACTATTAATGTCAAATAGTTCGTGTAGTGTCTACTCGACAACGACTATTAATGTCAACTAGTTCGTCTAGCCTCTACTCGACAACGACTATTAATGTTAACTAGTTCGTCTAGTGTCTACTCGACAACGACTATTAATATCAACTAGTTCGTCTAGCGTCTACTCGACAACGACTATTAATGTCAACTAGTTCGTCTAGCGTCTACTCGACAACGACTATTAATGTCAACTAGTTCGTGTATCATCTACTCGAAAACGACTATTAATGTAAACTAGTTTGTCTAGCGTCTACTCGACAACGACTATTAATGTCAACTAGTTCGTCTAGCGCCTACTCGTCAACGACTATTAATGTCAACTAGTTCATCTAGCGTCTACTCGACAACGACTATTAATATCAACTAGTTCGTGTATCATCTACTCGACAACGACTATTAATGTAAACTAGTACGTCTAGCTTCTACTCGACAACGACTATTAATGTCAACTAGTTCGTATAGTGTCTACTCGACAACGACAATTAATGTCAACTAGTTCGTCTAGCGTGTACTCGTCAACGACTATTAATGTCAACTAGTTCGTCTAGCGTGTACTCGACAACTACTATTAATGTCAATTAGTTCGTCTCGCGTCTACTCGACAACGACTATTAATATCAACTGTTTCGTCCCGCATCCACTCGACAACGACTATTAATGTCAACTAGTTCGTCTAGCGTCTACTCGACGACTATTAATGTCAACTAGTTCGTGTATCATCTACTCGACAACGACTATTAATGTAAACTAGTTCGTGTAGTGTCTACTCGACAACGACTATTAATGTCAACTAGTTCGTCTAGCGTCTACTCGTCAACGATTATTAATGTCAACTAGTTCATCTAGCGTCTACTCGACAACGACTATTAATGTCAACTAGTTCGTGTAGTGTCTACTCGACAACGACTATTAATGTCAACTAGTTCGTCTAGCGTCTACTCGTCAACGACTATTAATGTCAACTAGTTCATCTAGCGTCTACTCGACAACGACTATTAATGTCAAATAGTTCGTGTAGTGTCTACTCGACAACGACTATTAATGTCAACTAGTTCGTGTAGCGTCTACTCAACAACTACTATTAATTTCAACTAGTTCGTCTATCCTCTACTCGACAACTACTATTAATGTCAACTAGTTCGTGTAGTGTCTACTCGACAACGACTATTAATGTCAACTAGTTCGTCTAGCGTGTACTCGACAACTACTATTAATGTCAACTAGTTCGTCTCGCGTCTACTCGACAACGACTATTAATATCAACTAGTTCGTCTCGCATCCACTCGACGACTATTAATGTCAAATAGTTCGTGTAGTGTCTACTCGACAACGACTATTAATGTCAACTAGTTCGTCTAGCCTCTACTCGACAACGACTATTAATGTTAACTAGTTCGTCTAGTGTCTACTCGACAACGACTATTAATATCAACTAGTTCGTCTAGCGTCTACTCGACAACGACTATTAATGTCAACTAGTTCGTCTAGCGTCTACTCGACAACGACTATTAATGTCAACTAGTTCGTGTATCATCTACTCGAAAACGACTATTAATGTAAACTAGTTTGTCTAGCGTCTACTCGACAACGACTATTAATGTCAACTAGTTCGTCTAGCGCCTACTCGTCAACGACTATTAATGTCAACTAGTTCATCTAGCGTCTACTCGACAACGACTATTAATGTCAACTAGTTCGTGTATCATCTACTCGACAACGACTATTAATGTAAACTAGTACGTCTAGCTTCTACTCGACAACGACTATTAATGTCAACTAGTTCGTATAGTGTCTACTCGACAACGACAATTAATGTCAACTAGTTCGTCTAGCGTTTACTCGTCAACGACTATTAATGTCAACTAGTTCGTCTAGCGTGTACTCGACAACTACTATTAATGTCAATTAGTTCGTCTCGCGTCTACTCGACAACGACTATTAATATCAACTGTTTCGTCCCGCATCCACTCGACAACGACTATTAATGTCAACTAGTTCGTCTAGCGTCTACTCGACGACTATTAATGTCAACTAGTTCGTGTATCATCTACTCGACAACGACTATTAATGTAAACTAGTTTGTCTAGCATCTACTCGACAACGACTATTAATATCAACTAGTACGTCTAGCGTCTACTCGACAACGACTATTAATGTCAACTAGTTCGTCTAGCGTCTACTCGTCAACGATTATTAATGTCAACTAGTTCATCTAGCGTCTACTCGACAACGACTATTAATGTCAACTAGTTCGTGTAGTGTCTACTCGACAACGACTATTAATGTCAACTAGTTCGTCTAGCGTCTACTCGTCAACGACTATTAATGTCAACTAGTTCATCTAGCGTCTACTCGACAACGACTATTAATGTCAAATAGTTCGTGTAGTGTCTACTCGACAACGACTATTAATGTCAACTAGTTCGTGTAGCGTCTACTCAACAACTACTATTAATTTCAACTAGTTCGTCTATCCTCTACTCGACAACTACTATTAATGTCAACTAGTTCGTGTAGTGTCTACTCGACAACGACTATTAATGTCAACTAGTTCGTCTAGCGTGTACTCGACAACTACTATTAATGTCAACTAGTTCGTCTCGCGTCTACTCGACAACGACTATTAATATCAACTAGTTCGTCTCGCATCCACTCGACAACGACTATTAATGTCAAATAGTTCGTGTAGTGTCTACTCGACAACGACTATTAATGTCAACTAGTTCGTCTAGCCTCTACTCGACAACGACTATTAATGTTAACTAGTTCGTCTAGTGTCTACTCGACAACGACTATTAATATCAACTAGTTCGTCTAGCGTCTACTCGACAACGACTATTAATGTCAACTAGTTCGTCTAGCGTCTACTCGACAACGACTATTAATGTCAACTAGTTCGTGTATCATCTACTCGAAAACGACTATTAATGTAAACTAGTTTGTCTAGCGTCTACTCGACAACGACTATTAATGTCAACTAGTTCGTCTAGCGCCTACTCGTCAACGACTATTAATGTCAACTAGTTCATCTAGCGTCTACTCGACAACGACTATTAATGTCAACTAGTTCGTGTATCATCTACTCGACAACGACTACTAATGTAAACTAGTACGTCTAGCTTCTACTCGACAACGACTATTAATGTCAACTAGTTCGTATAGTGTCTACTCGACAACGACAATTAATGTCAACTAGTTCGTCTAGCGTGTACTCGTCAACGACTATTAATGTCAACTAGTTCGTCTAGCGTGTACTCGACAACTACTATTAATGTCAATTAGTTCGTCTCGCGTCTACTCGACAACGACTATTAATATCAACTGTTTCGTCCCGCATCCACTCGACAACGACTATTAATGTCAACTAGTTCGTCTAGCGTCTACTCGACGACTATTAATGTCAACTAGTTCGTGTATCATCTACTCGACAACGACTATTAATGTAAACTAGTTTGTCTAGCATCTACTCGACAACGACTATTAATATCAACTAGTACGTCTAGCGTCTACTCGACAACGACTATTAATGTCAACTAGTTCGTCTAGCGTCTACTCGTCAACGATTATTAATGTCAACTAGTTCATCTAGCGTCTACTCGACAACGACTATTAATGTCAACTAGTTCGTGTAGTGTCTACTCGACAACGACTATTAATGTCAACTAGTTCGTCTAGCGTCTACTCGTCAACGACTATTAATGTCAACTAGTTCATCTAGCGTCTACTCGACAACGACTATTAATGTCAAATAGTTCGTGTAGTGTCTACTCGACAAAGACTATTAATGTCAACTAGTTCGTGTAGCGTCTACTCAACAACTACTATTAATTTCAACTAGTTCGTCTATCCTCTACTCGACAACTACTATTAATGTCAACTAGTTCGTGTAGTGTCTACTCGACAACGACTATTAATGTCAACTAGTTCGTCTAGCGTGTACTCGACAACTACTATTAATGTCAACTAGTTCGTCTCGCGTCTACTCGACAACGACTATTAATATCAACTAGTTCGTCTCGCATCAACTCGACAACGACTATTAATGTCAACTAGTTCGTGTAGTGTCTACTCGACAACGACAATTAATGTCAACTAGTTCGTCTAGCCTCTACTCGACAACGACTATTAATGTTAACTAGTTCGTCTAGTGTCTACTCGACAACGACTATTAATATCAACTAGTTCGTCTAGCGTCTACTCGACAACGACTATTAATGTCAACTAGTTCGTCTAGCGTCTACTCGACAACGACTATTAATGTCAACTATTTCGTGTATCATCTACTCGAAAACGACTATTAATGTAAACTAGTTCGTCTAGCGCCTACTCGTCAACGACTATTAATGTCAACTAGTTCATCTAGCGTCTACTCGACAACGACTATTAATGCCAACTAGTTCGTGTATCATCTACTCGACAACGACTATTAATGTAAACTAGTACGTCTAGCTTCTACTCGACAACGACTATTAATGTCAACTAGTTCATCTAGCGTCTACTCGACAACGACTATTAATGTCAACTAGTTCGTGTAGTGTCTACTCGACAACGACTATTAATGTCAACTAGTTCGTCTAGCGTCTACTCGAAAAAGATTATTAATGTCAACTAGTTCGTGTAGCGTCTACTCGGCAACGACTATTAATTTCAACTAGTTCGTCTATCCTCTACTCGACAACTACTATTAATGTTAACTAGTTCGTGTAGTGTCTACTCGACAACGACTATTAATGTCAACTAGTTCGTCTAGCGTGTACTCGACAACTACTATTAATGTCAACTAGTTCGTCTCGCGTCTACTCGACAACGACTATTAATATCAACTAGTTCGTCTCGCATCCACTCGACAACGACTATTAATGTCAACTAGTTCGTCTAGCGTCTACTTGACAACTACTATTAATGTCAATTAGTTCGTGTAGCGTCTACTCGACAACGACTATTAATGTCAACTAGTTCGTCTAGCTTCTACTCGACAACGACTATTAATGTCAACTAGTTCGTCTATCGTCTACTCGACAACGACTATTAATGTCATCTAGTTCGTCTAGCGTCTACTCGACAACAACTATTAATGTCAACTAGTCCGTGTATCATCTACTCGACAACGACTATTAATGTAAACTAGTTTGTCTAGCGTCTACTCGACAACGACTATTAATGTCAACTAGTACGTCTAGCGTCTACTCGACAACGACTATTAATGTCAACTAGTTCGTCTAGCGTCTACTCGTCAACGACTATTAATGTCAACTAGTTCATCTAGCGTCTACTCGACAACGACTATTAATGTCAACTAGTTCGTGTAGTGTCTACTCGACAACGACTATTAATGTCAACTAGTTCGTCTAGCGTCTACTCGACAAAGACTATTAATGTCAACTAGTTCGTGTACCGTCTACTCGGCAACGACTATTAATGTCAACTAGTTCGTCTATCCTCTACTCGACAACTACTATTAATGTCAACTAGTTCGTATAGTGTCTACTCGACAACGACAATTAATGTCAACTAGTTCGTCTAGCGTGTACTCGTCAACGACTATTAATGTCAACTAGTTCGTCTAGCGTGTACTCGACAACTACTATTAATGTCAATTAGTTCGTCTCGCGTCTACTCGACAACGACTATTAATATCAACTGTTTCGTCCCGCATCCACTCGACAACGACTATTAATGTCAACTAGTTCGTCTAGCGTCTACTCGACGACTATTAATGTCAACTAGTTCGTGTATCATCTACTCGACAACGACTATTAATGTAAACTAGTTTGTCTAGCGTCTACTCGACAACGACTATTAATATCAACTAGTACGTCTAGGGTCTACTCGACAACGACTATTAATGTCAACTAGTTCGTCTAGCGTCTACTCGTCAACGATTATTAATGTCAACTAGTTCATCTAGCGTCTACTCGACAACGACTATTAATGTCAACTAGTTCGTGTAGTGTCTACTCGACAACGACTATTAATGTCAACTAGTTCGTCTAGCGTCTTCTCGTCAACGACTATTAATGTCAACTAGTTCATCTAGCGTCTACTCGACAACGACTATTAATGTCAACTAGTTCGTGTAGTGTCTACTCGACAACGACTATTAATGTCAACTAGTTCGTGTAGCGTCTACTCAACAACTACTATTAATTTCAACTAGTTCGTCTATCCTCTACTCGACAACTACTATTAATGTCAACTAGTTCGTGTAGTGTCTACTCGACAACGACTATTAATGTCAACTAGTTCGTCTAGCGTGTACTCGACAACTACTATTAATGTTAACTAGTTCGTCTCGCGTCTACTCGACAACGACTATTAATATCAACTAGTTCGTCTCGCATCCACTCGACAACGACTATTAATGTCAACTAGTTCGTGTAGTGTCTAATCGACAACGACTATTAATGTCAACTAGTTCGTCTTGCCTCTACTCGACAACGACTATTAATGTTAACTAGTTCGTCTAGTGTCTACTCGACAACGACTATTAATATCAACTAGTTCGTCTAGCTTCTACTCGACAACGACTATTAATGTCAACTAGTTCGTCTAGCGTCTACTCGACAACGACTATTAATGTCAACTATTTCGTGTATCATCTACTCGAAAACGACTATTAATGTAAACTAGTTTGTCTAGCGTCTACTCGACAACGACTATTAATGTCAACTAGTTCGTCTAGCGCCTACTCGTCAACGACTATTAATGTCAACTAGTTCATCTAGCGTCTACTCGACAACGACTATTAATGTCAACTAGTTCGTGTATCTTCTACTCGACAACGACTATTAATGTAAACTAGTACGTCTAGCTTCTACTCGTCAACGACTATTAATGTCAACTAGTTCGTCTAGCGCCTACTCGTCAACGACTATTAATGTCAACTAGTTCATCTAGCGTCTACTCGACAACGACTATTAATGTCAACTAGTTCGTGTAGTGTCTACTCGACAACGACTATTAATGTCAACTAGTTCGTCTAGCGTCTACTCGAAAAAGATTATTAATGTCAACTAGTTCGTGTAGCGTCTACTCGGCAACGACTATTAATTTCAACTAGTTCGTCTATCCTCTACTCGACAACTACTATTAATGTTAACTAGTTCGTGTAGTGTCTACTCGACAACGACTATTAATGTCAACTAGTTCGTCTAGCGTGTACTCGACAACTACTATTAATGTCAACTAGTTCGTCTCGCGTCTACTCGACAACGACTATTAATATCAACTATTTCGTCTCGCATCCACTCGACAACGACTATTAATGTCAACTAGTTCGTCTAGCGTCTACTCGACAACTACTATTAATGTCAATTAGTTCGTCTAGCGTCTACTCGACAACGACTGTTAATGTCAACTAGTTCGTCTCGCGTCTAGTCGACAACGACTACTAATGTTAACTAGTTCGTCTAGCGTCTACTCGACAACGACTATTAATGTCAACTAGTTGGTCTAGCGTCTACTCGTCAACGTCTATTAATGTCAACTAGTTCGTCTAGCGTCTACTCGACAACTACTATTAATTTCAACTAGTTCGTCTCGCGTCTACTCGACAACGACTATTAATGTCAACTAGTTCGTCTCGCGTCCACTCGACAACGACTATTAATGTCAACTAGTTCATCTAGCGTCTACTCGACAACTATTATTAATGTCAACTAGTTCGTGTAGAGTCTACTCGACAACGACTATTAATGTCAACTAGTTCGTCTAGCATCTACTCGACAACGACTATTAATGTCAACAAGTTCGTGTAGCGTCTACTCGGCAACGACTATTAATGTCAACTAGTTCGTCTATCCTCTACTCGACAACTACTATTAATATCAACTAGTTCGTCTCGCGTCTACTCGACAACGACTATTAATGTCAACTAGTTCGTGTAGTGTCTACTCGACAACTACTATTAATGTCAACTAGTTCGTCTCGCGTCTACTCGACAACTAGTATTAATGTCAAATAGTTCGTCTAGAGTCTACTCGTCAACGACTATTAATGTCAACTAGTTCGTCTAGCCTCTACTCGACAACGACTATTAATATCAACTGGTTCGTCTCGCATCCACTCGACAACGACTATTAATGTCAACTAGTTCGTCTAGCGTCTACTCGACAACTACTATTAATGTCAATTAGTTCGTGTAGCGTCTACTCGACAACGACTATTAATGTCAACTAGTTCGTCTAGCTTCTACTCGACAACGACTATTAATGTCAACTAGTTCGTCTATCGTCTACTCGACAACGACTATTAATGTCATCTAGTTCGTCTAGCGTCTACTCGACAACAACTATTAATGTCAACTAGTCCGTGTATCATCTACTCGACAACGACTATTAATGTAAACTAGTTTGTCTAGCGTCTACTCGACAACGACTATTAATGTCAACTAGTACGTCTAGCGTCTACTCGACAACGACTATTAATGTCAACTAGTTCGTCTAGCGTCTACTCGTCAACGACTATTAATGTCAACTAGTTCATCTAGCGTCTACTCGACAACGACTATTAATGTCAACTAGTTCGTGTAGTGTCTACTCGACAACGACTATTAATGTCAACTAGTTCGTCTAGCGTCTACTCGACAAAGACTATTAATGTCAACTAGTTCGTGTAGCGTCTACTCGGCAACGACTATTAATGTCAACTAGTTCGTCTATCCTCTACTCGACAACTACTATTAATGTCAACTAGTTCGTATAGTTTCTACTCGACAACGACAATTAATGTCAACTAGTTCGTCTAGCGTGTACTCGTCAACGACTATTAATGTCAACTAGTTCGTCTAGCGTGTACTCGACAACTACTATTAATGTCAATTAGTTCGTCTCGCGTCTACTCGACAACGACTATTAATATCAACTGTTTCGTCCCGCATCCACTCGACAACGACTATTAATGTCAACTAGTTCGTCTAGCGTCTACTCGACGACTATTAATGTCAACTAGTTCGTGTATCATCTACTCGACAACGACTATTAATGTAAACTAGTTTGTCTAGCATCTACTCAACAACGACTATTAATATCAACTAGTACGTCTAGCGTCTACTCGACAACGACTATTAATGTCAACTAGTTCGTCTAGCGTCTACTCGTCAACGATTATTAATGTCAACTAGTTCATCTAGCGTCTACTCGACAACGACTATTAATGTCAACTAGTTCGTGTAGTGTCTACTCGACAACGACTATTAATGTCAACTAGTTCGTCTAGCGTCTACTCGTCAACGACTATTAATGTCAACTAGTTCATCTAGCGTCTACTCGACAACGACTATTAATGTCAAATAGTTCGTGTAGTGTCTACTCGACAACGACTATTAATGTCAACTAGTTCGTGTAGCGTCTACTCAACAACTACTATTAATTTCAACTAGTTCGTCTATCCTCTACTCGACAACTACTATTAATGTCAACTAGATCGTGTAGTGTCTACTCGACAACGACTATTAATGTCAACTAGTTCGTCTAGCGTCTACTCGTCAACGACTATTAATGTCAACTAGTTCATCTAGCGTCTACTCGACAACGACTATTAATGTCAACTAGTTCGTGTAGTGTCTACTCGACAACGACTATTAATGTCAACTAGTTCGTCTAGCGTCTACTCGACAAAGACTATTAATGTCAACTAGTTCGTGTAGCGTCTACTCGGCAACGACTATTAATGTCAACTAGTTCGTCTATCCTCTACTCGACAACTACTATTAATGTCAACTAGTTCGTATAGTGTCTACTCGACAACGACAATTAATGTCAACTAGTTCGTCTAGCGTGTACTCGCCAACGACTATTAATGTCAACTAGTTCGTCTAGCGTGTACTCGACAACTACTATTAATGTCAATTAGTTCGTCTCGCGTCTACTCGACAACGACTATTAATATCAACTGTTTCGTCCCGCATCCACTCGACAACGACTATTAATGTCAACTAGTTCGTCTAGCGTCTACTCGACGACTATTAATGTCAACTAGTTCGTGTATCATCTACTCGACAACGACTATTAATGTAAACTAGTTTGTCTAGCGTCTACTCGACAACGACTATTAATATCAACTAGTACGTCTAGGGTCTACTCGACAACGACTATTAATGTCAACTAGTTCGTCTAGCGTCTACTCATCAACGATTATTAATGTCAACTAGTTCATCTAGCGTCTACTCGACAACGACTATTAATATCAACTAGTTCGTGTAGTGTCTACTCGACAACGACTATTAATGTCAACTAGTTCGTCTAGCGTCTACTCGTCAACGACTATTAATGTCAACTAGTTCATCTAGCTTCTACTCGACAACGACTATTAATGTCAACTAGTTCGTGTAGTGTCTACTCGACAACGACTATTAATGTCAACTAGTTCGTGTAGCGTCTACTCAACAACTACTATTAATTTCAACTAGTTCGTCTATCCTCTACTCGACAACTACTATTAATGTCAACTAGTTCGTGTAGTGTCTACTCGACAACGACTATTAATGTCAACTAGTTCGTCTAGCGTGTACTCGACAACTACTATTAATGTTAACTAGTTCGTCTCGCGTCTACTCGACAACGACTATTAATATCAACTAGTTCGTCTCGCATCCACTCGACAACGACTATTAATGTCAACTAGTTCGTGAAGTGTCTACTCGACAACGACTATTAATGTCAACTAGTTCGTCTTGCCTCTACTCGACAACGACTATTAATGTTAACTAGTTCGTCTAGTGTCTACTCGACAACGACTATTAATATCAACTAGTTCGTCTAGATTCTACTCGACAACGACTATTAATGTCAACTAGTTCGTCTAGCGTCTACTCGACAACGACTATTAATGTCAACTAGTTCGTGTATCATCTACTCGAAAACGACTATTAATGTAAACTAGTTTGTCTAGCGTCTACTCGACAACGACTATTAATGTCAACTAGTTCGTCTAGCGCCTACTCGTCAACGACTATTAATGTCAACTAGTTCATCTAGCGTCTACTCGACAACGACTATTAATGTCAACTAGTTCGTGTATCATCTACTCGAAAACGACTATTAATGTAAACTAGTACGTCTAGCTTCTACTCGACAACGACTATTAATGTCAACTAGTTCGTCTAGCGCCTACTCGTCAACGACTATTAATGTCAACTAGTTCATCTAGCGTCTACTCGACAACGACTATTAATGTCAACTAGTTCGTGTAGTGTCTACTCGACAACGACTATTAATGTCAACTAGTTCGTCTAGCGTCTACTCGAAAAAGATTATTAATGTCAACTAGTTCGTGTAGCGTCTACTCGGCAACGACTATTAATTTCAACTAGTTCGTCTATCCTCTACTCGACAACTACTATTAATGTTAACTAGTTCGTGTAGTGTCTACTCGACAACGACTATTAATGTCAACTAGTTCGTCTAGCGTGTACTCGACAACTACTATTAATGTCAACTAATTCGTCTCGCGTCTACTCGACAACGACTATTAATATCAACTATTTCGTCTCGCATCCACTCGACAACGACTATTAATGTCAACTAGTTCGTCTAGCGTCTACTCGACAACTACTATTAATGTCAATTAGTTCGTCTAGCGTCTACTCGACAACGACTGTTAATGTCAACTAGTTCGTCTCGCGTCTAGTCGACAACGACTACTAATGTTAACTAGTTCATCTAGCGTCTACTCGACAACGACTATTAATGTCAACTAGTTCGTCTAGCGTCTACTCGTCAACGTCTATTAATATCAACTTGTTCGTCTAGCGTCTACTCGACAACGACTATTAATGTCAACTAGTTCGTGTAGTGTCTACTCGACAACGACTATTAATGTCAACTAGTTCGTCTAGCGTCTACTCGGCAATTACTATTAATTTCAACTAGTTCGTCTCGCGTCTACTCGACAACGACTATTAATGTCAACTAGTTCGTCTCGCGTCCACTCGACAACGACTATTAATGTCAACTAGTTCATCTAGCGTCTACTCGACAACTATTATTAATGTCAACTAGTTCGTGTAGAGTCTACTCGACAACGACTATTAATGTCAACTAGTTCGTCTAGCATCTACTCGACAACGACTATTAATGTCAACAAGTTCGTGTAGCGTCTACTCGGCAACGACTATTAATGTCAACTAGTTCGTCTATCCTCTACTCGACAACTACTATTAATATCAACTAGTTCGTCTCGCGTCTACTCGACAACGACTATTAATGTCAACTAGTTCGTGTAGTGTCTACTCGACAACTACTATTAATGTCAACTAGTTCGTCTAGCGTCTACTCGACAACTAGTATTAATGTCAAATAGTTCGTCTAGAGTCTACTCGTCAACGACTATTAATGTCAACTAGTTAGTCTAGCCTCTACTCGACAACGACTATTAATGTCAACTAGTTCGTCTAGCGTCTACTCGACAACGACAATTAATATCAACTAGTTCGTCTAGCGTCTACTCGACAATGACTATTAATGTCAACTATTTCGTCTAGCGTCTACTCGTCAACGACTATTAATGTCATCTAGTTCGTCTAGCGTCTACTCGTCAACGACTATTAATGTCATTTAGTTCGTCTAGCGTCTACTCGACACCGACTATTAATGTTAACTAATTCGTCTAGCGTCTACTCGTCAACGACTATTAATGTCAACTAGTTCATCTAGCGTCTACTCGACAACGACTATTAATGTCAACTAGTTCATGTAGTGTCTACTCGACAACTAGTATTAATGTCAACTAGTTCGTCTAGAGTCTACTCGTCAATGACTATTAATGTCAATTAGTTCGTCTAGCCTCTACTCGACAACGACTATTAATGTCAACTAGTTCGTGTAGTGTCTACTCGACATCGACAATTAATGTCAACCAGTTCGTCTAGCATCTACTTGACAATGACTATTAATGTCAACTAGTTCGTCTATCCTCTACTCGACAACTACTATTAATGTCAACTAGTTCGTCTAGCAACTACTCGACAACGAATATTAATGTCAACTAGTTCGTGTAGCGTCTACTCGGAAACGACTATTAATGTCAACTAGTTCGTCTATCCTCTACTCGACAACTACTATTAGTATCAACTAGTTTGTCTCGCGTCTACTCGACAACGACTATTAATGTCAACTAGTTCGTCTCGCGTCTACTCGACAACGACTATTAATGTCAACTAGTTCGTCTCGCGTCCACTCGACAACGACTATTAATATCAAATAGTTCGTCTAGCGTCTACTCGACAACTACTATAAATGTCAACTAGTTCGTGTAGCGTCTACTCGACAACGACTATTAATGTCAACTAGTTCGTCTAGCGCCTACTCGACAACGACTATTAATGTCAACTAGTTCTTCTATCGTCTACTCGACAACGATTATTAATGTCAACTAGTTCGTCTAGCGCATACTCGACAACGATTATTAATGTCAACTAGTTCGTCTACCGTCTACTCGACAACGACTATTAATATCAACTAGTTCGTCTAGCGTCTACTCGACAACTAGTATTAATGTCAACTAGTTCGTCTAGAGTCTACTCGTCAATGACTATTAATGTCAACTAGTTCGTCTAGCCTCTACACGACAACAACTATTAATGTCAACTAGTTCGTGTAGTGCCTACTCGACATCGACAATTAATGTCAACTAGTTCGTCTAGCATCTACTCGACAACGACTATTAATGTCAACTAGTTCGTCTATCCTCTACTCGACAACTACTATTAATGTCAACTAGTTCGTCTCGCATCTACTCGACAACGACTATTAATGTCAACTAGTTCGTATAGTGTCTACTCGACAACGACTATTAATGTCAACTAGTTCGTCTAGCGTCTACTCGACAACTACTATTAATGTCAACTAGTTCGTCTCGCATCTACTCGACAACGACTATTAATGTCAACTAGTTCGTCTCGCGTCCACTCGACAACGACTATTAATGTCAACTAGTTCGTCTAGCGTCTACTCGACAACTACTATAAATGTCAATTAGTTCGTGTAGCGTCTACTCGACAACGACTATTAATGTCAACTAGTTCGTCTAGCTTCCACTCGAAAACGACTATTAATGTCAACTAGATCGTCTATCGTCTACTCGACAACGACTATTAATGTCAACTAGTTCGTCTAGCGTCTACTCGACAACGATTATTAATGTCAACTAGTTCATCTACCGTCTACTCGACAACGACTATTAATGTCATCTAGTTCGTCTAGCGTCTACTCGACAACGACTATTAATGTCAACTAGTCCGTGTATCATCTACTCGACAACGACTATTAATGTAAACTAGTTTGTCTAGGGTCTACTCGACAACGACTATTAATGTCAACTAGTACGTCTAGCGTCTACTCGACAACGACTATTAATGTCAACTAGTTCGTCTAGCGTCTACTCGTCAACGACTATTAATGTCAACTAGTTCATCTAGCGTCTACTCGACAACGACTATTAATGTCAACTAGTTCGTGTAGTGTCTACTCGACAACGACTATTAATGTCAACTAGTTCGTCTAGCGTCTACTCGACAAAGACTATTAATGTCAACTAGTTCGTGTAGCGTCTACTCGGCAACGACTATTAATGTCAACTAGTTCGTCTATCCTCTACTCGACAACTACTATTAATGTCAACTAGTTCGTATAGTGTCTACTCGACAACGACAATTAATGTCAACTAGTTCGTCTAGCGTGTACTCGTCAACGACTATTAATGTCAACTAGTTCGTCTAGCGTGTACTCAACAACTACTATTAATGTCAACTAGTTCGTCTCGCGTCTACTCGACAACGACTATTAATATCAACTGTTTCGTCTCGCATCCACTCGACAACGACTATTAATGTCAACTAGTTCGTCTAGCCTCTACTCGACGACTATTAATGTCAACTAGTTCGTGTATCATCTACTCGACAACGACTATTAATGTAAACTAGTTTGTCTAGCATCTACTCGACAACGACTATTAATATCAACTAGTACGTCTAGCGTCTACTCGACAACGACTATTAATGTCCACTAGTTCGTCTAGCGTCTACTCGTCAACGATTATTAATGTCAACTAGTTCATCTAGCGTCTACTCGACAACGACTATTAATGTCAACTAGTTCGTGTAGTGTCTACTCGACAACGACTATTAATGTCAACTAGTTCGTGTAGCGTCTACTCAACAACTACTATTAATTTCAACTAGTTCGTCTATCCTCTACTCGACAACTACTATTAATGTCAACTAGTTCGTGTAGTTTCTACTCGACAACGACTATTAATGTCAACTAGTTCGTCTAGCGTGTACTCGACAACTACTATTAATGTCAACTAGTTCGTCTCGCGTCTACTCGACAACGACTATTAATATCAACTGTTTCGTCTCGCATCCACTCGACAACGACTATTAATGTCAACTAGTTCGTCTAGCGTCTATTCGACGACTATTAATGTCAACTAGTTCGTGTATCATCTACACGACAACGACTATTAATGTGAACTAGTTTGTCTAGCGTCTACTCGACAACGACTATTAATATCAACTAGTACGTCTAGCGTCTACTCGACAACGACTATTAATGTCAACTAGTTCGTGTATCATCTACTCGACAACGACTATTAATGTCAACTAGTTCGTCTAGCGTCTACTCGACCACGACTATTAATGTCATCTAGTTCGTCTAGGGTCTACTCGACAACGACTATTAATGTCAACTAGTCCGTGTATCATCTACTCGACAACGACTATTAATGTAAACTAGTTTGTCTAGCGTCTACTCGACAACGACTATTAATGTCAACTAGTACGTCTAGCGTCTACTCGACAACGACTATTAATGTCAACTAGTACGTCTAGCGTCTACTCGACAACGACTATTAATGTCAACTAGTTCGTCTAGCGTCTACTCGTCAACGACTATTAATCTCAACTAGTTCGTGTAGTGTCTACTCGACAACGACTATTAATGTCAACTAGTTCGTGTAGCGTCTACTCAACAACTACTATTAATTTCAACTAGTTCGTTTATCCTCTACTCGACAACTACTATTAATGTCAACTAGTTCGTGTAGTGTCTACTCGACAACGAATATTAATGTCAACTAGTTCGTCTAGCGTGTACTCGACAACTACTATTAATGTCAACTAGTTCGTCTCGCGTCTACTCGACAACGACTACTAATATCAACTAGTTCGTCTCGCATCCACTCGACAACGACTATTAATGTCAACTAGTTCGTCTAGCGTCTACTCGACAACTACTATTAATGTCAATTAGTTCGTCTAGCGTCTACTCGACAACGACTGTTAATGTCAACTAGTTCGTCTCGCGGCTACTCGACAACGACTACTAATGTTAACTAGTTCGTCTAGCGTCTACTCGACAACGACTATTAATGTCAACTAGTTCGTCTAGCCTCTACACGACAACGACTATTAATGTCAACTAGTTCGTCTAGCGTCTACTCGACAACGACTATTAATGTCAACTAGTTCGTCTATCCTCTACTCGACGACTACTATTAATATCAACTAGTTCGTCTCGCATCTACTCGACAACGACTATTAATGTCAATTAGTTCGTGTAGCATCTACTCGACAACGACTATTAATGTCAACTAGTTCGTCTAGCGTCTACTCGACAACGACTATTAATGTCAAATAGTTCGTCTATCCTCTACTCGAAAACTACTATTAATATCAACTAGTTCGTCTAGCGTCTACTCGACAACGACTATTAATGTCAACTAGTTCGTGTAGCATCTACTCGACAACGACTATTAATATCAACTAGTTCGTCTAGCGTCTACTCGACAATGACTATTAATGTCAACTAGTTCGTCTAGCGTCTTCTCGTCAACGACTATTAATGTCATCTAGTTCGTCTAGCATCTACTCGACAACGACTATTAATGTCAACTAGTTCGTGTAGTGTCTACTCGACAACGACTATTAATGTCAACTAGTTCGTCTAGCCTCTACTCGACAACGACTATTAATGTCAACTAGTTCGTCTAGTGTCTACTCGACAACGACTATTAATATCAACTAGTTCGTCTAGCGTCTACTCGACAACGATTATTAATGTCAACTAGTTCGTCTAGCGTCTACTCGACAACGACTATTAATGTCAACTAGTTCGTGTATCATCTACTCGACAATGACTATTAATGTAAACTAGTTTGTCTAGCGTCTACTCGACAACGACTATTAATGTCAACTAGTTCCTCTAGCGTCTACTCGTCAACGACTATTAATGTCAACTAGTTCATCTAGCATCTACTCGACAATGACTATTAATGTCAACTAGTTCGTGTATCATCTACTCGACAACGACTATTAATGTAAACTAGTACGTCTAGCTTCTACTCGACAACGACTATTAATGTCAACTAGTTCGTCTAGCGCATACTCGTCAACGACTATTAATGTCAACTAGTTCATCTAGCGTCTACTCGACAACGACTATTAAGTTCAACTAGTTCGTGTAGTGTCTACTCGACAACGACTATTAATGTCAACTAGTTCGTCTAGTGTCTACTCGACAAAGATTATTAATGTCAACTAGTTCATCTAGCGTCTACTCGACAACGACAATTAATGTCAACTAGTTCGTGTAGTGTCTACTCGACAACGACTATTAATGTCAACTAGTTCGTCTAGCGTCTACTCGTCAACGACTATTAATGTCAACTAGTTCATCTAGCGTCTACTCGACAACGAATATTAATGTCAACTAGTTAGTGTAGTGTCTACTCGACAACGACTATTAATGTCAACTAGTTCGTGTAGCGTCTACTCAACAACTACTATTAATTTCAACTAGTTCGTCTATCCTCTACTCGACAACTACTATTAATGTCAACTAGTTCGTGTAGTGTCTACTCGACAACGACTATTAATGTCAACTAGTTCGTCTAGCGTGTACTCGACAACTACTATTAATGTCAACTAGTTCGTCTCGAGACTACTCGACAACGACTCTTAATATCAACTAGTTCGTCTCGCATCCACTCGACAACGACTATTAATGTCAACTAGTTCGTGTAGTGTCTACTCGACAACGACTATTAATGTCAACTAGTTCGTCTAGCCTCTACTCGACAACGACTATTAATGTCAACTAGTTCGTCTAGTGTCTACTCGACAACGACTATTAATATCAACTAGTTCGTCTAGCGTCTACTCGACAACGACTATTAATGTCAACTAGTTCGTCTAGCGTCTACTCGACAACGACTATTAACGTCAACTAGTTCGTCTAGCGTGTACTCGACAACTACTATTAATGTCAACTAGTTCGTCTCGCGTCTACTCGACAACGACTATTAATATCAACTAGTTCGTCTCGCATCCACTCGACAACGACTATTAATGTCAACTAGTTCGTCTAGCGCCTACTCGTCAACGACTATTAATGTCAACTAGTTCATCTAGCGTCTACTCGACAACGACTATTAATGTCAACTAGTTCGTGTATCATCTACTCGACAACGACTATTAATGTAAACTAGTACGTCTAGCTTCTACTCGACAACGACTATTAATGTCAACTAGTTCGTCTAGCGCCTACTCGTCAACGACTATTAATGTCAACTAGTTCATCTAGCGTCTACTCGACAACGACTATTAATGTCAACTTGTTCGTGTAGTGTCTTCTCGACAACGACTATTAATGTCAACTAGTTCGTCTAGCGTCTACTCGACAAAGATTATTAATGTCAACTAGTTCGTGTAGCGTCTACTCGGCAACGACTATTAATTTCAACTAGTTCGTCTATCCTCTACTCGACAACTACTATTAATGTTAACTAGTTCGTGTAGTGTCTACTCGACAACGACTATTAATGTCAACTAGTTCGTCTAGCGTGTACTCGACAACTACTATTAATATCAACTAGTTCGTCTAGCGTCTACTCGACAACGACTATTAATGTCAACTAGTACATCTAGCGTCTACTCGACAACGACTATTAATGTCAACTAGTTCGTCTAGCGTCTACTCGTCAACGACTATTAATGTCAACTTGTTCATCTAGCGTCTACTCGAAAACGACTATTAATGTCAACTAGTTCGTGTAGTGTCTACTCGACAACGACTATTAATGTCAACTAGTTCGTGTAGCGTCTACTCAACAACTACTATTAATTTCAACTAGTTCGTCTATCCTCTACTCGATAACTACTATTAATATCAACTAGTTCGTGTAGTGTCTACTCGACAACGACTATTAATGTCAACTAGTTCGTCTAGCGTGTACTCGACAACTACTATTAATGTCAACTAGTTCGTCTCGCGTCTACTCGACAACGAATATTAATATCAACTAGTTCGTCTCGCATCCACTCGACAACTACTATTAATGTCAACTAGTTCGTCTAGCGTCTACTCGCCAACTACTATTAATGTCAATTAGTTCGTCTAGCGTCTACTCGAAAACGACTGTTAATGTCAACTAGTTCGTTTCGCGGCTACTCGACAACGACTACTAATGTCAACTAGTTCGTCTAGCGTCTACTCGACAACGACTATTAATGTCAACTAGTTCGTCTATCCTCTACTCGACGACTACTATTAATATCAACTAGTTCGTCTCGCATCTACTCGACAACGACTATTAATGTCAACTAGTTCGTCTCGCGTCCACTCGAAAACGACTATTAATGTCAAATAGTTCGTCTATCCTCTACTCGAAAACTACTATTAATGTCAACTAGTTCGTCTAGCGTCTACTCAACAACGACTATTAATGTCAACTAGTTCGTGTAGCATCTACTCGACAACGACTATTAATATCAACTAGTTCGTCTCGCGTCTACTCGACAACTACTATTAATATCAACTAGTTCGTCTCGCGTCTACTCGACAACGACTATTAATTTCAACTAGTTCGTGTAGTGTCTACTCGACAACGACTATTAATGTCAACTAGTTCGTCTAGCGTCTACTCGACAACTACTATTAATTTCAACTAGATCATCTCGCGTCTACTCGACAACAACTATTAATGTCAACTAGTTCGTCTCGCGTCCACTCGACAACGACTGTTAATGTCAACTAGTTCATCTAGCGTCTACTCGACAACTATTATAAATGTCAACTAGTTCGTGTAGAGACTACTCGACAACGACTATTAATGTCAACTAGTTCGTCTAGCATCTACTCGACAACGACTATTAATGTAAACAAGTTCGTGTAGCGTCTACTCGACAACGACTATTAATGTCAACTAGTTCGTCTATCCTCTACTCGACAACTACTATTAATATCAACTAGTTCATCTCGCGTCTACTAGACAACGACTATTAATGTCAACTAGTTCGTGTAGTGTCTACTCGACAACGACTATTAATGTCAACTAGTTCGGCTAGCCTCTACTCGACAACGACTATTAATGTCAACTAGTTCATCTAGTGTCTACTCGACAACGACTATTAATATCAACTAGTTCGTCTAGCGTCTACTCGACAACGATTATTAATGTCAACTAGTTCGTCTAGCGTCTACTCGACAACGACTATTAATGTCAACTAGTTCGTGTATCATCTACTCGACAACGACTATTAATGTAAACTAGTTTGTCTAGCGTCTACTCGACAATGACTATTAATGTCAACTAGTACGTCTAGCGTCTACTCGACAACGACTATTAATGACAACTAGTTCGTCTAGCGTCTACTCGTCAACGACTATTAATTTCAACTAGTTCATCTAGCGTCTACTCGACAACGACTATTAATGTCAACTAGTTCGTGTAGTGTCTACTCGACAACGACTATTAATGTCAACTAATTCGTGTAGCGTCTACTCGACAACTACTATTAATTTCAACTAGTTCGTCTATCCTCTACTCGACAACTACTATTAATGTCAACTAGTTCGTGTAGTGTCTACTCGACAACGACTATTAATGTCAACTAGTTCGTCTAGCGTGTACTCGACAACTACTATTAATGTCAACTAGTTCGTCTCGCGTCTACTCGACAACGACTATTAATATCAACTAGTTCATCTCGCATCCACTCAACAAAGACTATTAATGTCAACTAGTTCGTCTAGCGTCTACTCGACAACTACTATTAATGTCAATTAGTTCGTCTAGCGTCTACTCGACAACGACTGTTAATGTCAACTAGTTCGTCTCGCGTCTACTCGACAACGACTACTAATATCAACTAGTTCGTCTCGCATCCACTCGACAACGACTATTAATGTCAACTAGTTCGTCTAGCGTCTACTCGACAACGACTATTAATGTCAAATAGTTCGTCTATCCTCTACTCGAAAACTACTATTAATATCAACTAGTTCGTCTAGCGTCTACTCGACAACGACTATTAATGTCAACTAGTTCGTGTAGCATCTACTCGACAACGACTATTAATATCAACTAGTTCGTCTAGCGTCTACTCGACGATGACTATTAATGTCAACTAGTTCGTCTAGCGTCTTCTCGTCAACGACTATTAATGTCATCTAGTTCGTCTAGCATCTACTCGACAACGACTATTAATGTCAACTAGTTCGTGTAGTGTCTACTCGACAACGACTATTAATGTCAACTAGTTCGTCTAGCCTCTACTCGACAACGACTATTAATGTCAACTAGTTCGTCTAGTGTCTACTCGACAACGACTATTAATATCAACTAGTTCGTCTAGCGTCTACTCGACAACGATTATTAATGTCAACTAGTTCGTCTAGCGTCTACTCGACAACGACTATTAATGTCAACTAGTTCGTGTATCATCTACTCGACAATGACTATTAATGTAAACTAGTTTGTCTAGCGTCTACTCGACAACGACTATTAATGTCAACTAGTTCCTCTAGCGTCTACTCGTCAACGACTATTAATGTCAACTAGTTCATCTAGCATCTACTCGACAATGACTATTAATGTCAACTAGTTCGTGTATCATCTACTCGACAACGACTATTAATGTAAACTAGTACGTCTAGCTTCTACTCGACAACGACTATTAATGTCAACTAGTTCGTCTAGCGCATACTCGTCAACGACTATTAATGTCAACTAGTTCATCTAGCGTCTACTCGACAACGACTATTAAGTTCAACTAGTTCGTGTAGTGTCTACTCGACAACGACTATTAATGTCAACTAGTTCGTCTAGTGTCTACTCGACAAAGATTATTAATGTCAACTAGTTCATCTAGCGTCTACTCGACAACGACAATTAATGTCAACTAGTTCGTGTAGTGTCTACTCGACAACGACTATTAATGTCAACTAGTTCGTCTAGCGTCTACTCGTCAACGACTATTAATGTCAACTAGTTCATCTAGCGTCTACTCGACAACGACTATTAATGTCAACTAGTTCGTGTAGTGTCTACTCGACAACGACTATTAATGTCAACTAGTTCGTGTAGCGTCTACTCAACAACTACTATTAATTTCAACTAGTTCGTCTATCCTCTACTCGACAACTACTATTAATGTCAACTAGTTCGTGTAGTGTCTACTCGACAACGACTATTAATGTCAACTAGTTCGTCTAGCGTGTACTCGACAACTACTATTAATGTCAACTAGTTCGTCTCGAGACTACTCGACAACGACTCTTAATATCAACTAGTTCGTCTCGCATCCACTCGACAACGACTATTAATGTCAACTAGTTCGTGTAGTGTCTACTCGACAACGACTATTAATGTCAACTAGTTCGTCTAGCCTCTACTCGACAACGACTATTAATGTCAACTAGTTCGTCTAGTGTCTACCCGACAACGACTATTAATATCAACTAGTTCGTCTAGCGTCTACTCGACAACGACTATTAATGTCAACTAGTTCGTCTAGCGTCTACTCGACAACGACTATTAACGTCAACTAGTTCGTCTAGCGTGTACTCGACAACTACTATTAATGTCAACTAGTTCGTCTCGCGTCTACTCGACAACGACTATTAATATCAACTAGTTCGTCTCGCATCCACTCGACAACGACTATTAATGTCAACTAGTTCGTCTAGCGCCTACTCGTCAACGACTATTAATGTCAACTAGTTCATCTAGCGTCTACTCGACAACGACTATTAATGTCAACTAGTTCGTGTATCATCTACTCGACAACGACTATTAATGTAAACTAGTACGTCTAGCTTCTACTCGACAACGACTATTAATGTCAACTAGTTCGTCTAGCGCCTACTCGTCAACGACTATTAATGTCAACTAGTTCATCTAGCGTCTACTCGACAACGACTATTAATGTCAACTTGTTCGTGTAGTGTCTTCTCGACAACGACTATTAATGTCAACTAGTTCGTCTAGCGTCTACTCGACAAAGATTATTAATGTCAACTAGTTCGTGTAGCGTCTACTCGGCAACGACTATTAATTTCAACTAGTTCGTCTATCCTCTACTCGACAACTACTATTAATGTTAACTAGTTCGTGTAGTGTCTACTCGACAACGACTATTAATGTCAACTAGTTCGTCTAGCGTGTACTCGACAACTACTATTAATATCAACTAGTTCGTCTAGCGTCTACTCGACAACGACTATTGATGTCAACTAGTACGTCTAGCGTCTACTCGACAACGACTATTAATGTCAACTAGTTCGTCTAGCGTCTACTCGTCAACGACTATTAATGTCAACTTGTTCATCTAGCGTCTACTCGAAAACGACTATTAATGTCAACTAGTTCGTGTAGTGTCTACTCGACAACGACTATTAATGTCAACTAGTTCGTGTAGCGTCTACTCAACAACTACTATTAATTTCAACTAGTTCGTCTATCCTCTACTCGATAACTACTATTAATATCAACTAGTTCGTGTAGTGTCTACTCGACAACGACTATTAATGTCAACTAGTTCGTCTAGCGTGTACTCGACAACTACTATTAATGTCAACTAGTTCGTCTCGCGTCTACTCGACAACGAATATTAATATCAACTAGTTCGTCTCGCATCCACTCGACAACTACTATTAATGTCAACTAGTTCGTCTAGCGTCTACTCGCCAACTACTATTAATGTCAATTAGTTCGTCTAGCGTCTACTCGAAAACGACTGTTAATGTCAACTAGTTCGTTTCGCGGCTACTCGACAACGACTACTAATGTCAACTAGTTCGTCTAGCGTCTACTCGACAACGACTATTAATGTCAACTAGTTCGTCTATCCTCTACTCGACGACTACTATTAATATCAACTAGTTCGTCTCGCATCTACTCGACAACGACTATTAATGTCAACTAGTTCGTCTCGCGTCCACTCGAAAACGACTATTAATGTCAAATAGTTCGTCTATCCTCTACTCGAAAACTACTATTAATGTCAACTAGTTCGTCTAGCGTCTACTCAACAACGACTATTAATGTCAACTAGTTCGTGTAGCATCTACTCGACAACGACTATTAATATCAACTAGTTCGTCTCGCGTCTACTCGACAACTACTATTAATATCAACTAGTTCGTCTCGCGTCTACTCGACAACGACTATTAATTTCAACTAGTTCGTGTAGTGTCTACTCGACAACGACTATTAATGTCAACTAGTTCGTCTAGCGTCTACTCGACAACTACTATTAATTTCAACTAGATCATCTCGCGTCTACTCGACAACAACTATTAATGTCAACTAGTTCGTCTCGCGTCCACTCGACAACGACTGTTAATGTCAACTAGTTCATCTAGCGTCTACTCGACAACTATTATAAATGTCAACTAGTTCGTGTAGAGACTACTCGACAACGACTATTAATGTCAACTAGTTCGTCTAGCATCTACTCGACAACGACTATTAATGTAAACAAGTTCGTGTAGCGTCTACTCGACAACGACTATTAATGTCAACTAGTTCGTCTATCCTCTACTCGACAACTACTATTAATATCAACTAGTTCATCTCGCGTCTACTAGACAACGACTATTAATGTCAACTAGTTCGTGTAGTGTCTACTCGACAACGACTATTAATGTCAACTAGTTCGGCTAGCCTCTACTCGACAACGACTATTAATGTCAACTAGTTCATCTAGTGTTTACTCGACAACGACTATTAATATCAACTACTTCGTCTAGCGTCTACTCGACAACGACTATTAATGTCAACTAGTTCGTCTAGCGTCTACTCGACAACGACTATTAATGTCAACTAGTTCGTGTATCATCTACTCGACAACGACTATTAATGTAAACTAGTTTGTCTAGCGTCTACTCGACAATGACTATTAATGTCAACTAGTACGTCTAGCGTCTACTCGACAACGACTATTAATGACAACTAGTTCGTCTAGCGTCTACTCGTCAACGACTATTAATTTCAACTAGTTCATCTAGCGTCTACTCGACAACGACTATTAATGTCAACTAGTTCGTGTAGTGTCTACTCGACAACGACTATTAATGTCAACTAATTCGTGTAGCGTCTACTCGACAACTACTATTAATTTCAACTAGTTCGTCTATCCTCTACTCGACAACTACTATTAATGTCAACTAGTTCGTGTAGTGTCTACTCGACAACGACTATTAATGTCAACTAGTTCGTCTAGCGTGTACTCGACAACTACTATTAATGTCAACTAGTTCGTCTCGCGTCTACTCGACAACGACTATTAATATCAACTAGTTCATCTCGCATCCACTCAACAACGACTATTAATGTCAACTAGTTCGTCTAGCGTCTACTCGACAACTACTATTAATGTCAATTAGTTCGTCTAGCGTCTACTCGACAACGACTGTTAATGTCAACTAGTTCGTCTCGCGGCTACTCGACAACGACTACTAATGTTAACTAGTTCGTCTAGCGTCTACTCGACAACGACTATTAATGTCAACTAGTTCGTCTATCCTCTACTCGACAACGACTATTAATGTCAACTAGTTGGTCTATCCTCTACTCGACGACTACTATTAATATCAACTAGTTCGTCTCGCATCTACTCGACAACGACTATTAATGTCAACTAGTTTGTCTAGCGTCTACTCGACAACGACTATTAATGTCAACTAGTACGTCTAGCGTCTACTCGACAACGACTATTAATGACAACTAGTTCGTCTAGCATCTACTCGTCAACGACTATTAATTTCAACTAGTTCATCTAGCGTCTACTCGACAACGACTATTAATGTCAACTAGTTCGTGTAGTGTCTACTCGACAACGACTATTAATGTCAACTAATTCTTGTAGCGTCTACTCGACAACTACTATTAATTTCAACTAGTTCGTCTATCCTCTACTCGACAACTACTATTAATGTCAACTAGTTCGTGTAGTGTCTACTCGACAACGACTACTAATGTTAACTAGTTCGTCTAGCGTCTACTCGACAACGACTATTAATGTCAACTAGTTCGTCTATCCTCTACTCGACAACGACTATTAATGTCAACTAGTTCGTCTAGCCTCTACACGACAACGACTATTAATGTCAACTAGTTCGTCTAGCGTCTACTCGACAACGACTATTAATGTCAACTAGTTCGTCTATCCTCTACTCGACGACTACTATTAATATCAACTAGTTCGTCTCGCATCTACTCGACAACGACTATTAATGTCAACTAGTTCGTCTCGCGTCCACTCGGCAACGACTATTAATGTCAAATAGTTCGTCTATCCTCTACTCGAAAACTACTATTAATGTCAACTAGTTCGTCTAGCGTCTACTCGACAACGACTATTAATGTCAACTAGTTCGTGTAGCATCTACTCGACAACGACTATTAATATCAACTAGTTCGTCTAGCGTCTACTCGACAATGACTATTAATGTCAACTAGTTCGTCTAGCGTCTACTCGTCAACGACTATTAATATCATCTAGTTCGTCTAGCATCTACTCGTCAACGACTATTAATGTCAACTAGTTCGTGTAGTGTCTACTCGACAACGACTATTAATGTCAACTAATTCGTGTAGCGTCTACTCGACAACTACTATTAATTTCAACTAGTTCGTCTATCCTCTACTCGACAACTACTATTAATGTCAACTAGTTCGTGTAGTGTCTACTCGACAACGACTATTAATGTCAACTAGTTCGTCTAGCGTGTACTCGACAACTACTATTAATGTCAACTAGTTCGTCTCGCGTCTACTCGACAACGACTATTAATATCAACTAGTTCGTCTCGCATCCACTCGACAACGACTATTAATGTCAACTAGTTCGTCTAGCGTCTACTCGACAACTACTATTAATGTCAATTAGTTCGTCTATCCTCTACTCGAAAACTACTATTAATGTCAACTAGTTCGTCTCGCGTCTACTCGACAACGACTATTAATGTCAACTAGTTCGTCTCGCGTCCACTCGACAACAACTATTAATGTCAACTAGTTCGTGTAGCGTCTACTCGGCAACGACTATTAATGACAACTAGTTCGTCTATCCCCTACTCGACAACTACTATTAATGTCAACTAGTTCGTCTCGCGTCTACTCGACAACGACTATTAATGTCAACTAGTTCGTATAGTGTCTACTCGACAACGACTATTAATGTCAACTAGTTCGTCTAGCGTCTACTCGACAACTACTATTAATGTCAACTAGTTCGTCTCGCATCTACTCGACAACGACTATTAATATCAACTAGTTCGTCTCGCGTCCACTCGACAACGACTATTAATGTCAACTAGTTCGTCTAGCGTCTACTCGACAACTACTATAAATGTCAACTAGTTCGTGTAGCGTCTACTCGACAACGACTATTAATGTCAAATAGTTCGTCTAGCGTCTACTCGACAACGACTATTAATGTCAACTAGTTCGTCTATCGTCTACTCGACAACGACTATTAATATCAACTAGTTCGTCTAGCGTCTACTCGACAACGATTATTAAAGTCAACTAGTTCGTCTAGCGTCTACTCGACAACGACTATTAATGTCAACTAGTTCGTGTATCATCTACTCGACAACGACTATTAATGTAAACTAGTTTGTCTAGCGTCTACTCGACAACGACTATTAATGTCAACTAGTACGTCTAGCCTCTACTCGACAACGACTATTAATGTCAACTAGTTCGTCTAGCGTCTACTCGTCAACGACTATTAATGTCAACTAGTTCATCTAGCGTCTACTCGTCAACGACTATTAATGTCAACTAGTTCATCTAGCGTCTACTCGACAACGACTATTAATGTCAACTAGTTCGTCTAGCGTCTACTCGACAAAGATTATTAATGTCAACTAGTTCGTGTAGCGTCTACTCGGCAACGACTATTAATTTCAACTAGTTCGTCTATCCTCTACTCGACAACGACTATTAATATCAACTATTTCGTCTAGCCTCTACACGACAACGACTATTAATGTCAACTAGTTCGTCTAGCGTCTACTCGACAACGTCTATTAATGTCAACTAGTTGGTCTATCCTCTACTCGACGACTACTATTAATATCAACTAGTTCGTCTCGCATCTACTCGACAACGACTATTAATGTCAACTAGTTTGTCTAGCGTCTACTCGACAACGACTATTAATGTCAACTAGTACGTCTAGCGTCTACTCGACAACGACTATTAATGACAACTAGTTCGTCTAGCATCTACTCGTCAACGACTATTAATTTCAACTAGTTCATCTAGCGTCTACTCGACAACGACTATTAATGTCAACTAGTTCGTGTAGTGTCTACTCGCCAACGACTATTAATGTCAACTAATTCGTGTAGCGTCTACTCGACAACTACTATTAATTTCAACTAGTTCGTCTATCCTCTACTCGACAACTACTATTAATGTCAACTAGTTCGTGTAGTGTCTACTCGACAACGACTACTAATGTTAACTAGTTCGTCTAGCGTCTACTCGACAACGACTATTAATGTCAACTAGTTCGTCTATCCTCTACTCGACAACGACTATTAATGTCAACTAGTTCGTCTAGCCTCTACACGACAACGACTATTAATGTCAACTAGTTCGTCTATCCTCTACTCGACGACTACTATTAATATCAACTAGTTCGTCTCGCATCTACTCGACAACGACTATTAATGTCAACTAGTTCGTCTCGCGTCCACTCGACAACGACTATTAATGTCAAATAGTTCGTCTATCCTCTACTCGAAAACTACTATTAATGTCAACTAGTTCGTCTAGCGTCTACTCGACAACGACTATTAATGTCAACTAGTTCGTGTAGCATCTACTCGACAATGACTATTAATATCAACTAGTTCGTCTAGCGTCTACTCGACAATGACTATTAATGTCAACTAGATCGTCTAGCGTCTACTCGTCAACGACTATTAATATCATCTAGTTCGTCTAGCATCTACTCGTCAACGACTATTAATGTCAACTAGTTCGTGTAGTGTCTACTCGACAACGACTATTAATGTCAACTAATTCGTGTAGCGTCTACTCGACAACTACTATTAATTTCAACTAGTTCGTCTATCCTCTACTCGACAACTACTATTAATGTCAACTAGTTCGTGTAGTGTCTACTCGACAACGACTATTAATGTCAACTAGTTCGTCTAGCGTGTACTCGACAACTACTATTAATGTCAACTAGTTCGTCTCGCGTCTACTCGACAACGACTATTAATATCAACTAGTTCGTCTCGCATCCACTCGACAACGACTATTAATGTCAACTTGTTCGTCTAGCGTCTACTCGACAACTACTATTAATGTCAATTAGTTCGTCTATCCTCTACTCGAAAACTACTATTAATGTCAACTAGTTCGTCTCGCGTCTACTCGACAACGACTATTAATGTCAACTAGTTCGTCTCGCGTCCACTCGACAACAACTATTAATGTCAACTAGTTCGTGTAGCGTCTACTCGGCAACGACTATTAATGTCAACTAGTTCGTCTATCCCCTACTCGACAACTACTATTAATGTCAACTAGTTCGTCTCGCGTCTACTCGACAACGACTATTAATATCAACTAGTTCGTATAGTGTCTACTCGACAACGACTATTAATGTCAAATAGTTCGTCTAGCGTCTACTCGACAACTACTATTAATGTCAACTAGTTCGTCTCGCATCTACTCGACAACGACTATTAATATCAACTAGTTCGTCTCGCGTCCACTCGACAACGACTATTAATGTCAACTAGTTCGTCTAGCGTCTACTCGACAACTACTATAAATGTCAACTAGTTCGTGTAGCGTCTACTCGACAACGACTATTAATGTCAAATAGTTCGTCTAGCGTCTACTCGACAACGACTATTAATGTCAACTAGTTCGTCTATCGTCTACTCGACAACGACTATTAATATCAACTAGTTCGTCTAGCGTCTACTCGACAACGATTATTAAAGTCAACTAGTTCATCTACCGTCTACTCGACAACGACTATTAATGTCATCTAGTTCGTCTAGCGTCTACTCGACAACGACTATTAATGTCAACTAGTTCGTGTATCATCTACTCGACAACGACTATTAATGTAAACTAGTTTGTCTAGCGTCTACTCGACAACGACTATTAATGTCAACTAGTACGTCTAACGTACACTCGACAACGACTATTAATGTCAACTAGTTCGTCTAGCGTGTACTCGTCAACGACTATTAATGTCAACTAGTTCATCTAGCGTCTACTCGACAACGACTATTAATGTCAACTATTTCGTGTAGTGTCTACTCGACAACGACTATTAATGTCAACTAGTTCGTCTAGCGTCTACTCTACAAAGACTATTAATGTCAACTAGTTCGTGTAGCGTCTACTCGGCAACGACTATTAATGTCAACTAGTTCGTCTATCCTCTACTCGACAACTACTATTAATGTCAACTATTTCGTATAGTGTCTACTCGACAACGACAATTAATGTCAACTAGTTCGTCTAGCGTGTACTCGACAACGTCTATTAATGTCAACTAGTTCGTATAGAGTGTACTCGACAACTACTATTAATGTCAACTAGTTCGTCTCGCGTCTACTCGACAACGACTATTAATATCAACTAGTTCGTCTCGCATCCACTCGACAACGACTATTAATGTCAACTAGTTCGTCTAGCGTCTACTCGACAACTACTATTAATGTCAATTAGTTCGTCTAGCGTCTACTCGACAACGACTGTTAATGTCAACTAGTTCGTCTCGCGGCTACTCGACAACGACTACTAATGTTAACTAGTTCGTCTAGCGTCTACTCGACAATGACTATTAATGTCAACTAGTTCGTCTATCCTCTACTCGACAACGACTATTAATGTAAACTAGTTCGACTAGCCTCTACTCGACAACGACTATTAATGTCAACTAGTTCGTCTAGCGTCTACTCGACAACGACTATTAATATCAACTAGTTCGTCTAGCGTCTAATCGGCAACGACTATTAATGTCAACTAGTTCGTCTAGCGTCTACTCGTCAACTTCTATTAATGTCAACTAGTTCTTCTCGCGTCTAGTCGACAAATACTATTAATGTCAACTAGTTCGTCTAGCGTCTACTCGTCAACGGCTATTAATTTCAACTAGTTCGTCTTGTGTCTACTCGACAACTACTATTAATGTCAATTAGTTCGTCTAGCGTCTACGCGACAACGACTGTTAATGTCAACTAGTTCGTCTAGCGGCTACTCGACAACGACTGTTAATGTTAACTAGTTCGTCTAGAGGCTACTAGACAACGACTGTTAATGTCAACTAGTTCGTCTAGCGGCTACTCGACAACGACTGTTAATGATAACTAGTTCGTCTAGCGTCTATTCGACAACGACTATTAATGTCAACTACTTCGTCTAGCGTCTACTCGACAACGACTATTAATGTCAACTAGTTCGTCTAGCGGCTACTTGTCAATGAATATTAATGTCAACAAGTTCGTCTAGCGTTTACTCGACAACGACTATTAATGTCAACTAGTTCGTCTAGCGTCTACTCGACAACGACTATTAATGTCAACTAGATCGTCTAGCGTCTACTCGACAACGACTATTATTGTCAACTAATTCGTCTAGCGTCTACTCGACAACGACTATTAATGTCAACTAGTTCTTCTATCCTCTACTCGACGACTACTATTAATATCAACTAGTTCGTCTCGCATCTACTCGACAACGATTATTAATGTCAACTAGTTCGTCTCGCGTCCACTCGACAACGACTATTAATGTCAAATAGTTCGTCTATCCTCTACTCGAAAACTACTATTAATGTCAACTAGTTCGTCTCGCGTCTACACGACAACGACTATTAATGTCAACTAGCTCGTCTAGCGTCTACTCAACAATGACTATTAAAGTCAACTAGTTCGTCTAGCGTCTACTCGACAACGACAATTAATATCAACTAGTTCCTCTAGCGTCTACTCGACAATGACTATTAATGTCATCTAGTTCGTCTAGCATCGACTCGTCAACGACTATTAATGTCAACTAGTTCGTCTAGCGTCTACTCGACAACGACTATTAATATTAACTAATTCGTCTAGCGTCTACTCGTCAACGACTATTAATGTCAACTAGTTCATCTAGCGTCTACTCGACAACGACTATTAATGTCAACTAGTTCGTGTAGTGTCTACTCGACAACAACAATTAATATCAACTAGTTCGTCTAGCATCTACTCGAAAACGACTATTAATGTCAACAAGTTCGTGTAGCATCTACTCGGCAACGACTATTAATGTCAACTAGTTCGTCTATCCTCTACTCGACAACTACTATTAATATCAACTAGTTCGTCTCGCGTCTATTCGACAACGACTATTAATTTCAACTAGTTCGTGTAGTGTCTACTCGACAACGTCTATTAATGTCAACTAGTTCGTCTAGAGTCTACTCGACAACTACTATTAATTTCAACTAATTCGTCTCGCGTCTACTCGACAACGACTATTAATGTCAACTAGTTCGTCTCGCGTCCACTCGACAACGACTATTAATGTCAACTAGTTCAACTAGCGTCTACTCGAAAACTACTATAAATGTCAACTAGTTCGTGTAGAATCTACTCGACAACGACTATTAATGTCAACTAGTTCGTCTAGCATGTACTCGACAACGACTATTAATTTCAACAAGTTCGTGTAGCGTCTACTTGGCAACGACTGTTAATGTCAACTAGTTCGTCTATCCTCTACTCGACAACTACTATTAATATCAACTAGTTCGTCTCGCGTCTACTAGACAACGACTATTAATGTCAACTAGTTCGTGTAGTGTCTACTCGACAACGACTATTAATGTCAACTAGTTCGTCTAGCCTCTACTCGACAACGACTATTAATGTCAACTAGTTCGTCTAGTGTCTACTCGACAACGACTATTAATATCAACTAGTACGTCTAGCGTCTACTCGACAACGACTATTAATGTAAACTAGTTCGACTAGCCTCTACTCGACAACGACTATTAATGTCAACTAGTTCGTCTAGCGTCTACTCGACAACGACTATTAATATCAACTAGTTCGTCTAGCGTCTAATCGGCAACGACTATTAATGTCAACTAGTTCGTCTAGCGTCTACTCGTCAACGACTATTAATGTCAACTAGTTCTTCTCGCGTCTAGTCGACAAATACTATTAATGTCAACTAGTTCGTCTAGCGTCTACTCGTCAACGGCTATTAATTTCAACTATTTCGTCTTGTGTCTACTCGAAAACTACTATTAATGTCAATTAGTTCGTCTAGCGTCTACTCGACAACGACTGTTAATGTCAACTAGTTCGTCTAGAGGCTACTAGACAACGACTGTTAATGTCAACTAGTTCGTCTAGCGTCTACTCGACGACTACTATTAATGTCAACTAGTTCGTCTAGCGTCTACTCGACAACGACTATTAATGTCAACTAGTTCGTCTAGCGTCTACTCGACAACGACTATTAATGTCAACTAGTTCGTGTAGTGTCTACTCGACAACGACAATTAATATCAACTAGTTCGTCTAGAATCTATTCGACAATGACTATTAATGTCAACAAGTTCGTGTAGCGTCTACTCGGCAACGACTATTAATGTCAACTAGTTCGTCTATCCTCTACTCGACAACTACTATTAATATCAACTAGTTCGTCTCGCGTCTACTCGACAACGACTATTAATTTCAACTAGTTCGTGTAGTGTCTACTCGACAACGACTATTAATGTCAACTAGTTCGTCTAGAGTCTACTCGACAACTACTATTAATTTCAACTAGTTCGTCTCGCGTCTACTCGACAACGACTATTAATGTCAACTAGTTCGTCTCGCGTCCACTCGACAACGACTATTAATGTCAACTAGTTCAACTAGCGTCTACTCGACAACGACTATTAATGTCAACTAGTTCGTCTAGCATGTACTCGACAACGACTATTAATGTCAACAAGTTCGTGTAGCGTCTACTCGGCAACGACTATTAATGTCAACTAGTTCCTCTATCCTCTACTCGACAACTACTATTAATATCAACTAGTTCGTCTCGCGTCTACTAGACAACGACTATTAATGTCAACTAGTTCGTGTAGTGTCTACTCGACAACGACTATTAATGTCAACTAGTTCGTCTAGCCTCTACTCGACAACGACTATTAATGTCAACTAGTTCGTCTAGTGTCTATTCGACAACGACTGTTAATGTCAACTAGTTCGTCTAGAGGCTACTCGACAACGACTGTTAATGTCAACTAGTTCGTCTAGAGGCTACTAGACAACGACTGTTAATGTCAACTAGTTCGTCTAGAGGCTACTCGACAACGACTGTTAATGATAACTAGTTCGTCTAGCGTCAATTCGACAACGAATATTAATGTCAACTACTTCGTCTAGCGTCTATTCGACAACGACTATTAATGTCAACTAGTTCGTCTAGCGGCTACTTGTCAATGACTATTAATGTCAAAAAGTTCGTCTAGCGTTTACTCGACAACGACTATTAATGTCAACTAGTTCGTCTAGCGTCTACTCGACAACGACTATTAATGTCAACTAGTTCGTCTAGCGTCTACTCGACAACGACTATTAATGCCAACTAATTCGTCTAGCGTCTACTCGACAACGACTATTAATGTCAACTAGTTCTTCTATCCTCTACTCGACGACTACTATTAATATCAACTAGTTCGTCTCGCATCTACTCGACAACGATTATTAATGTCAACTAGTTCGTCTCGCGTCCACTCGACAACGACCATTAATGTCAAATAGTTCGTTTATCCTCTACTCGAAAACTACTATTAATGTCAACTAGTTCGTCTCGCGTCTACTCGACAACGACTATTAAAGTCAACTAGTTCGTCTAGCGTCTACTCGACAACTAGTATTAATGTCAACTAATTCGTCTAGCGTCTACTCGACAACGACAATTAATATCAACTAGTTCCTCTAGCGTCTACTCGACAATGACTATTAATGTCAACTATTTCGTCTAGCGTCTACTCGTCAACGACTATTAATGTCATCTAGTTCGTCTAGCATCTACTCGTCAACGACTATTAATGTCAACTAGTTCGTCTAGCGTCTACTCGACAACGACTATTAATATTAATTAATTCGTCTAGCGTCTACTCGTCAACGACTATTAATGTCAACTAGTTCATCTAGCGTCTACTCCACAACGACTATTAATGTCAACTAGTTCGTGTAGTGTCTACTCGACAACGACAATTAATATCAACTAGTTCGTCTAGAATCTACTCGACAACGACTATTAATGTCAACAAGTTCGTGTAGCGTCTACTCGGCAACGACTATTAATGTCAACTAGTTCGTCTCGCGTCTACTCGACAACGACTATTAATTTCAACTAGTTCGTGTAGTGTCTACTCGACAACGACTATTAATGTCAACTAGTTCGTCTAGAGTCTACTCGACAACTACTATTAATTTCAACTAGTTCGTCTCGCGTCTACTCGACAACGAATATTAATGTCAACTAGTTCGTCTCGCGTCCACTCGACAACGACTATTAATGTCAACTAGTTCAACTAGCGTCTACTCGACAACTACTATAAATGTCAACTAGTTCGTGTAGAGTCTACTCGACAACGACTATTAATGTCAACTAGTTCGTCTAGCATGTACTCGACAACGACTATTAATGTCAACAAGTTCGTGTAGCGTCTATTCGGCAACGACTATTAATGTCAACTAGTTCCTCTATCCTCTACTCGACAACTACTATTAATATCAACTAGTTCGTCTCGCGTCTACTAGACAAAGACTATTAATGTCAACTAGTTCGTGTAGTGTCTACTCGACAACGACTATTAATGTCAACTAGTTCGTCTAGCCTCTACTCAACAACGACTATTAATGTCAACTAGTTCGTCTAGTGTCTACTCGACAACGACTATTAATATCAACTAGTTCGTCTAGCGTCTACTCGACAACGACTATTAATGTCAACTAGTTCGTCTAGCGTCTACTCGACAACGACTTTTAATGTCAACTAGTTCGTGTATCATCTACTCGACAACGACTATTAATGTAAACTAGTTTGTCTAGCGTCTACTCGACAACGACTATTAATGTCAACTAGTACGTCTAGCCTCTACTCGACAACGACTATTAATGTCAACTAGTTCGTCTAGCGTCTACTCGTCAACGACTATTAATGTCAACTAGTTCATCTAGCGTCTACTCGTCAACGACTATTAATGTCAACTAGTTCATCTAGCGTCTACTCGACAACGACTATTAATGTCAACTAGTTCGTGTAGTGTCTACTCGACAACGACTATTAATGTCAACTAGTTCGTCTAGCGTCTACTCGACAAAGATTATTAATGTCAACTAGTTCGTGTAGCGTCTACTCGGCAACGACTATTAATTTCAACTAGTTCGTCTATCCTCTACTCGACAACGACTATTAATATCAACTATTTCGTCTAGCGTCTAATCGGCAACGACTATTAATGTCAACTAGTTCGTCTAGCGTCTACTCGTCAACGACTATTAATGTCAACTAGTTCTTCTCGCGTCTAGTCGACAAATACTATTAATATCAACTAGTTCGTCTAGCGTCTACTCGTCAACGGCTATTAATTTCAACTATTTCGTCTTGTGTCTACTCGACAACTACTATTAATGTCAATTAGTTCGTCTAGCGTCTACTCGACAACGACTGTTAATGTCAACTATTTCGTCTAGCGGCTACTCGACAACGACTGTTAATGTCAACTAGTTCGTCTAGAGGCTACTAGACAACGACTGTTAATGTCAACTAGTTCGTCTAGCGGCTACTCGACAACGACTGTTAATGATAACTAGTTCGTCTAGCGTCTATTCGACAACGACTATTAATGTCAACTACTTCGTCTAGCGTCTACTCGACAACGACTATTAATGTCAACTAGTTCGTCCAGCGGCTACTTGTCAATGACTATTAATGTCAACAAGTTCGTCTAGCGTTTACTCGACAACGACTATTAATGTCAACTAGTTCGTCTAGCGTCTACTCGACAATGACTATTAATGTCAACTAGTTCGTCTAGCGTCTACTCGACAACGACTATTAATGTCAACTAATTCGTCTAGCGTCTACTCGACAACGACTATTAATGTCAACTAGTTCTTCTATCCTCTACTCGACGACTACTATTAATATCAACTAGTTCGTCTCGCATCTACTCGACAACGATTATTAATATCAACTAGTTCGTCTCGCGTCCACTCGACAACGACCATTAATGTCAAATAGTTCGTCTATCCTCTACTCGAAAACTACTATTAATGTCAACTAGTTCGTCTCGCGTCTACTCGACAACGACTATTAAAGTCAACTAGTTCGTCTAGCGTCTACTCGACAACTAGTATTAATGTCAACTAATTCGTCTAGCGTCTACTCGAAAACGACAATTAATATCAACTAGTTCCTCTAGCGTCTACTCGACAATGACTATTAATGTCAACTAGTTCGTCTAGCGTCTACTCGTCAACGACTATTAATGTCATCTAGTTCGTCTAGCATATACTCGTCAACGACTATTAATGTCAACTAGTTCGTCTAGCGTCTACTCGACAACGACAATTAATATTAATTAATTCGTCTAGCGTCTACTCGTCAACGACTATTAATGTCAACTAGTTCATCTAGCGTCTACTCGACAACGACTATTAATGTCAACTAGTTCGTGTAGTGTCTACTCGACAACGACAATTAATATCAACTAGTTCGTCTAGAATCTACTCGACAACGACTATTAATGTCAACAAGTTCGTGTAGCGTCTACTCGGCAACGACTATTAATGTCAACTAGTTCGTCTATCCTCTACTCGACAACTACTATTAATATCAACTAGTTCGTCTCGCGTTTACTCGACAACGACTATTAATTTCAACTAGTTCGTGTAGTGTCTACTCGACAACGACTATTAATGTCAACTAGTTCGTCTAGAGTCTACTCGACAACTACTATTAATTTCAACTATTTCGTCTCGCGTCTACTCGACAACGAATATTAATGTCAACTAGTTCGTCTCGCGTCCACTCGACAACGACTATTAATGTCAACTAGTTCAACTAGCGTCTACTCGACAACTACTATAAATGTCAACTAGTTCGTGTAGAGTCTACTCGACAACGACTATTAATGTCAACTAGTTCGTCTAGCATGTACTCGACAACGACTATTAATGTCAACAAGTTCGTGTAGCGTCTACTCGGCAACGACTATTAATGTCAACTAGTTCCTCTATCCTCTACTCGACAACTACTATTAATATCAACTAGTTCGTCTCGCGTCTACTAGACAAAGTCTATTAATGTCAACTAGTTCGTGTAGTGTCTACTCGACAACGACTATTAATGTCAACTAGTTCGTCTAGCCTCTACTCAACAACGACTATTAATGTCAACTAGTTCGTCTAGTGTCTACTCGACAACGACTATTAATATCAACTAGTTCGTCTAGCGTCTACTCGACAACGACTATTAATGTCAACTAGTTCGTCTAGCGTCTACTCGACAACGACTATTAATGTCAACTAGTTCGTGTATCATCTACTCGACAACGACTATTAATGTAAACTAGTTTGTCTAGCGTCTACTCGACAACGACTATTAATGTCAACTAGTACGTCTAGCCTCTACTCGACAACGACTATTAATGTCAACTAGTTCGTCTAGCGTCTACTCGTCAACGACTATTAATGTCAACTAGTTCATCTAGCGTCTACTCGTCAACGACTATTAATGTCAACTAGTTCATCTAGCGTCTACTCGACAACGACTATTAATGTCAACTAGTTCGTGTAGTGTCTACTCGACAACGACTATTAATGTCAACTAGTTCGTCTAGCGTCTACTCGACAAAGATTATTAATGTCAACTAGTTCGTGTAGCGTCTACTCGGCAACGACTATTAATTTCAACTAGTTCGTCTATCCTCTACTCGACAACGACTATTAATATCAACTATTTCGTCTAGCGTCTAATCGGCAACGACTATTAATGTCAACTAGTTCGTCTAGCGTCTACTCGTCAACGACTATTAATGTCAACTAGTTCTTCTCGCGTCTAGTCGACAAATACTATTAATGTCAACTAGTTCGTCTAGCGTCTACTCGTCAACGGCTATTAATTTCAACTATTTCGTCTTGTGTCTACTCGACAACTACTATTAATGTCAATTAGTTCGTCTAGCGTCTACTCGACAACGACTGTTAATGTCAACTATTTCGTCTAGCGGCTACTCGACAACGACTGTTAATGTCAACTAGTTCGTCTAGAGGCTACTAGACAACGACTGTTAATGTCAACTAGTTCGTCTAGCGGCTACTCGACAACGACTGTTAATGATAACTAGTTCGTCTAGCGTCTATTCGACAACGACTATTAATGTCAACTACTTCGTCTAGCGTCTACTCGACAACGACTATTAATGTCAACTAGTTCGTCCAGCGGCTACTTGTCAATGACTATTAATGTCAACAAGTTCGTCTAGCGTTTACTCGACAACGACTATTAATGTCAACTAGTTCGTCTAGCGTCTACTCGACAATGACTATTAATGTCAACTAGTTCGTCTAGCGTCTACTCGACAACGACTATTAATGTCAACTAATTCGTCTAGCGTCTACTCGACAACGACTATTAATGTCAACTAGTTCTTCTATCCTCTACTCGACGACTACTATTAATATCAACTAGTTCGTCTCGCATCTACTCGACAACGATTATTAATATCAACTAGTTCGTCTCGCGTCCACTCGACAACGACCATTAATGTCAAATAGTTCGTCTATCCTCTACTCGAAAACTACTATTAATGTCAACTAGTTCGTCTCGCGTCTACTCGACAACGACTATTAAAGTCAACTAGTTCGTCTAGCGTCTACTCGACAACTAGTATTAATGTCAACTAATTCGTCTAGCGTCTACTCGAAAACGACAATTAATATCAACTAGTTCCTCTAGCGTCTACTCGACAATGACTATTAATGTCAACTAGTTCGTCTAGCGTCTACTCGTCAACGACTATTAATGTCATCTAGTTCGTCTAGAATCTACTCGTCAACGACTATTAATGTCAACTAGTTCGTCTAGCGTCTACTCGACAACGACTATTAATATTAATTAATTCGTCTAGCGTCTACTCGTCAACGACTATTAATGTCAACTAGTTCATCTAGCGTCTACTCGACAACGACTATTAATGTCAACTAGTCCGTGTAGTGTCTACTCGACAACGACAATTAATGTCAACTAATTCGTCTAGCGTCTACTCGACAACGACTATTAATGTCAACTAGTTCTTCTATCCTCTACTCGACGACTACTATTAATATCAACTAGTTCGTCTCGCATCTACTCGACAACGATTATTAATATCAACTAGTTCGTCTCGCGTCCACTCGACAACGACCATTAATGTCAAATAGTTCGTCTATCCTCTACTCGAAAACTACTATTAATGTCAACTAGTTCGTCTCGCATCTACTCGACAACGACTATTAAAGTCAACTAGTTCGTCTAGCGTCTACTCGACAACTAGTATTAATGTCAACTAATTCGTCTAGCGTCTACTCGAAAACGACAATTAATATCAACTAGTTCCTCTAGCGTCTACTCAACAATGACTATTAATGTCAACTAGTTCGTCTAGCGTCTACTCGTCAACGACTATTAATGTCATCTAGTTCGTCTAGAATCTACTCGTCAACGACTATTAATGTCAACTAGTTCGTCTAGCGTCTACTCGACAACGACTATTAATATTAATTAATTCGTCTAGCGTCTACTCGTCAACGACTATTAATGTCAACTAGTTCATCTAGCGTCTACTCGACAACGACTATTAATGTCAACTAGTTCGTGTAGTGTCTACTCGACAACGACAATTAATATCAACTAGTTCGTCTAGAATCTACTCGACAACGACTATTAATGTCAACAAGTTCGTGTAGCGTCTACTCGGCAACGACTATTAATGTCAACTAGTTCGTCTATCCTCTACTCGACAACTACTATTAATATCAACTAGTTCGTCTCGCGTCTACTCGACAACGACTATTAATTTCAACTAGTTCGTGTAGTGTCTACTCGACAACGACTATTAATGTCAACTAGTTCGTCTAGAGTCTACTCGACAACTACTATTAATTTCAACTAGTTCGTCTCGCGTCTACTCGACAACGACTATTAATGTCAACTAGTTCGTCTCGCGTCCACTCGACAACGACTATTAATGTCAACTAGTTCAACTAGCGTCTACTCGACAACTACTATAAATGTCAACTAGTTCGTGTAGAGTCTACTCGACAACGACTATTAATGTCAACTAGTTCGTCTAGCATGTACTCGACAACGACTATTAATATCAACAAATTCGTGTAGCGTCTACTCGGCAACGACTATTAATGTCAACTAGTTCCTCTATCCTCTACTCGACAACTACTATTAATATCAACTAGTTCGTCTCGCGTCTACTAGACAAAGACTATTAATGTCAACTAGTTCGTGTAGTGTCTACTCGACAACGACTATTAATGTCAACTAGTTCGTCTAGCCTCTACTCGACAACGACTATTAATGTCAACTAGTTCGTCTAGTGTCTACTCGACAACGACTATTAATATCAACTAGTTCGTCTAGCGTCTACTCGGCAACGACTATTAATGTCAACTAGTTCCTCTATCCTCTACTCGACAACTACTATTAATATCAACTAGTTCGTCTCGCGTCTACTAGACAACGACTATTAATGTCAACTAGTTCGTGTAGTGTCTACTCGACAACGACTATTAATGTCAACTAGTTCGTCTAGCCTCTACTCGACAACGACTATTAATGTCAACTAGTTCGTCTAGTGTCTATTCGACAACGACTATTAATATCAACTAATACGTCTAGCGTCTACTCGACAACGACTATTAATGTAAACTAGTTCGACTAGCCTCTACTCGACAACGACTATTAATGTCAACTAGTTCGTCTAGCGTCTACTCGACAACGACTATTAATATCAACTATTTCGTCTAGCGTCTAATCGGCAACGACTATTAAAGTCAACTAGTTCGTCTAGCGTCTACTCGTCAACGACTATTAATGTCAACTAGTTCTTCTCGCGTCTAGTCGACAAATACTATTAATGTCAACTAGTTCGTCTAGCTTCTACTCGTCAACGGCTATTAATTTCAACTATTTCGTCTTGTGTCTACTCGACAACTACTATTAATGTCAATTAGTTCGTCTAGCGTCTACTCGACAACGACTGTTAATGTCAACTAGTTCGTCTAGCGGCTACTCGACAACGACTGTTAATGTCAACTAGTTCGTCTAGAGGCTACTAGACAACGACTGTTAATGTCAACTAGATCGTCTAGCGTCTACTCGACAACGACTGTTAATGATAACTAGTTCGTCTAGCGTCTATTCGACAACGAATATTAATGTCAACTACTTCGTCTAGCGTCTATTCGACAACGACTATTAATGTCAACTAGTTCGTCTAGCGGCTACTTGTCAATGACTATTAATGTCAACAAGTTCGTCTAGCGTTTACTCGACAACGACTATTAATGTCAACTAGTTCGTCTAGCGTCTACTCGACAACGACTATTAATGTCAACTAGTTCGTCTAGCGTCTACTCGACAACGACTATTAATGTCAACTAATTCGTCTAGCGTCTACTCGACAACGACTATTAATGTCAACTAGTTCTTCTATCCTCTACTCGACGACTACTATTAATATCAACTAGTTCGTCTCGCATCTACTCGACAACGATTATTAATGTCAACTAGTTCGTCTCGCGTCCACTCGACAACGACCATTAATGTCAAATAGTTCGTCTATCCTCTACTCGAAAACTACTATTAATGTCAACTAGTTCGTCTCGCGTCTACTCGACAACGACTATTAAAGTCAACTAGTTCGTCTAGCGTCTACTCGACAACTAGTATTAATGTCAACTAATTCGTCTAGCGTCTACTCGACAACGACAATTAATATCAACTAGTTCCTCTAGCGTCTACTCGACAATGACTATTAATGTCAACTAGTTCGTCTAGCGTCTACTCGTCAACGACTATTAATGTCATCTAGTTCGTCTAGCATCTACTCGTCAACGACTATTAATGTCAACTAGTTCGTCTAGCGTCTACTCGACAACGACTATTAATATTAATTAATTCGTCTAGCGTCTACTCGTCAACGACTATTAATGTCAACTAGTTCATCTAGCGTCTACTCGACAACGACTATTAATGTCAACTAGTTCGTGTAGTGTCTACTCGACAACGACAATTAATATCAACTAGTTCGTCTAGAATCTACTCGACAACGACTATTAATGTCAACAAGTTCGTGTAGCGTCTACTCGGCAACGACTATTAATGTCAACTAGTTCGTCTATCCTCTACTCGACAATTACTATTAATATCAACTAGTTCGTCTCGCGTCTACTCGACAACGACTATTAATTTCAACTAGTTCGTGTAGTGTCTACTCGACAACGCCTATTAATGTCAACTAGTTCGTCTAGAGTCTACTCGACAACTACTATTAATTTCAACTAGTTCGTCTCGCGTCTACTCGACAACGAATATTAATGTCAACTAGTTCGTCTCGCGTCCACTCGACAACGACTATTAATGTCAACTAGTTCAACTAGCGTCTACTCGACAACTACTATAAATGTCACCTAGTTCGTGTAGAGTCTACTCGACAACGACTATTAATGTCAACTAGTTCGTCTAGCATGTACTCGACAACGACTATTAATGTCAACAAGTTCGTGTAGCGTCTACTCGGCAACGACTATTAATGTCAACTAGTTCCTCTATCCTCTACTCGACAACTACTATTAATATCAACTAGTTCGTCTCGCGTCTACTAGACAAAGACTATTAATGTCAACTAGTTCGTGTAGTGTCTACTCGACAACGACTATTAATGTCAACTAGTTCGTCTAGTGTCTACTCGACAACGACTATTAATATCAACTAGTTCGTCTAGCGTCTACTCGACAACGACTATTAATGTCAACTAGTTCGTCTAGCGTCTACTCGACAACGACTATTAATGTCAACTAGTTCGTGTATCATCTTCTCGACAACGAATATTAATGTAAACTAGTTTGTCTAGCGTCTACTCGACAACGACTATTAATGTCAACTAGTACGTCTAGCCTCTACTCGACAACGACTATTAATGTCAACTAGTTCGTCTAGCGTCTACTCGTCAACGACTATTAATGTCAACTAGTTCATCTAGCGTCTACTCGTCAACGACTATTAATGTCAACTAGTTCATCTAGCGTCTACTCGACAACGACTATTAATGTCAACTAGTTCGTGTAGTGTCTACTCGACAACGACTATTAATGTCAACTAGTTCGTCTAGCGTCTACTCGACAAAGATTATTAATGTCAACTAGTTCGTGTAGCGTCTACTCGGCAACGACTATTAATTTCAACTAGTTCGTCTATCCTCTACTCGACAACGACTATTAATATCAACTATTTCGTCTAGCGTCTAATCGGCAACGACTATTAATGTCAACTAGTTCGTCTAGCGTCTACTCGTCAACGACTATTAATGTCAACTAGTTCTTCTCGCGTCTAGTCGACAAATACTATTAATGTCAACTAGTTCGTCTAGCGTCTACTCGTCAACGGCTATTAATTTCAACTATTTCGTCTTGTGTCTACTCGACAACTACTATTAATGTCAATTAGTTCGTCTAGCGTCTACTCGACAACGACTGTTAATGTCAACTATTTCGTCTAGCGGCTACTCGACAACGACTGTTAATGTCAACTAGTTCGTCTAGAGGCTACTAGACAACGACTGTTAATGTCAACTAGTTCGTCTAGCGGCTACTCGACAACGACTGTTAATGATAACTAGTTCGTCTAGCGTCTATTCGACAACGACTATTAATGTCAACTACTTCGTCTAGCGTCTACTCGACAACGACTATTAATGTCAACTAGTTCGTCCAGCGGCTACTTGTCAATGACTATTAATGTCAACAAGTTCGTCTAGCGTTTACTCGACAACGACTATTAATGTCAACTAGTTCGTCTAGCGTCTACTCGACAACGACTATTAATGTCAACTAGTTCGTCTAGCGTCTACTCGACAACGACTATTAATGTCAACTAATTCGTCTAGCGTCTACTCGACAACGACTATTAATGCCAACTAGTTCTTCTATCCTCTACTCGACGACTACTATTAATATCAACTAGTTCGTCTCGCATCTACTCGACAACGATTATTAATATCAACTAGTTCGTCTCGCGTCCACTCGACAACGACCATTAATGTCAAATAGTTCGTCTATCCTCTACTCGAAAACTACTATTAATGTCAACTAGTTCGTCTCGCGTCTACTCGACAACGACTATTAAAGTCAACTAGTTCGTCTAGCGTCTACTCGACAACTAGTATTAATGTCAACTAATTCGTCTAGCGTCTACTCGACAACGACAATTAATATCAACTAGTTCCTCTAGCGTCTACTCGACAATGACTATTAATGTCAACTAGTTCGTCTAGCGTCTACTCGTCAACGACTATTAATGTCATCTAGTTCGTCTAGCATCTACTCGTCAACGACTATTAATGTCAACTAGTTCGTCTAGCGTCTACTCGACAACGACTATTAATATTAATTAATTCGTCTAGCGTCTACTCGTCAACGACTATTAATGTCAACTAGTTCATCTACCGTCTACTCGACAACGAATATTAATGTCAACTAGTTCGTGTAGTGTCTACTCGACAACGACAATTAATATCAACTAGTTCGTCTAGAATCTACTCGACAACGACTATTAATGTCAACAAGTTCGTGTAGCGTCTACTCGGCAACGACTATTAATGTCAACTAGTTCGTCTATCCTCTACTCGACAACTACTATTAATATCAACTAGTTCGTCTCACGTCTACTCGACAACGACTATTAATTTCAACTAGTTCGTGTAGTGTCTACTCGACAACGACTATTAATGTCAACTAGTTCGTCTAGAGTCTACTCGACAACTACTATTAATATCAATTAGTTCGTCTCGCGTCCACTCGACAACGACTATTAATGTCAACTAGTTCAACTAGCGTCTACTCGACAACTACTATAAATGTCAACTAGTTCGTGTAGAGTCTACTCGACAACGACTATTAATGTCAACTAGTTCGTCTAGCATGTACTCGACAACGACTATTAATATCAACAAATTCGTGTAGCGTCTACTCGGCAACGACTATTAATGTCAACTAGTTCCTCTATCCTCTACTCGACAACTACTATTAATATCAACTAGTTCGTCTCGCGTCTACTAGACAAAGACTATTAATGTCAACTAGTTCGTGTAGTGTCTACTCGACAACGACTATTAATGTCAACTAGTTCGTCTAGCCTCTACTCGACAACGACTATTAATGTCAACTAGTTCGTCTAGTGTCTACTCGACAACGACTATTAATATCAACTAGTTCGTCTAGCGTCTACTCGACAACGACTATTAATGTCAACTAGTTCGTCTAGCCTCTACTCGAAAACGACTATTAATGTCAACTAGTTCGTGTATCATCTACTCGACAACGACTATTAATGTAAACTAGTTTGTCTAGCGTCTACTCGACAACGACTATTAATGTCAACTAGTATGTCTAGCCTCTACTCGACAACGACTATTAAGGTCAACTAGTTCGTCTAGCGTCTACTCGTCAACGACTATTAATGTTAACTAGTTCATCTAGCGTCTACTCGTCAACGAATATTAATGTCAACTAGTTCATCTAGCGTCTACTCGACAACGACTATTAATGTCAACTAGTTCGTGTAGTGTCTACTCGACAACGACTATTAATGTCAACTAGTTCGTCTAGCGTCTACTCGACAAAGATTATTAATGTCAACTAGTTCGTGTAGCGTCTACTCGGCAACGACTATTAATTTCAACTAGTTCGTCTATCCTCTACTCGACAACTACTATTAATGTCAACTAGTTCGTGTAGTGTCTACTCGACAACGACTATTAATGTCAACTAGTTCGTCTAGCGTGTACTCGACAAGTACTATTAATGTCAATTAGTTCGTCTAGCGTCTACTCGACAACGACTATTAATATTAACTAATTCGTCTAGCGTCTACTCGTCAACGTATATTAATGTCAACTAGTTCATCTAGCGTCTACTCGACAACGACTATTAATGTCAACTACTTCGTGTAGTGTCTACTCGACAACGACAATTAATATCAACTAGTTCGTCTAGCATCTACTCGACAACGACTATTAATGTCAACTAGTTCGTGTAGCGTCTACTCGGCAACGACTATTAATGTCAACTAGTTCGTCTATCCTCTACTCGACAACTACTATTAATATCAATTAGTTCATCTAGCGTCTACTCGACAACTACTATAAATGTCAACTAGTTCGTGTAGAGTCTACTCGACAACGACTATTAATGTCAACTAGTTCGTCTAGTGTCTATTCGACAACGACTATTAATATCAACTAATACGTCTAGCGTCTACTCGACAACGACTATTAATGTAAACTAGTTCGACTAGCCTCTACTCGACAACGACTATTAATGTCAACTAGTTCGTCTAGCATCTACTCGACAACTACTATTAATTTCAACTAGTTCGTCTCGCGTCTACTCGACAACGACTATTAATGTCAACTAGTTCGTCTCGCGTCCACTCGACAACGACTATTAATGTCAATTAGTTCATCTAGCGTCTACTCGACAACTACTATAAATGTCAACTAGTTCGTGTAGAGTCTACTCGACAACGACTATTAATGTCAACTAGTTCGTCTAGCATCTACTCGACAACGACTGTTAATGTCAACAAGTTCGTGTAGCGTCTACTCGGCAACGACTATTAATGTCAACTAGTTCGTCTATCCTCTACTCGACAACTACTATTAATATCAACTAGTTCGTCTCGCGTCTACTAGACAACGACTATTAATGTCAACTAGTTCGTGTAGTGTCTACTCGACAACGACTATTAATGTCAACTACTTCGTCTAGCCTCTACTCGACAACGACTATTAATGTCAACTAGTTCGTCTAGTGTCTACTCGACAACGACTATTAATATCAACTAGTTCGTCTAGCGTCTACTCGACAACGACTATTAATGTAAACTAGTTCGACTAGCCTCTACTCGACAACGACTATTAATGTCAACTAGTTTGTCTAGCGTCTACTCGACAACGACTATTAATATCAACTAGTTCGTCTAGCGTCTAATCGTCAACGACTATTAATGTCAACTAGTTCGTCTAGCGTCTACTCGTCAACGACTATTAATGTCAACTATTTCGTCTTGTGTCTACTCGACAACTACTATTAATGTCAATTAGTTCGTCTAGCGTCTACCCGACAACGACTGTTAATGTCAACTAGTTCGTCTAGCGGCTACTCGACAACGACTGTTAATGTCAACTAGTTCGTCTAGAGGCTACTAGACAACGACTGTTAATGTCAACTAGTTCGTCCAGCGGCTACTTGTCAATGACTATTAATGTCAACAAGTTCGTCTAGCGTTTACTCGACAACGACTATTAATGTCAACTAGTTCGTCTAGCGTCTACTCGACAACGACTATTAATGTCAACTAGTTCGTCTAGCGTCTACTCGACAACGACTATTAATGTCAACTAATTCGTCTAGCGTCTACTCGACAACGACTATTAATGTCAACTAGTTCTTCTATCCTCTACTCGACGACTACTATTAATATCAACTAGTTCGTCTCGCATCTACTCGACAACGATTATTAATGTCAACTAGTTCGTCTCGCGTCCACTCGACAACGAACATTAATGTCAAATAGTTCGTCTATCCTCTACTCGAAAACTACTATTAATGTCAACTAGTTCGTCTCGCGTCTACTCGACAACGACTATTAAAGTCAACTAGTTCGTCTAGCGTCTACTCGACAACTAGTATTAATATCAACTAATTCGTCTAGCGTCTACTCGACAACGACAATTAATATCAACTAGTTCCTCTAGCGTCTACTCGACAATGACTATTAATGTCAACTAGTTCGTCTAGCGTCTACTCGTCAACGACTATTAATGTCATCTAGTTCGTCTAGCATCTACTCGTCAACGACTATTAATGTCAACTAGTTCGTCTAGCGTCTACTCGACAACGACTATTAATATTAATTAATTCGTCTAGCGTCTACTCGTCAATGACTATTAATGTCAACTAGTTCATCTAGCGTCTACTCGACAACGACTATTAATGTCAACTAGTTCGTGTAGTGTCTACTCGACAACGACAATTAATATCAACTAGTTCGTCTAGAATCTACTCGACAACGACTATTAATGTCAACAAGTTCGTGTAGCGTCTACTCGGCAACGACTATTAATGTCAACTAGTTCGTCTATCCTCTACTCGACAACTACTATTAATATCAACTAGTTCGTCTCGCGTCTACTCGACAACGACTATTAATTTCAACTAGTTCGTGTAGTGTCTACTCGACAACGACTATTAATGTCAACTAGTTCGTCTAGAGTCTACTCGACAACTACTATTAATTTCAACTAGTTCGTCTCGCGTCTACTCGACAACGACTATTAATGTCAACTAGTTCGTCTCGCGTCCACTCGACAACGACTATTAATTTCAACTAGTTCAACTAGCGTCTACTCGACAACTACTATAAATGTCAACTAGTTCGTGTAGAGTCTACTCGACAACGACTATTAATGTCAACTAGTTTGTCTAGCATGTACTCGACAACGACTATTAATGTCAACAAGTTCGTGTAGCGTCTACTCGGCAACGACTATTAATGTCAACTAGTTCCTCTATCCTCTACTCGACAACTACTATTAATATCAACTAGTTCGTCTCGCGTCTACTAGACAAAGACTATTAATGTCAACTAGTTCGTGTAGTGTCTACTCGACAACGACTATTAATGTCAACTAGTTCGTCTAGCCTCTACTCGACAACGACTATTAATGTCAACTAGTTCGTCTAGTGTCTACTCGACAACGACTATTAATATCAACTAGTTCGTCTAGCGTCTACTCGACAACGACTATTAATGTCAACTAGTTCGTCTAGCGTCTACTCGACAACGACTATTAATGTCAACTAGTTCGTGTATCATCTACTCGACAACGACTATTAATGTAAACTAGTTTGTCTAGCGTCTACTCGACAACGACTATTAATGTCAACTAGTACGTCTAGCCTCTACTCGACAACGACTATTAATGTCAACTAGTTCGTCTAGCGTCTACTCGTCAACGACTATTAATGTCAACTAGTTCATCTAGCGTCTACTCGTCAACGACTATTAATGTCAACTAGTTCATCTAGCGTCTACTCGACAACGACTATTAATGTCAACTAGTTCGTGTAGTGTCTACTCGACAACGACTATTAATGTCAACTAGTTCGTCTAGCGTCTACTCGACAAAGATTATTAATGTCAACTAGTTCGTGTAGCGTCTACTCGGCAACGACTATTAATTTCAACTAGTTCGTCTATCCTCTACTCGACAACTACTATTAATGTCAACTAGTTCGTGTAGTGTCTACTCGACAACGACTATTAATGTCAACTAGTTCGTCTAGCGTGTACTCGACAAGTACTATTAATGTCAATTAGTTCGTCTAGCGTCTACTCGACAACGACTATTAATATTAACTAATTCGTCTAACGTCTACTCATCAACGTATATTAATGTCAACTAGTTCATCTAGCGTCTACTCGACAACGACTATTAATGTCAACTACTTCGTGTAGTGTCTACTCGACAACGACAATTAATATCAACTAGTTCGTCTAGCATCTACTCGACAACGACTATTAATGTCAACTAGTTCGTCTATCCTCTACTCGACAACTACTATTAATATCAACTAGTTCGTCTCGTGTCTACTCGACAACGACTATTAATTTCAACTAGTTCGTGTAGTGTCTACTCGACAACGACTATTAATGTCAACTAGTTCGTCTAGCGTCTACTCGACAACTACTATTAATTTCAACTAGTTCGTCTCGCGTCTACTCGACAACGACTATTAATGTCAACTAGTTCGTCTCGCGTCCACTCGACAACGACTATTAATGTCAATTAGTTCATCTAGCGTCTACTCGACAACTACTATAAATGTCAACTAGTTCGTGTAGAGTCTACTCGACAACGACTATTAATGTCAACTAGTTCGTCTAGCATCTACTCGACAACGACTATTAATGTCAACAAGTTCGTGTAGCGTCTACTCGGCAACGACTATTAATGTCAACTAGTACGTCTATCCTCTACTCGACAACTACTATTAATATCAACTAGTTCGTCTCGCGTCTACTAGACAACGACTATTAATGTCAACTAGTTCGTGTAGTGTCTACTCGACAACGACTATTAATGTCAACTAGTTCGTCTAGCCTCTACTCGACAACGACTATTAATGTCAACTAGTTCGTCTAGTGTCTACTCGACAACGACTATTAATATCAACTAGTTCGTCTAGCGTCTACTCGACAACGACTATTAATGTAAACTAGTTCGACTAGCCTCTACTCGACAACGACTATTAATGTCAACTAGTTCGTCTCGCGTCCACTCGACAACGACTATTAATGTCAACTAGTTCGTCTCGCGTCCACTCGACAACGACTATTAATGTCAAATGGGCTTCATTTAAGTGGAAAGGGGGCGGCAGTATTCGCGGACAAACTTTCAGCAGCAGTAGATAGCGACTTGGGTACAATGACAAATATTTTTGGAAGTAAACATTCTTTAAACTAGAAGTGCAGGGGGGTTACCTAGAGGTGTCTCAAGCAGAACAAGAGGCCACTAGCACAGATAAACCAATATCAAATCATCCGAAAATCATCTCTGAAAAAGGTTATAGATGCGTATGTTTAAATGCAAGGAGCATAGTAAATAAGAAAAACGAATTAAACATTATGGTAGAAGATATTGACCCTCACATAATTGGTATAACTGAATCATGGGCTAACATAGATATAACAGATGCTGAATTAGGACTGACAGGATACGTAATGTTTAGGAAAGATCGAATAGGAAGAAGGGGCGGGGGAGTTATTTTATATGTTAAAGAATCTATTCAGGCTTATGAAATAAAACTAGAAAGGGAAGCAGATTGCGATGAAGCTGTTTGGTGCAAAATTGTTTCAGGAAATTCAAAATTAACTATTGGATTAGTTTACCGAAGTCCAAACATAAACGAAGAGGACAACACAAAAATAAAAAACGCTATAAAGGAAGTTAGTAAAGGGGAATGTATCATAATGGGAGATTTTAACCATGGACACATACAATGGAATTCTCTAGAGAGCACAGGGATTGAGGATCAACAATTTCTATGTTTAATCCAGGATAGCTTTCTTACTCAGCACGTACTAGAACCAACCAGGGGAGAAAATGTATTAGATATAGTTTTGTCATCACAACAAGAATTAGTGGACAATGTAAAAATATTTGAACCATTGGGTAATAGTGACCATAATCAAATACATTTTGACATCAATGTAAAATCAGAAAGTAAAAATAAGAAAACGTACAAGAGAAACTTCCACAAAGGTAACTACAAAGATATGAGAAAATACTTAGCACAGCTAGATTGGAATAACATGCTGATGGATAAGACTGCAATTGAATGTTGGAATATTCTAAAATATGAAATTGAGAGTATCATTGATAAATTTGTTCCCTTCCGAAAACAAGGAAAACGGTGTAGAAAGAAACACTTGTCAAAAGAGGCAATTAGAAAAATAATGCTAAAACAAACTATGTGGAGGGTTTATAGGCGTACCAGAAAGGAAGAAGACTATGCAAAATACAAAGAGGCACTTAATGCAGCTACAACTGAAATCAGACAATCTAAAAGAAGCTATGAGCAAAAACTGGCATGTAACATAAAAACTGACAGCAAGAGTTTTTATGCATATGTCAGGAGTAAACAAAACGTACAAGACAAGGTTGGACCTCTAGAAGACAGTGCTGGAAATATAATATCACAGGGGTTTTTAATGGCGGAAGACCTAAATGGTTACTTCAGTTCAGTGTTTACAAAAGAAGATATTAGTTCATTACCAGTTGCTGATGCTAAATTTCAGGGGGCTAAATCTGACTATTTAGGACCGTTAGTTGTAACTCCAGAATTGGTAGCTAGGAAAATAAAGGCAATGAAGGATAACAAATCACCGGGAGTGGATGGGATTCCTCCAAAATTACTAATGGAAACAGTAGATCAAATCAGTATACCACTTGCAAGAGTATTCAACTTGTCATTAAAAGAGGGAGTTGTTCCGTTTGAATGGAAAGAAGCAAACATCATACCATTATTTAAAAAGGGTTCGAGAAATAAGTCAGAGAATTACAGACCAGTGAGTTTAACGTCAGTGATTTGTAAATTATTAGAAAGGTTAATTAAAGACCATATGGTGGACTTCCTCGTTAAGCATAAATTATTAAATTCATCTCAACATGGATTCCTTAAAGCGAGGTCATGCTTAACAAATATGTTATGTTTTTTGGAAGAAATCACTAAGTGGATAGACATGGGATCGCCAGTAGATATTATCTACTTAGATTTTCAGAAAGCTTTTGACAAAGTGCCACATCAAAGATTGCTACTTAAATTAAAAGCCCATGGTATCGGGGATAGCATAACTGACTGGATAGAACAATGGCTGACTGACAGAAGACAACGAGTTGTAGTAGATGGCGAAGTTTCAAATTGGAAATCGGTTTTGAGTGGGGTACCTCAAGGATCAGTATTAGGACCTATATTATTCTTAATTTATATCAATGACTTGGACGAGAGTATAACAAGTAACGTACTGAAATTTGCGGACGACACAAAACTGTTTAGAAAGGTTAATACTGATGGTGATAAACAACATTTACAAAACGATCTAGACAGATTAGTGAAATGGTCTGAGAAATGGCAGATGCTGTTCAATTTTGGGAAATGTAAATGCCTACATACAGGACATGGGAACTTGAATGTAAACTATAAAATGGGAGCTACTGTTCTTGGTACTACTGTAAAAGAAAAGGACTTAGGAGTTACAATAAGCGCTGATATGAAAGTTTCACAGCAGTGTGGTATTGCAGCTTCAAAGGGTAATCAAATTCTTGGATTGATTAGAAGAAACATAACATATAAGGGAAAAAAGTTAATTATACCTCTTTATAAAGCAATAGTTAGACCTCATTTAGAATACTGTATACAAGCAGGGAGACCATATCGTAAGAAGGATATAGATACGCTTGAACGCATACAAAGGAGAGCAACTAAAATGATTCCAGAACTTAGAGACCTTAGTTATGAAGAACGCCTGAAAGAATGTGGTTTAACAACTCTAGAGACAAGGAGGTTAAGAGGAGATCAGATTGAAGTTTTTAAGATATTGAATGGGTATGAAAATATTGATAGAAATATGTTTTTCTCACTCAAGAAGGATAGCAGAACTAGAGGACATGAGGTAAAATTAGTAAAGGATCAATGTAGATTGGACATCAGGAAGCACTCGTTCTCACAGAGGACAATAAATGAATGGAACAAACTGTCTACAGATTGTGTAACTGCTAGCAGCGTGAATATGTTTAAAAACAAGGTTGACACATATATCAGGAGGGCGGGTTATAAGTAGGTGAACATTGTTGGACTCTCGATAAGCCAATGGCTTCCTTGTCCACTTGCCATCTGGGCCTTTGGCTTGGATGGCAAATCTTGTTAAATCTTGTTAAATAGTTCGTCTATCCTCTACTCGACAAAGACTATTAATGTCAACTAGTTCGTGTAGCATCTATTCGAAAACGACTATTAATATCAACTAGTTCGTCTAGCGTCTACTTGGCAATGACTATTAATGTCAACTAGTTCGTCTAGCGTCTACTCGTCAACGACTATTAATGTCATCTAGTTCGTCTAGCATCTACTCGTCAACGACTATTAATGTCAACTAGTTCGTGTAGCGTCTACTCGGCAACGACTATTGATTTCAACTAGTTCGTCTATCCTCTACTCGACAACTACTATTAATGTCAACTAGTTCGTGTAGTGTCTACTCGACAACGACTATTAATGTCAACTAGTTCGTCTAGCGTGTACTCGACAACTACTATTAATGTCAACTAGTTCGTCTAGCATCTACTCGACAACGACTATTAATGTCAACTAGTTCGTGTAGCGTCTACTCGGCAACGACTATTAATTTCAACTAGTTCGTCTATCCTCTACTCGACAACTACTATTAATATCAACTAGTTCGTCTCGCGTCTACTAGACAACGACTATTAATGAAAACTAGTTCGGCTAGCCTCTACTCGACAACGACTATTAATGTCAACTAGTTCGGCTAGCCTCTACTCGACAACGACTATTAATGTCAACTAGTTCGTCTAGTGTCTACTCGACAATGACTATTAATATCAACTAGTTCGTCTAGCGTCTACTCGACAACGACTATTAATGTCAACTAGTTCGTCTAGCGTCTACTCGACGACTATTAATGTCAACTAGTTCGTGTATCATCTACTCGACAACGACTATTAATGTAAACTAGTTTGTCTAGCGTCTACTCGACAACGACTATTAATGTCAACTAGTACGTCTAGCGTCTACTCGACAACGACTATTAATGTCAACTAGTTCGTCTAGCGTCTACTCGTCAACGACTATTAATGTCAACTAGTTCATCTAGCGTCTACTCGACAACGACTATTAATGTCAACTAGTTCGTGTAGTGTCTACTCGACAACGACTATTAATGTCAACTAGTTCGTGTAGCGTCTACTCGACAACTACTATTAATTTCAACTAGTTCGTCTATCCTCTACTCGACAACTACTATTAATGTCAACTAGTTCGTGTAGTGTCTACTCGACAACGACTATTAATGTCAACTAGTTCGTCTAGCGTGTACTCGACAACTACTATTAATGTCAACTAGTTCGTCTCGCGTCTACTCGACAACGACTATTAATATCAACTAGTTCGTCTCGCATCCACTCGACAACGACTATTAATGTCAACTAGTTCGTCTAGCGTCTACTCGACAACTACTATTAATGTCAATTAGTTCGTCTAGCGTCTACTCGACAACGACTGTTAATGTCAACTAGTTCGTCTCGCGGCTACTCGACAACGACTACTAATGTTAACTAGTTCGTCTAGCGTCTACTCGACAACGACTATTAATGTCAATTAGTTCGTCTATCCTCTACTCGACAACGACTATTAATGTCAACTAGTTCGTCTAGCCTCTACACGATTACGACTATTAATGTCAACTAGTTCGTCTAGCGTCTACTCGACAAAGACTATTAATGTCAACAAGTTCGTCTATCCTCTACTCGACGACTACTATTAATATCAACTAGTTCGTCTCGCATCTACTCAACAACGACTATTAATGTCAACTAGTTCGTCTCGCGTCCACTCGACAACAACTATTAATGTCAAATAGTTCGTCTATCCTCTACTCGAAAACTACTTTTAATGTCAACTAGTTCGTCTAGCGTCTACTCGACAAAGACTATTAATGTCAACTAGTTCGTGTAGCATCTACTCGAAAACGACTATTAATATCAACTAGTTCGTCTAGCGTCTACTCGACAATGACTATTAATGTCAACTAGTTCGTCTAGCGTCTACTCGTCAACGACTATTAATGTCATCTAGTTCGTCTAGCATCTACTCGTCAACGACTATTAATGTCAACTAGTTCGTGTAGCGTCTACTCGGCAACGGCTATTAATTTCAACTAGTTCGTCTATCCTCTACTCGACAACTACTATTAATGTCAATTAGTTCGTGTAGTGTCTACTCGACAACGACTATTAATGTCAACTAGTTCGTCTAGCGTGTACTCGACAACTACTATTAATGTCAACTAGTTCGTCTAGCATCTACTCGACAACGACTATTAATGTCAACTAGTTCGTGTAGCGTCTACTCGGCAACGACTATTAATTTCAACTAGTTCGTCTATCCTCTACTCGACAACTACTATTAATGTCAACTAGTTCGTGTAGTGTCTACTCGACAACGACTATTAATGTCAACTAGTTCGTCTAGCGTGTACTCGACAACTACTATTAATGTCAACTAGTTCGTCTCGCGTCTACTCGACAACGACTATTAATATCAACTAGTTCGTCTCGCATCCACTCGACAACGACTATTAATGTCAACTAGTTCGTCTAGCGTCTACTCGACAAGTACTATTAATGTCAATTAGTTCGTCTAGCGTCTACTCGACAACGACTATTAATATTAACTAATTCGTCTAGCGTCTACTCGTCAACGACTATTAATGTCAACTAGTTCATCTAGCATCTACTCGACAACGACTATTAATGTCAACTACTTCGTGTAGTGTCTACTCGACAACGACAATTAATATCAACTAGTTCGTCTAGCATCTACTCGACAACGACTATTAATGTCAACTAGTTCGTGTAGCGTCTACTCGGCAACGACTATTAATGTCAACTAGTTCGTCTATCCTCTACTCGACAACTTCTATTAATATCAACTAGTTCGTCTCGCGTCTACTCGACAACGACTATTAATTTCAACTAGTTCGTGTAGTGTCTACTCCACAACGACTATTAATGTCAACTAGTTCGTCTAGCGTCTACTCGACAACTACTATTAATTTCAACTAGTTCGTCTCGCGTCCACTCGACAACGACTATTAATGTCAATTAGTTCATCTAGCGTCTACTCGACAACTACTATAAATGTCAACTAGTTCGTGTAGAGTCTACTCGACAACGACAATTAATGTCAACTAGTTCGTCTAGCATCTACTCGACAACGACTATTAATGTCAATAAGTTCGTGTAGCGTCTACTCGGCAACGACTATTAATGTCAACTAGTTCGTCTATCCTCTACTCGACAACTACTATTAATATCAACTAGTTCGTCTCGCGTCTACTAGACAACGACTATTAATGACAACTAGTTCGGCTAGCCTCTACTCGACAACGACTATTAATGTCAACTAGTTCGGCTAGCCTCTACTCGACAATGACTATTAATGTCAACTAGTTCGTCTAGTGTCTACTCGACAACGACTATTAATATCAACTAGTTCGTCTAGCGTCTACTCGACAACGACTATTAATGTCAACTAGTTCGTCTAGCGTCTACTCGACGACTATTAATGTCAACTAGTTCGTGTATCATCTACTCGACAACGACTATTAATGTAAACTAGTTTGTCTAGCGTCTACTCGACAGCGACTATTAATGTCAACTAGTACGTCTAATGTCTACTCGACAACGACTATTAATGTCAACTAGTTCGTCTAGCGTCTACTCGTCAACGACTATTAATGTAAACTAGTTCATCTAGCGTCTACTCGACAACGACTATTAATGTCAACTAGTTCGTGTAGTGTCTACTCGACAACGACTATTAATGTCAACTAGTTCGTGTAGTGTCTACTCGACAACTACTATTAATTTCAACTAGTTCGTCTATCCTCTACTCGACAACTACTATTAATGTCAACTAGTTCGTGTAGTGTCTACTCGACAACGACTATTAATGTCAACTAGTTCGTCTAGCGTGTACTCGACAACTACTATTAATGTCAACTAGTTCGTCTCGCGTCTACTCGACAACGACTATTAATATCAACTAGTTTGTCTCGCATCCACTCGACAACGACTATTAATGTCAACTAGTTCGTCTAGCGTCTACTCGACAACTACTATTAATGTCAATTAGTTCGTCTAGCGTCTACTCGACAACGACTGTTAATATCAACTAGTTCGTCTCGCGGCTACTCGACAACGACTACTAATGTTAACTAGTTCGTCTAGCGTCTACTCGACAACGACTATTAATGTCAACTAGTTCGTCTATCCTCTACTCGACAACGACTATTAATGTCAACTAGTTCGTCTAGCCTCTACACGATTACGACTATTAATGTCAACTAGTTCGTCTAGCGTCTACTCGACAAAGACTATTAATGTCAACTAGTTCGTCTATCCTCCACTCGACGACTACTATTAATATCAACTAGTTCGTCTCGCATCTACTCAACAACGACTATTAATGTCAAATAGTTCGTCTCGCGTCCACTCGACAACGACTATTAATGTCTAATAGTTCGTCTATCCTCTACTCGAAAACTACTATTAATGTCAACTAGTTCGTCTAGCGTCTACTCGACAAAGACTATTAATGTCAACTAGTTCGTGTAGCATCTACTCGAAAACGACTATTAATATCAACTAGTTCGTCTAGCGTCTACTCGACAATGACTATTAATGTCAACTAGTTCGTCTAGCGTCTACTCGTCAACGACTATTAATGTCATCTAGTTCGTCTAGCATCTACTCGTCAACGACTATTAATGTCAACTAGTTCGTGTAGCGTCTACTCGGCAACGACTATTAATTTCAACTAGTTCGTCTATCCTCTACTCGACAACTACTATTAATGTCAACTAGTTCGTGTAGTGTCTACTCGACAACGACTATTAATGTCAACTAGTTCGTCTAGCGTGTACTCGACAACTATTATTAATGTCAACTAGTTCGTCTAGCATCTACTCGACAATGACTATTAATATCAACTAGTTCATCTCGCGTCTACTCGACAATGACTATTAATGTCAACTAGTTCGTGTAGTGTCTACTCGACAACGACTATTAATGTCAACTAGTTCGTGTAGTGTCTACTCGACAACGACTATTAATGTCAACTAGTTCGTCTAGCTTCTACTCGACAACGACTATTAATGTCAACTAGTTCGTCTAGTTTCTACTCGACAACGACTATTAATATCAACTAGTTCGTCTAGCGTCTACTCGACAATGACTATTAATGTCAACTAGTTCGTCTAGCGTCTACTCGACAACGACAATTAATGTCAACTAGTTCGTGTATCATCTACTCGACAACGACTATTAATGTAAACTAGTTTGTCTAGCGTCTACTCGACAACGACTATTAATGTCAACAAGTACGTCTAGCGTCTACTCGACGACTATTAATGTCAACTAGTTCGTCTAGCGTCTACTCGTCAACGACTATTAATGTCAACTAGTTCATCAAGCGTCTACTCGACAACGACTATTAATGTCAACTAGTTCGTGTAGTGTCTACTCGACAACGACTATTAATGTCAACTAGTTCGTGTAGTGTCTACTCGACAACGACTATTAATGTCAACTAGTTCGTCTAGTGTCTACTCGACAACTACTATTAATTTCAACTAGTTCATCTCGCGTCTACTCGACAACGACTATTAATGTCAACTTGTTCATCTCGCGTCCACTCGACAACGACTATTAATGTCAACTAGTTCACCTAGCGTCTACTCGAAAACTACTATAAATGTCAACTAGTTCGTGTAGAGTCTACTCGACAACGACTATTAATGTCAACTAGTTCGTCTAGCATCTACTCGACAACGACTATTAATGTCAACAAGTTCGTGTAGCGTCTACTCGGCAACGACTATTAATGTCAACTAGTTCGTCTATCCTCTACTCGACAACTACTATTAATATCAACTAGTTCGTCTCGCGTCTACTAGACAACGACTATTAATGTCAACTAGTTCATGTAGTGTCTACTCGACAACGACTATTAATGTCAACTAGTTCATCTCGCGTCTACTCGACAATGACTATTAATGTCAACTAGTTCGTGTAGTGTCTACTCGACAACGACTATTAATGTCAACTAGTTCGTCTAGCGTCTACTCGACAACGACTATTAATGTCAAATAGTTCGTCTAGCGTCTACTCGACAACGACTCTTAATGTCAACTAGTTCGTTTAGCATCTACTCGACAACGACTATTAATGTCAACTAGTTCATCTAGCATCTACTCGACAACGACTATTAATGTCAATTAGTTCGTCTATCATCTACTCGACAACTACTATTAATGTCAACCATTTCGTCTCGTGTCTACTCGACAACGACTATTAATGTCAACTAGATCGTCTCGCTTCCACTCGACAACGACTATTAATGTTAACTAGTTCGTCTAGTGTCTACTCGACAACGACTATTAATATCAACTAGTTCGTCTAGCGTCTACTCGACAATGACTATTAATGTCAAATAGTTCGTCTATCCTCTACTCGAAAACTACTATTAATATCAACTAGTTCGTCTAGCGTCTACTCGACAAAGACTATTAATGTCAACTAGTTCGTGTAGCATCTACTCGAAAACGACTATTAATATCAACTAGTTCGTCTAGCGTCTACTCGACAACGACTATTAATTTCAACTAGTTCGTGTAGTGTCTACTCGACAACGACTATTAATGTCAACTAGTTCGTCTAGCGTCTACTCGACAACTACTATTAATTTCAACTAGTTCATCTCGCGTCTACTCGACAACGACTATTAATGTCAACTTGTTCATCTCGCGTCCACTCGACAACGACTATTAATGTCAACTAGTTCATCTAGCGTCTACTCGAAAACTACGATAAATGTCAACTAGTTCGTGTAGTGTCTACTCGACAACGACTATTAAGGTCAACTAGTTCGTCTAGCGTCTACTCGACAACTACTATTAATATCAACTAGTTCGTCTCGCATCTACTAGACAACGACTATTAATGTCAACTAGTTCGTGTAGTGTCTACTCGACAACGACTATTAATGTCAACTAGTTCGTCTAGCGTCTACTCGACAACGACTATTAAGGTCAAATAGTTCGTCTAGCGTCTACTCGACAACGACTCTTAATGTCAACTAGTTCGTTTAGCATCTACTCGAAAACTACTATTAATGTCAACTAGTTCGTCTAGCGTCTACTCGACAAAGACTATTAATGTCAACTAGTTCGTGTAGCATCTACTCGAAAACGACTATTAATATCAACTAGTTCGTCTAGCGTCTACTCGACAATGACTATTAATGTCAACTAGTTCGTCTAGCGTCTACTCGTCAACGACTATTAATGTCATCTAGTTCGTCTAGCATCTACGCGTCAACGACTATTAATGTCACCTAGTTCGTGTAGCGTCTACTCGGCAACGACTATTAATTTCAACTAGTTCGTCTATCCTCTACTCGACAACTACTATTAATGTCAACTAGTTCGTGTAGTGTCTACTCGACAACGACTATTAATGTCAACTAGTTCGTCTAGCGTGTACTCGACAACTACTATTAATGTCAACTAGTTCGTCTAGCATCTACTCGACAATGACTATTAATGTCAACTAGTTCGTGTAGTGTCTACTCGACAACGACTATTAATGTCAACTAGTTCGTGTAGTGTCTACTCGACAACGACTATTAATGTCAACTAGTTCGTCTAGCGTCTACTCGACAATGACTATTAATGTCAACTAGTTCGTGTAGTGTCTACTCGACAACGACTATTAATGTCAACTAGTTCGTCTAGCGTCTACTCGACAACGACTATTAATGTCAAATAGTTCGTCTAGCGTCTACTCGACAACGACTCTTAATGTCAACTAGTTCGTTTAGCATCTACTCGACAACGACTATTAATGTCAACTAGTTCATCTAGCATCTACTCGACAACGACTATTAATGTCAACTAGTTCTTCTATCATCTACTCGACAACTACTATTAATGTCAACCATTTCGTCTCGTGTCTACTCGACAACGACTATAAATGTCAACTAGTTCGTCTCGCGTCCACTCGACAACGACTATTAATGTTAACTAGTTCGTCTAGTGTCTACTCGACAACGACTATTAATATCAACTAGTTCGTCTAGCGTCTACTCGACAATGACTATTAATGTCAACTAGTTCGTCTAGCGTCTACTCGACAACGACAATTAATGTCAACTAGTTCGTGTATCATCTACTCGACAACGACTATTAATGTAAACTAGTTTGTCTAGCGTCTACTCGACAACGACTATTAATGTCAACTAGTACGTCTAGCGTCTACTCGACAACGACTATTAATGTCAACTAGTTCGTCTAGCGTCTACTCGTCAACGACTATTAATGTCAACTAGTTCATCTAGCGTCTACTCGACAACGACTATTAATGTCAACTAGTTCGTGTAGTGTCTACTCGACAACGAATATTAATGTCAACTAGTTCGTGTAGTGTCTACTCGACAACGACTATTAATGTCAACTAGTTCGTCTAGCGTCTACTCGACAACTACTATTAATTTCAACTAGTTCATCTCGCGTCTACTCGACAACGACTATTAATGTCAACTTGTTCATCTCGCGTCCACTCGACAACGACTATTAATGTCAACTAGTTCACCTAGCGTCTACTCGAAAACTACTATAAATGTCAACTAGTTCGTGTAGAGTCTACTCGACAACGACTATTAATGTCAACTAGTTCGTCTAGCATCTACTCGACAACGACTATTAATGTCAACAAGTTCGTGTAGCGTCTACTCGGCAACGACTATTAATGTCAACTAGTTCGTCTATCCTCTACTCGACAACTACTATTAATATCAACTAGTTCGTCTCGCGTCTACTAGACAACGACTATTAATGTCAACTAGTTCGTGTAGTGTCTACTCGACAACGACTATTAATGTCAACTAGTTCATCTCGCGTCTACTCGACAATGACTATTAATGTCAACTAGTTCGTGTAGTGTCTACTCGACAACGACTATTAATGTCAACTAGTTCGTCTAGCGTCTACTCGACAACGACTATTAATGTCAAATAGTTCGTCTAGCGTCTACTCGACAACGACTCTTAATGTCAACTAGTTCGTTTAGCATCTACTCGACAACGACTATTAATGTCAACTAGTTCATCTAGCATCTACTCGACAACGACTATTAATGTCAACTAGTTCGTCTATCATCTACTCGACAACTACTATTAATTTCAACCATTTCGTCTCGTGTCTACTCGACAACGACTATTAATGTCAACTAGTTCGTCTCGCGTCCACTCGACAACGACTATTAATGTTAACTAGTTCGTCTAGTGTCTACTCGACAACGACTATTAATATCAACTAGTTCGTCTAGCGTCTACTCGACAATGACTATTAATGTCAAATAGTTCGTCTATCCTCTACTCGAAAACTACTATTAATATCAACTAGTTCGTCTAGCGTCTACTCGACAAAGACTATTAATGTCAACTAGTTCGTGTAGCATCTACTCGAAAACGACTATTAATATCAACTAGTTCGTCTAGCGTCTACTCGACAACGACTATTAATTTCAACTAGTTCGTGTAGTGTCTACTCGACAACGACTATTAATGTCAACTAGTTCGTCTAGCGTCTACTCGACAACTACTATTAATTTCAACTAGTTCATCTCGCGTCTACTCGACAACGACTATTAATGTCAACTTGTTCATCTCGCGTCCACTCGACAACGACTATTAATGTCAACTAGTTCATCTAGCGTCTACTCGAAAACTACGATAAATGTCAACTAGTTCGTGTAGTGTCTACTCGACAACGACTATTAAGGTCAACTAGTTCGTCTAGCGTCTACTCGACAACTACTATTAATATCAACTAGTTCGTCTCGCATCTACTAGACAACGACTATTAATGTCAACTAGTTCGTGTAGTGTCTACTCGACAACGACTATTAATGTCAACTAGTTCGTCTAGCGTCTACTCGACAACGACTATTAAGGTCAAATAGTTCGTCTAGCGTCTACTCGACAACGACTCTTAATGTCAACTAGTTCGTTTAGCATCTACTCGAAAACTACTATTAATGTCAACTAGTTCGTCTAGCGTCTACTCGACAAAGACTATTAATGTCAACTAGTTCGTGTAGCATCTACTCGAAAACGACTATTAATATCAACTAGTTCGTCTAGCGTCTACTCGACAATGACTATTAATGTCAACTAGTTCGTCTAGCGTCTACTCGTCAACGACTATTAATGTCATCTAGTTCGTCTAGCATCTACGCGTCAACGACTATTAATGTCACCTAGTTCGTGTAGCGTCTACTCGGCAACGACTATTAATTTCAACTAGTTCGTCTATCCTCTACTCGACAACTACTATTAATGTCAACTAGTTCGTGTAGTGTCTACTCGACAACGACTATTAATGTCAACTAGTTCGTCTAGCGTGTACTCGACAACTACTATTAATGTCAACTAGTTCGTCTAGCATCTACTCGACAATGACTATTAATGTCAACTAGTTCGTGTAGTGTCTACTCGACAACGACTATTAATGTCAACTAGTTCGTGTAGTGTCTACTCGACAACGACTATTAATGTCAACTAGTTCGTCTAGCGTCTACTCGACAATGACTATTAATGTCAACTAGTTCGTGTAGTGTCTACTCGACAACGACTATTAATGTCAACTAGTTCGTCTAGCGTCTACTCGACAACGACTATTAATGTCAAATAGTTCGTCTAGCGTCTACTCGACAACGACTCTTAATGTCAACTAGTTCGTTTAGCATCTACTCGACAACGACTATTAATGTCAACTAGTTCATCTAGCATCTACTCGACAACGACTATTAATGTCAACTAGTTCTTCTATCATCTACTCGACAACTACTATTAATGTCAACCATTTCGTCTCGTGTCTACTCGACAACGACTATAAATGTCAACTAGTTCGTCTCGCGTCCACTCGACAACGACTATTAATGTTAACTAGTTCGTCTAGTGTCTACTCGACAACGACTATTAATATCAACTAGTTCGTCTAGCGTCTACTCGACAATGACTATTAATGTCAACTAGTTCGTCTAGCGTCTACTCGACAACGACAATTAATGTCAACTAGTTCGTGTATCATCTACTCGACAACGACTATTAATGTAAACTAGTTTGTCTAGCGTCTACTCGACAACGACTATTAATGTCAACTAGTACGTCTAGCGTCTACTCGACAACGACTATTAATGTCAACTAGTTCGTCTAGCGTCTACTCGTCAACGACTATTAATGTCAACTAGTTCATCTAGCGTCTACTCGACAACGACTATTAATGTCAACTAGTTCGTGTAGTGTCTACTCGACAACGAATATTAATGTCAACTAGTTCGTGTAGTGTCTACTCGACAACGACTATTAATGTCAACTAGTTCGTCTAGCGTCTACTCGACAACTACTATTAATTTCAACTAGTTCATCTCGCGTCTACTCGACAACGACTATTAATGTCAACTTGTTCATCTCGCGTCCACTCGACAACGACTATTAATGTCAACTAGTTCACCTAGCGTCTACTCGAAAACTACTATAAATGTCAACTAGTTCGTGTAGAGTCTACTCGACAACGACTATTAATGTCAACTAGTTCGTCTAGCATCTACTCGACAACGACTATTAATGTCAACAAGTTCGTGTAGCGTCTACTCGGCAACGACTATTAATGTCAACTAGTTCGTCTATCCTCTACTCGACAACTACTATTAATATCAACTAGTTCGTCTCGCGTCTACTAGACAACGACTATTAATGTCAACTAGTTCGTGTAGTGTCTACTCGACAACGACTATTAATGTCAACTAGTTCATCTCGCGTCTACTCGACAATGACTATTAATGTCAACTAGTTCGTGTAGTGTCTACTCGACAACGACTATTAATGTCAACTAGTTCGTCTAGCGTCTACTCGACAACGACTATTAATGTCAAATAGTTCGTCTAGCGTCTACTCGACAACGACTCTTAATGTCAACTAGTTCGTTTAGCATCTACTCGACAACGACTATTAATGTCAACTAGTTCATCTAGCATCTACTCGACAACGACTATTAATGTCAACTAGTTCGTCTATCATCTACTCGACAACTACTATTAATTTCAACCATTTCGTCTCGTGTCTACTCGACAACGACTATTAATGTCAACTAGTTCGTCTCGCGTCCACTCGACAACGACTATTAATGTTAACTAGTTCGTCTAGTGTCTACTCGACAACGACTATTAATATCAACTAGTTCGTCTAGCGTCTACTCGACAATGACTATTAATGTCAAATAGTTCGTCTATCCTCTACTCGAAAACTACTATTAATGTCAACTAGTTCGTCTAGCGTCTACTCGACAAAGACTATTAATGTCAACTAGTTCGTGTAGCATCTACTCGAAAACGACTATTAATATCAACTAGTTCGTCTAGCGTCTACTCGACAATGACTATTAATGTCAACTAGTTCGTCTAGCGTCTACTCGTCAACGACTATTAATGTCATCTAGTTCGTCTAGCATCTACTCGTCAACGACTATTAATGTCAACTAGTTCGTGTAGCGTCTACTCGGCAACGACTATTAATTTCAACTAGTTCGTCTATCCTCTACTCGACAACTACTATTAATGTCAACTAGTTCGTGTAGTGTCTACTCGACAACGACTATTAATGTCAACTAGTTCGTCTAGCGTGTACTCGACAACTACTATTAATGTCAACTAGTTCGTCTAGCATCTACTCGACAACGACTATTAATGTCAACTAGTTCATCTCGCGTCTACTCGACAATGACTATTAATGTCAACTAGTTCGTGTAGTGTCTACTCGACAACGACTATTAATATCAACTAGTTCGTCTAGCGTCTACTCGACAATGACTATTAATGTCAACTAGTTCGTGTAGTGTCTAATCGACAACGACTATTAATGTCAACTAGTTCGTCTAGCGTCTACTCGACAACGACTATTAATGTCAAATAGTTCGTCTAGCGTCTACTCGACAACGACTCTTAATGTCAACTAGTTCGTTTAGCATCTACTCGACAACGACTATTAATGTCAACTAGTTCATCTAGCATCTACTCGACAACGACTATTAATGTCAACTAGTTCGTCTATCATCTACTCGACAACTACTATTAATGTCAACCATTTCGTCTCGAGTCTACTCGACAACGACTATTAATGTCAACTAGTTCGTCTCGCGTCCACTCGACAAAGACTATTAATGTTAACTAGTTCGTCTAGTGTCTACTCGACAACGACTATTAATATCAACTAGTTCGTCTAGCGTCTACTCGACAATGACTATTAATGTCAACTAGTTCGTATAGCGTCTACTCGACAACGACAATTAATGTCAACTAGTTCGTGTATCATCTACTCGAAAACGACTATTAATGTAAACTAGTTTGTCTAGCGTCTACTCGACAACGACTATTAATGTCAACTAGTACGTCTAGCGTCTACTCGACAACGACTATTAATGTCAACTAGTTCGTCTAGCGTCTACTCGTCAACGACTATTAATGTCAACTAGTTCATCTAGCGTCTACTCGACAACGACTATTAATGTCAACTAGTTCGTGTAGTGTCTACTCGACAACGACTATTAATGTCAACTAGTTCGTGTAGCGTTTACTCGACAACTACTATTAATTTCAACTAGTTCGTCTATCCTCTACTCGACAACTACTATTAATGTCAACTAGTTCGTCTAGCGTCTACTCGACAACGACAATTAATGTCAATTAGTTCGTGTATCATCTACTCGACAACGACTATTAATGTCAACTAGTTCGTCTATCCTCTACTCGACAACGACTATTAATGTCAACTAGTTCGAGTAGCGTCTCCTCGGCAACGACTATTAATTTCAACTAGTTCGTCTATCCTCTACTCGACAACTACTATTAATGTCAACTAGTTCTTCTCGCGTCTACTCGACAATGACTATTAATGTCAACTAGTTCGTGTAGTGTCTACTCGACAACGACTATTAATGTCAACTAGTTCGTCTAGCGTCTACTCGACAACGACTATTAATGTCAACTAGTTCGTCTATCCTCTACTCAACAACTACTATTAATGTCAACTAGTTCGTCTCGCGTCTACTCGACAACGGCTATTAATATCAACTAGTTCGTGTAGTGTCTACTCGACAACGACTATTAATGTCAACTAGTTCGTCTAGCGTCTACTCGACAACGACTATTAATGTCAACTAGTTCGTTTAGCATCTACTCGACAACGACTATTAATTTCAACTAGTTCGTCTATCCTCTACTCGACAACTACTATTAATGTCAACTAGTTCGTCTCGTGTCTACTCGACAATGACTATTAATGTCAACTAGTTCGTGTCGCGTCCACTCGACAACGACTATTAATGTCAACTAGTTCGTCTAGCCTCTACTCGACAAAGACTATTAATGTCAACTAGATCGTCTAGCGTCTACTCGACAGCGACTATTAATGTCAACTAGTTCGTCTAGCCACTACTCGTCAACGACTATTAATGTCAACTAGTTCGTCTTGCGTGTAGTCGACAACTACTATTAATGTCAACTAGTTCGTCTAGCGTCTACTCATCAACGACTATTAATGTCAACTAGTTCGTCTTGCGTCTACTCGACAACTACTATTAATGTCAATTAGTTCGTCTAGCGTCTATTCGACAACGACTGTTAATGTCAATTAGTTCGTCTAGCGTCTACTCAAAAACGACTATTAATGTCAACTAGTTCGTCTAGCGTCTACTCGACAACGACTATTAATGTCAACTAGTTCGTGTAGTGTCTACTCGACAACGATTATTAATGTCAACTAGTTCGTGTAGCGTCTACTCGGCAACGACTATTAATGTCAACTAGTTCGTCTATCCTCTACTCGACAACTACTATTAATATCAATTAGTTCGTCTCGCGTCTACTCGACAACGACTATTAATGTCAACTAGTTGATGTATTGTCTACTCGACAACGAATATTAATGTCAACTTGTTCGTTTAGCATCTACTCGACATCGACTATTAATGTCAAATAGTTCGTCTATCCTCTACTCGACAACTACTATTAATGTCAACTAGTTCGTCTCGTGTCTACTCGACAATGACTATTAATGTCAACTAGTTCGTCTCGCGTCCACTCGACAACGACTATTAATGTCAACTAGTTCGTCTAGCCTCTACTCGACAAAGACTATTAGTGTCAACTAGATCGTCTAGCGTCTACTCGACAACGAATATTAATGTCAACTAATTCGTCTAGCGTCTACTCGACATCGACTATTAATGTCAACTAGTTCGTCTATCCTCTACTCGACAACTACTATTAATATCAATTAGTTCGTCTCGCGTCTACTCGACAACGACTATTAATATCAACTAGTTCATGTAGTGTCTACTCGACAACGACTATTAATGTCAACTTGTTCGTCTAGCATCTACTCGACAACGACTATTAATGTCAACTTGTTCGTCTAGCATCTACTCGACAACGACTATTTATGTCAAATAGTTCTTCTATCCTCTACTCGACAACTACTATTAATGTCAACTAGTTCGTCTCGTGTCTACTCGACAATGACTATTAATGTCAACTAGTTCGTCTCGCGTCCACTCGACAACGACTATTAATGTCAACTAGTTCGTCTAGCGTCTACTAGACAACGACTATTAAAGTCAACTAATTCGTCTAGCGTCTACTCGACAACGACTATTAATGTCAACTAGTTCGTCTATCCTCTACTCGACAACTACTATTAATATCAACTAATTCGTCTCGCGTCTACTCGACAAAGACTATTAATGTCAACTAGTTCGTCTCGCGTCCACTCGACAACGACAATTAATATCAACTAGTTCGTCTAGCGTCTACTCGACAACGACTATTAATGTCATCTCGTTCGTGTAGCATCTACTCGACAACGACTATTAATGTCAACTAGTTCGTGTAGCGTCTCCTCGGCAACGACTATTAATTTCAACTAGTTCGTCTATCCTCTACTCGACAACTACTATTAATGTCAACTAGTTCTTCTCGCGTCTACTCGACAATGACTATTAATGTCAACTAGTTCGTTTAGTGTCTACTCGACAACGACTATTAATGTCAACTAGTTCGTCTAGCGTCTACTCGACAACGACTATTAATGTCAACTAGTTCGTCTATCCTCTACTCAACAACTACTATTAATGTCAACTAGTTCGTCTCGCGTCTACTCGACAACGGCTATTAATGTCAACTAGTTCGTGTAGTGTCTACTCGACAACGACTATTAATATCAACTAGTTCGTCTAGCGTCTACTCGACAACGACTATTAATGTCAACTAGTTCGTTTAGCATCTACTCGACAACGACTATTAATTTCAACTAGATCGTCTATCCTCTACTCGACAACTACTATTAATGTCAACTAGTTCGTCTCGTGTCTACTCGACAATGACTATTAATGTCAACTAGTTCGTGTCGCGTCCACTCGACAACGACTATTAATGTCAACTAGTTCGTCTAGCCTCTACTCGACAAAGACTATTAATGTCAACTAGATCGTCTAGCGTCTACTCGACAACGACTATTAATGTCAACTAGTTCGTCTAGCCACTACTCGTCAACGACTATTAATGTCAACTAGTTCGTCTTGCGTGTAGTCGACAACTACTATTAATGTCAACTAGTTCGTCTAGCGTCTACTCATCAACGACTATTAATGTCAACTAGTTCGTCTTGCGTCTACTCGACAACTACTATTAATGTCAATTAGTTCGTCTAGCGTCTATTCGACAACGACTGTTAATGTCAATTAGTTCGTCTAGCGTCTACTCAAAAACGACTATTAATGTCAACTAGTTCGTCTAGCGTCTACTCGACAACGATTATTAATGTCAACTAGTTCGTGTAGTGTCTACTCGACAACGACTATTAATGTCAACTAGTTCGTGTAGCGTCTACTCGGCAACGACTATTAATGTCAACTAGTTCGTCTATCCTCTACTCGACAACTACTATTAATATCAATTAGTTCGTCTCGCGTCTACTCGACAACGACTATTAATGTCAACTAGTTGATGTATTGTCTACTCGACAACGAATATTAATGTCAACTTGTTCGTTTAGCATCTACTCGACATCGACTATTAATGTCAAATAGTTCGTCTATCCTCTACTCGACAACTACTATTAATGTCAACTAGTTCGTCTCGCGTCCACTCGACAACGACTATTAATGTCAACTAGTTCGTCTAGCCTCTACTCGACAAAGACTATTAGTGTCAACTAATTCGTCTAGCGTCTACTCGACATCGACTATTAATGTCAACTAGTTCGTCTATCCTCTACTCGACAACTACTATTAATATAAATTAGTTCGTCTCGCGTCTACTCGACGACTATTAATATCAACTAGTTCATGTAGTGTCTACTCGACAAAGACTATTAATGTCAACTTGTTCGTCTAGCATCTACTCGACAACGACTATTAATGTCAACTTGTTCGTCTAGCATCTACTCGACAACGACTATTTATGTCAAATAGTTCTTCTATCCTCTACTCGACAACTACTATTAATGTCAACTAGTTCGTCTCGTGTCTACTCGACAATGACTATTAATGTCAACTAGTTCGTCTCGCGTCCACTCGACAACGACTATTAATGTCAACTAGTTCGTCTAGCGTCTACTCGACAACGACTATTAAAGTCAACTAATTCGTCTAGCGTCTACTCGACAACGACTATTAATGTCAACTAGTTCGTCTATCCTCTACTCGACAACTACTATTAATATCAACTAATTCGTCTCGCGTCTACTCGACAAAGACTATTAATGTCAACTAGTTCGTCTCGCGTCCACTCGACAACGACAATTAATGTCAACTAGTTCGTCTAGCGTCTACTCGACAACGACTATTAATGTCATCTCGTTCGTGTAGCATCTACTCGACAACGACTATTAATGTCAACTAGTTCGTCTAGCGTCTACTCGACAACTACTATTAATGACAATTAGTTCGTCAAGCGTCTACTCGACAACGACTGTTAATGTCAACTAGTTCGTCTCGCGGCTACCCGACAAAGACTACTAATGTTAACTAGTTCGTCTAGCGTCTACTCGACAACGACTATTAATGTCAACTAGTTCGTCTAGCGTCTACTCGTCAACGACTATTAATGTCAACTAGTTCGTCTAGCGTCTACTCGACAACGACTATTAATGTCAACTAGTTCGTCTATCCTCTACTCGACAACGACTATTAATGTCAACTAGTTCGTCTAGCCTGTACACGACAACGACTATTAATGTCATCTAGTTCGTCTAGCATCTACTCGTCAACGACTATTAATGTCAACTAGTTCGTCTAGCGTCTACTCGACAACGACTATTAATATTAACTAATTCGTCTAGCGTCTACTCGTCAACGACTATTAATGTCAACTAGTTCATCTAGCATCTACTCAACAACGACTATTAATGTCAACTACTTCGTGTAGTGTCTACTCGACAACGGCAATTAATTTCAACTAGTTCGTCTAGCATCTACTCGACAACGACTATTAATGTCATCTAGTTCGTGTAGCGTCTACTCGGCAACGACTATTAATGTCAGCTACTTCGTCTATCCTCTACTCGACAACTACTATTAATATCAACTAGTTCGTCTCGCGTCTACTCGACAACGACTATTAATTTCAACTAGTTCGTGTAGTGTCTACTCGACAACGACTATTAATGTCAACTAGTTCGTCTAGCGTCTACTCGACAACTACTATTAATTTCAACTAGTTCGTCTCGCCTCTACTCGAAAACGACTATTAATGTCAACTAGTTCGTCTCGCGTCCACTCGACAACGACTATTAATGTCAACTAGTTCATCTAGCGTCTACTCGACAACTACTATAAATGTCAACTAGTTCGTGTAGAGTCTACTCGACAACGACTATTAATGTCAACTAGTTCGTCTAGAATCTACTCGACAACGACTATTAATGTCAACAAGTTCGTGTAGCGTCTACTCGGCAACGACTATTAATGTCAACTAGTTCGTCTATCCTCTACTCGACAACGACTATTAATGTCAACTAGTTCGTCTAGTGTCTACTCGACAACGTCTATTAATATCAACTAGTTCGTCTAGCGTCTATTCGACAACGACTATTAATGTCAACTAGTTCGTCTAGCGTCTACTCGACAACGACTATTAATGTCAACTAGTTCGTGTATCATCTACTCGACAACGACTATTAATGTAAACTAGTTTGTCTAGCGTCTACTCTACAACGACTATCAATGTCAACTAGTACGTCTAGCGTCTACTCGACAACGACTATTAATGTCAACTAGTTCGTCTAGCGTCTACTCGTCAACGACTATTAATGTCAACTAGTTCATCTAGCGTCTACTCGACAACGACTATTAATGTCAACTAGTTCGTGTAGTGTCTACTCGACAACGACTATTAATGTCAACTAGTTCGTGTAGCGTTTACTCGACAACTACTATTAATTTCAACTAGTTCGTCTATCCTCTACTCGACAACTACTATTAATGTCAACTAGTTCGTGTAGTGTCTACTCGACAACGACTATTAATGTCAACTAGTTCGTCTAGCGTGTACTCGAAAACTACTATTAATGTCAACTAGTTCGTCTCGCGTCTACTCGACAACGACTATTAATATCAACTAGTTCGTCTCGCATCCACTCGACAACGATTATTAATGTCAACTAGTTCGTTTAGCCTCTACTCGACAACTACTATTAATGTCAATTAGTTCGTCTAGCGTCTACTCGACAACGACTGTTAATGTCAACTATTTCGTCTCGCGGCTACTCGACAACGACTACTAATGTTAACTAGTTCGTCTAGCGTCTACTCGACAACGACTATTAATGTCAACTAGTTCGTCTATCCTCTACTCGACAACGACTATTAATGTCAACTAGTTCGTCTAGCCTCTACACGACAACGGCTATTAATGTCAACTAGTTCGTCTAGCGTCTACTCGACAACGACTATTAATGTCAACTAGTTCGTCTATCCTCTACTCGACGACTAATATTAATATCAACTAGTTCGTCTCGCATCTACTCGACAACGACTATTAATGTCAACTATTTCGTCTCGCGTCCACTCGACAACGACTATTAATGTCTAATAGTTCGTCTATCCTCTACTCGAAAACTACTATTAATGTCAACTAGTTCGTCTCGCGTCTACTCGACAACGACTATTAATGTCAACTAGTTCGTCTCGCGTCCACTCGACAACAACTATTAATGTCAACTAGTTCGTGTAGCGTCTACTCGGCAGCGACTATTAATGTCAACTAGTTCGTCTATCCCCTACTCGACAACTACTATTAATGTCAACTAGTTCGTCTCGCGTGTACTCGACAACGACTTTTAATATCAACTAGTTCGTATAGTGTCTACTCGACAACGACTATTAATGTCAACTAGTTCGTCTAGCGTCTACTCGACAACTACTATTAATGTCAACTAGTTCGTCTCGCATCTACTCGACAACGACTAATAATGTCAACTAGTTCGTTTCGCGTCCACTCGACAACGACTATTAATGTCAACTAGTTCGTCTAGCGTCTACTCGACAACTACTATAAATGTCAACTAGTTCGTGTAGCGTCTACTCGACAACGACTATTAATGTCAACTAGTTCGTCTAGCGTTTACTCGACAACGACTATTAATGTCAACTAGTTCGTCTATCGTCTACTCGACAACGACTATTAATGTCAACTAGTTCGTCTAGCGTCTACTCGAAAACGATTATTAAAGTCAACTAGTTCATCTACCGTCTACTCGACAACGACTATTAATGTCATCTAGTTCGTCTAGCGTCTACTCGACAACGACTATTAATGTCAACTAGTTCGTGTATAATCTACTCGACAACGACTATTAATGTCAACTAGTACGTCTAACGTCTACTCGACAACGACTATTAATGTCAACTAGTTCGTCTAGCGTGTACTCGTCAACGACTATTAATGTCAACTAGTTCATCTAGCGTCTACTCGACGACTATTAATGTCAACTAGTTCGTGTAGTGTCTACTCGACAACGACTATTAATGTCAACTAGTTCGTCTAGCGTCTACTCTACAAAGACTATTAATGTCAACTAGTTCGTGTAGCGTCTACTCGGCAACGACTATTAATGTCAACTAGTTCGTCTATCCTCTACTCGACAACTACTATTAATGTCAACTAGTTCGTATAGTGTCTACTCGACAACGACAATTAATGTCAACTAGTTCGTCTAGCGTGTACTCGACAACGTCTATTAATGTCAACTAGTTCGTATAGCGTGTACTCGACAACTACTATTAATGTCAACTAGTTCGTCTCGCGTCTACTCGACAACGACTATTAATATCAACTAGTTCGTCTCGCATCCACTCGACAACGACTATTAATGTCAACTAGTTCGTCTAGCGTCTACTCGAAAACTACTATTAATGTCAATTAGTTCGTCTAGCGTCTACTCGACAACGACTGTTAATGTCAACTAGTTCGTCTCACGGCTACTCGACAACGACTACTAATGTTAACTAGTTCGTCTAGCGTCTACTCGACAACGACTATTAATGTCAACTAGTTCGTCTAGCGTCTACTCGTCAACGACTATTAATGTCAACTAGTTCGTCTAGCGTCTACTCGACAACGACTATTAATGTCAACTAGTTCGTCTATCCTCTACTCGACAACGACTATTAATGTAAACTAGTTCGTCTAGCCTCTACTCGACAACGACTATTAATGTCAACTACTTCGTCTACCGTCTACTCGACAACGACTATTAATATCAACTAGTTCGTCTAGCGTCTACTCGGCAGCGACTATTAATGTCAACTAATTCGTCTAGCGTCTACTCGTCAACGACTATTAATGTCAACTAGTTCTTCTCGCGTCTAGTCGACAAATACTATTAATGTCAACTAGTTCGTCTAGAGTCTACTCGTCAACGACTATTAATTTCAACTATTTCGTCTTGTGTCTACTCGACAGCTACTATTAATGTCAATTAGTTCGTCTAGCGTCTACTCGACAAAGACTGTTAATGTCAATTAGTTCGTCTAGCGGCTACTCGACAACGACTGTTAATGTCAACTAGTTCGTCTAGAGGCTACTAGACAACGACTGTTAATGCCAACTAGTTCGTCTAGCGTCTATTCGACAACGACTATTAATGTCAACTAGTTCGTCTAGCGGCTACTTGTCAATGACTATTAATGTCAACAAGTTCGTCTAGCGTTTACTCGACAACGACTATTAATGTCAACTAGTTCGTCTAGCGTCTACTCGACAACGACTATTAATGTCAACTAGTTCGTCTAGCGTCTACTCGACAACGACTATTAATGTCAACTAGTTCGTCTATCCTCTACTCGACAACGACTATTAATGTAAACTAGTTCGTCTAGCCTCTACTCGACAACGACTATTAATGTCAACTACTTCGTCTAGCGTCTACTCGACAACGACTATTAATATCAACTAGTTCGTCCAGCGTCTACTCGGCAGCGACTATTAATGTCAACTAGTTCGTCTAGCGTCTACTCGACAACGACTATTAAATAAACTAATTCGTCTATCCTCTACTCGACAACTACTTTTAATATCAACTAATTCGTCTCGCGTCTACTCGACAAAGACTATTAATGTCAACTAGTTCGTCTCGCGTCCACTCGACAACGACAATTAATGTCAACTAGTTCGTCTAGCGTCTACTCGACAACGACTATTAATGTCATCTCGTTCGTGTAGCATCTACTCGACAACGACTATTAATGTCAACTAGTTCGTCTAGCGTCTACTCGACAACTACTATTAATGTCAATTAGTTCGTCTAGCGTCTACTCGAAAACGACTGTTAATGTCAACTAGTTCGTCTCGCGGCTACCCGACAACGACTACTAATGTTAACTAGTTCGTCTAGCGTCTACTCGACAACGACTATTAATGTCAACTAGTTCGTCTAGCGTCTACTCGTCAACGACTATTAATGTCAACTAGTTCGTCTAGCGTCTACTCGACAACGACTATTAATGTCAACTAGTTCGTCTATCCTCTACTCGACAACGACTATTAATGTCAACTAGTTCGTCTAGCCTGTACACGACAACGACTATTAATGTCATCTAGTTCGTCTAGCATCTTCTCGTCAACGACTATTAATGTCAACTAGTTCGTCTAGCGTCTACTCGACAACGACTATTAATATTAACTAATTCGTCTAGCGTCTACTCGTCAACGACTATTAATGTCAACTAGTTCATCTAGCGTCTACTCAACAACGACTATTAATGTCAACTACTTCGTGTAGTGTCTACTCGACAACGACAATTAATATCAACTAGTTCGTCTAGCATCTACTCGACAACGACTATTAATGTCATCTAGTTCGTGTAGCGTCTACTCGGCAACGACTATTAATGTCAGCTAGTTCGTCTATCCTCTACTCGACAACTACTATTAATATCAACTAGTTCGTCTCGCGTCTACTCGACAACGACTATTAATTTCAACTAGTTCGTGTAGTGTCTACTCGACAACGACTATTAATGTCAACTAGTTCGTCTAGCGTCTACTCGACAACTACTATTAATTTCAACTAGTTCGTCTCGCCTCTACTCGACAACGACTATTAATGTCAACTAGTTCGTCTCGCGTCCACTCGACAACGACTATTAATGTCAACTAGTTCATCTAGCGTCTACTCGACAACTACTATAAATGTCAACTAGTTCGTGTAGAGTCTACTCGACAACGACTATTAATGTCAACTAGTTCGTCTAGAATCTACTCGACAACGACTATTAATGTCAACAAGTTCGTGTAGCGTCTACTCGGCAACGACTATTAATGTCAACTAGTTCGTCTAGCGTCTATTCGACAACGACTATTAATGTCAACTAGTTCGTCTAGCGTCTACTCGACAACGACTATTAATGTCAACTAGTTCGTGTATCATCTACTCGACAACGACTATTAATGTAAACTAGTTTGTCTAGCGTCTACTCGACAACGACTATTAATGTCAACTAGTTCGTCTACCGTCTACTCGTCAACGACTATTAATGTCAACTAGTTCATCTAGCGTCTACTCGACAACGACTATTAATGTCAACTAGTTCGTGTAGTGTCTACTCGACAACGACTATTAATGTCAACAAGTTCGTGTAGCGTTTACTCGACAACTACTATTAATTTCAACTAGTTCGTCTATCCTCTACTCGACAACTACTATTAATGTCAACTAGTTCGTGTAGTGTCTACTCGACAACGACTATTAATGTCAACTAGTTCGTCTAGCGTGTACCCGACAACTACTATTAATGTCAACTAGTTCGTCTCGCGTCTACTCGACAACGACTATTAATATCAACTAGTTCGTCTCGCATCCACTCGACAACGATTATTAATGTCAACTAGTTCGTCTAGCGTCTACTCGACAACTACTATTAATGTCAATTAGTTCGTCTAGCGTCTACTCGACAACGACTATTAATGTCAACTAGTTCGTCTATCCTCTACTCGACAACTACTATTAATATCAACTAGTTCGTCTCGCGTCTACTCGACAACGACTATTAATTTCAACTAGTTCGTGTAGTGTCTACTCGACAACGACTATTAATGTCAACTAGTCCATCTAGCGTCTACTCGACAACTACTATTAATTTCAACTAGTTCGTCTCGCGGCTACTCGACAACGACTACTAATGTCAACTAGTTCGTCTCGCGTCCACTCGACAACAACTATTAATGTCAACTAGTTCGTGTAGCGTCTACTCGGCAACGACTATTAATGTCAACTAGTTCGTCTATCCCTTACTCGACAACTACTATTAATGTCAACTAGTTCGTCTCGCGTCTACTCGACAACGACTATTAATATCAACTAGTTCGTATAGTGTCTACTCGACAACGACTATTAATGTCTACTAGTTCGTCTAGCGTCTACTCGACAACTACTATTAATGTCAACTAGTTCGTCTCGCATCTACTCGACAACGACTAATAATGTCAACTACTTCGTCTCGCGTCCACTCGACAACGACTATTAATGTCAACTAGTTCATCTAGCGTCTACTCGACAACTACTATTAATGTCAATTAGTTCGTCTAGCGTCTACTCGACAACGACTGTTAATGTCAACTAGTTCGTCTCGCGGCTACTCGACAATGACTACTAATGTTAACTAGTTCGTCTAGCGTCTACTCGACAACGACTATTAATGTCAACTAGTTCTTCTCGCGTCTAGTCGACAAATACTATTAATGTCAACTAGTTCGTCTAGAGTCTACTCGTCAACGACTATTAATTTCAACTATTTCGTCTTGTGTCTACTCGACAACTACTATTAATGTCAATTAGTTCGTGTAGCGTCTACTCGACAATGACTGTTAATGTCAACTAGTTCGTCTAGCGGCTACTCGACAACGACTGTTAATGTCAACTAGTTCGTCTAGAGGCTACTAGACAACGACTGTTAATGTCAACTAGTTCGTCTAGCGGCTACTCGACAACGACTGTTAATGCCAACTAGTTCGTCTAGCGTCTACTCGACAATGACTATTAATGTCAACTAGTTCGTCTAGCTGCTACTTGTCAATGACTATTAATGTCAACAAGTTCGTCTAGCGTTTACTCGACAACGACTATTAATGTCAACTAGTTCGTCTAGCGTCTACTCGACAACGACTATTAATGTCAACTAGTTCGTCTAGCGTCTACTCGACAACGACAATTAATGTCAACTAGTTCGTCTAGCGTCTACTCGGCAATGACTATTAATGTCAACTAGTTCGTCTATCCTCTACTCGACAACTACTATTAATGTCAACTAGTTCGTCTCGAGTCTACTCGAAAACGACTATTAATGTCAACTAGTTCGTATAGTGTCTACTCGACAATGACTATTAATGTCAACTAGTTCGTCTAGCGTCTATTCGACAACTACTATTAATGTCAACTAGTTCGTCTCGCATCTACTCGACAACGACTATTAATGTCAACTAGTTCGTCTCGCGTCCACTCGACAACGACTATTAATGTCAACTAGTTCGTCTAGCGTCTACTCGACAACTACTATAAATGTCAACTAGTTCGTGTAGCGTCTACTCGACAACGACTATTAATGTCAACTAGTTCGTCTAGCGTCTACTCGACAACGACTATTAATGTCAACTAGTTCGTCTATCGTCTACTCGACAAAGACTATTAATGTCAACTAGTTCGTCTAGCGTCTACTCGACAACGATTATTAATGTCAACTAGTTCATCTACCGTCTACTCGACAACGACTATTAATGTCATCTAATTCGTCTAGCGTCTACTCGACAACGACTATTAATGTCAACTAGTTCGTGTATCATCTACTCGACAACGACTATTAATGTAAACTAGTTTGTCTAGCGTCTACTCGACAACGACTATTAATGTCAACTAGTACGTCTAGCGTCTACTCGACAACGACTATTAATGTCAACTAGTTCGTCTAGCGTCTACTCGTCAACGACTATTAATGTCAACTAGTTCATCTAGCGTCTACTCGAAAACGACTATTAATGTCAACTAGTTCGTGTAGTGTCTACTCGACAACGATTATTAATGTCAACTAATTCGTCTAGCGTCTACTCGACAAAGACTATTAATGTCAACTAGTTCGTGTAGCGTCTACTCGGCAAAGACTATTAATGTCAACTAGTTCGTCTATCCTCTACTCGACAACTACTATTAATGTCAACTAGTTCGTATAGTGTCTACTCGACAACGACAATTAATGTAAACTAGTTCGTCTAGCGTGTACTCGACAACGTCTATTAATGTCAACTAGTTCGTATAGCGAGTACTCGACAACTACTATTAATGTCAATTAGTTCGTCTCGCGTCTACTCGACAACGACTATTAATATCAACTAGTTCGTCTCGCATCCACTCGACAACGACTATTAATGTAAACTAGTTCGTCTAGCCTCTACTCGACAACGACTATTAATGTCAACTAGTTCGTCTAGCGTCTACTCGACAACGACTATTAATATCAACTAGTTCGTCTAGCGTCTAATCGGCAACGACTATTAATGTCAACTAGTTCGTCTATCGTCTACTCGTCAACGACTATTAATATCAACTAGTTCTTCTCGCGTCTAGTCGACAAATACTATTAATGTCAACTAGTTCGTCTAGCGTCTACTCGTCAACGGCTATTAATTTCAACTATTTAGTCTTGTGTCTACTCGACAACTACTATTAATGTCAATTAGTTCGTCTAGCGTCTACTCGACAACGACTGTTAATGTCAACTAGTTCGTCTAGCGGCTACTCGACAACGACTGTTAATGTCAACTAGTTCGTCTAGAGGCTACTAGACAACGACTGTTAATGTCAACTTGTTCGTCTAGCGGCTACTCGACAACGACTGTTAATGCCAACTAGTTCGTCTAGCGTCTATTCCACAACGACTATTAATGTCAACTATTTCGTCTAGCGTCTACTCGACAACGACTCTTAATGTCAACTAGTTCGTCTAGCGGCTACTTGTCAATGACTATTAATGTCAACAAGTTCGTCTAGCGTTTACTCGACAACGACTATTAATGTCAACTAGTTCGTCTAGCGTCTACTCAACAACGACTATTAATGTCAACTAGTTCGTCTAGCGTCTACTCGACAACGACTATTAATGTCAACTAATTCCTCTAGCGTCTACTCGACAACGACTATTAATGTCAACTAGTTCTTCTATCCTCTACTCGACGACTACTATTAATATCAACTAGTTCGTCTCGCATCTACTCGACAACGATTATTAATGTCAACTAGTTCGTCTCGCGTCCACTCGACAACGACTATTAATGTCAAATAGTTCGTCTATCCTCTACTCGAAAACTACTATTAATGTCAACTAGTTCGTCTCGCGTCTACTCGACAACGACTATTAATGTCAACTAGCTCGTCTAGCGTCTACTCAACAAAGACTATTAAAGTCAACTAGTTCGTCTAGCGTATACTCGACAACTAGTATTAATGTCAACTAGTTCGTGTAGTGTCTACTCGACAACGATTATTAATGTCAACTAGTTCGTCTAGCGTCTACTCGACAAAGACTATTAATGTCAACTAGTTCGTGTAGCGTCTACTCGGCAACGACTATTAATGCCAACTAGTTCGTCTATCCTCTACTCGACAACTACTATTAATGTCAACTAGTTTGTATAGTGTCTACTCGACAACGACAATTAATGTAAACTAGTTCGTCTAGCGTGTACTCGACAACGTCTATTAATGTCAACTAGTTCGTATAGCGTGTACTCAACAACTACTATTAATGTCAACTAGTTCGTCTCGCGTCTACTCGACAACGACTATTAATATCAACTAGTTCGTCTCGCATCCACTCGACAACGACTATTAATGTCAACTAGTTCGTCTAGCGTCTACTCGACAACTACTATTAATGTCAATTAGTTCGTCTAGCGTCTACTCGACAACGACTGTTAATGTCAACTAGTTCGTCTCGCGGCTACTCGACAAAGACTACTAATGTTAACTAGTTCGTCTAGCGTCTACTCGACAAAAACTATTAATGTCAACTAGTTCGTCTATCCTCTACTCGACAACGACTATTAATGTAAACTAGTTCGCCTAGCCTCTACTCGACAACGACTATTAATGTCAACTAGTTCGTCTAGCGTCTACTCGACAACGACTATTAATATCAACTAGTTCGTCTAGCGTCTAATCGGCAACGACTATTAATGTCAACTAGTTCGTCTAGCGTCTACTCGTCAACGACTATTAATGTCAACTAGTTCTTCTCGCGTCTAGTCGACAAATACAATTAATGTCAACTAGTTCGTCTAGCGTCTACTCGTCAACGGCTATTAATTTCAACTATTTAGTCTTGTGTCTACTCGACAACTACTATTAATGTCAATTAGTTCGTCTAGCGTCTACTCGACAACGACTGTTAATGTCAACTAGTTCGTCTAGCGGCTACTCGACAACGACTGTTAATGTCAACTAGTTCGTCTAGCGGCTACTCGACAACGACTGTTAATGTCAACTAGTTCGTCTAGAGGCTACTAGACAACGACTGTTAATGTCAACTAGTTCGTCTAGCGGCTACTCGACAACGACTGTTAATGCCAACTAGTTCGTCTAGCGTCTATTCGACAACGACTATTAATGTCAACTATTTCGTCTAGCGTCTACTCGACAACGACTATTAATGTCAACTAGTTCGTCTAGCGGCTACTTGTCAATGACTATTAATGTCAACAAGTTCGTCTAGCGTTTACTCGACAACGACTATTAATGTCAACTAGTTCGTCTAGCGTCTACTCAACAACGACTATTAATGTCAACTAGTTCGTCTAGCGTCTACTCGACAACGACTATTAATGTCAACTAATTCCTCTAGCGTCTACTCGACAACGACTATTAATGTCAACTAGTTCTTCTATCCTCTACTCGACGACTACTATTAATATCCACTAGTTCGTCTCGCATCTACTCGACAACGATTATTAATGTCAACTAGTTCGTCTCGTGTCCACTCGACAACGACTATTAATGTCAAATAGTTCGTCTATCCTCTACTCGAAAACTACTATTAATGTCAACTAGTTCGTCTATCCTCTACTCGACAACTACTATTAATGTCAACTAGTTCGTCTCGCGTCTACTCGACAACGACTATTAATGTCAACTAGTTCGTATAGTGTCTACTCGACAATGACTATTAATGTCAACTAGTTCGTCTAGCGTTTACTCGACAACTACTATTAATGTCAACTAGTTCGTCTCGCATCTACTCGACAACGACTATTAATGTCAACTAGTTCGTCTCGCGTCCACTCGACAACGACTATTAATGTCAACTAGTTCGTCTAGCGTCTACTCGACAACTACTATAAATGTCAACTAGTTCGTGTAGCGTCTACTCGACAACGACTATTAATGTCAACTAGTTCGTCTAGCGTCTACTCGACAACGACAATTAATGTCAACTAGTTCGTCTAGCGTCTACTCGGCAATGACTATTAATGTCAACTAGTTCGTCTATCCTCTACTCGACAACTACTATTAATGTCAACTAGTTCGTCTTGCGTCTACTCGAAAACGACTATTAATGTCAACTAGTTCGTATAGTGTCTACTCGACAATGACTATTAATGTCAACTAGTTCGTCTAGCGTCTACTCGACAACTACTATTAATGTCAACTAGTTCGTCTCGCATCTACTCGACAACGACTATTAAAGTCAACTAGTTCGTCTCGAGTCCACTCGACAACGACTATTAATGTCAACTAGTTCGTCTAGCGTCTACTCGACAACTACTATAAATGTCAACTAGTTCGTGTAGCGTCTACTCGACAACGACTATTAATGTCAACTAGTTCGTCTAGCGTCTACTCGACAACGACTATTAATGTCAACTAGTTCGTCTATCGTCTACTCGACAAAGACTATTAATGTCAACTAGTTCGTCTAGCGTCTACTCGACAACGATTATTAATGTCAACTAGTTCATCTACCGTCTACTCGACAACGACTATTAATGTCATCTAGTTCGTCTAGCGTCTACTCGACAACGACTATTAATGTCAACTAGTTCGTGTATCATCTACTCGACAACGACTATTAATGTAAACTAGTTTGTCTAGCGTCTACTCGACAACGACTATTAATGTCAACTAGTACGTCTAGCGTCTACTCGACAACGACTATTAATGTCAACTAGTTCGTCTAGCGTCTACTCGTCAACGACTATTAATGTCAACTAGTTCATCTAGCGTCTACTCAAAAACGACTATTAATGTCAATTAGTTCGTGTAGTGTCTACTCGACAACGATTATTAATGTCAACTAGTTCGTCTAGCGTCTACTCGACAAAGACTATTAATGTCAACTAGTTCGTGTAGCGTCTACTCGGTAAAGACTATTAATGTCAACTAGTTCGTCTATCCTCTACTCGACAACTACTATTAATGTCAACTAGTTCGTATAGTGTCTACCCGACAACGACAATTAATATAAACTAGTTCGTCTAGCGTGTACTCGACAACGTCTATTAATGTCAACTAGTTCGTATAGCGAGTACTCGACAACTACTATTAAAGTCAATTAGTTCGTCTCGCGTCTACTCGACAACGACTATTAATATCAACTAGTTCGTCTCGCATCCACTCGACAACGACTATTAATGTCAACTAGTTCGTCTGGCGTCTACTCGACAACTACTATTAATGTCAATTAGTTCGTCTAGCGTCTACTCGACAACGACTGTTAATGTCAACTAGTTCGTCTCGCGGCTACTCGACAACGACTACTAATGTTAACTAGTTCGTCTAGCGTCTACTCGACAACAACTATTAATGTCAACTAGTTCGTCTATCCTCTACTCGACAACGACTATTAATGTAAACTAGTTCGTCTAGCCTCTACTCGACAACGACTATTAATGTCAACTAGTTCGTCTAGCGTCTACTCGACAACGACTATTAATATCAACTAGTTCGTCTAGCGTCTAATCGGCAACGACTATTAATGTCAACTAGTTCGTCTATCGTCTACTCGTCAACGACTATTAATGTCAACTAGTTCTTCTCGCGTCTAGTCGACAAATACTATTAATGTCAACTAGTTCGTCTAGCGTCTACTCGTCAACGGCTATTAATTTCAACTATTTATTCTTGTGTCAACTCGACAACTACTATTAATGTCAATTAGTTCGTCTAGCGTCTACTCGACAACGACTGTTAATGTCAACTAGTTCGTCTAGCGGCTACTCGACAACGACTGTTAATGTCAATTAGTTCGTCTAGAGGCTACTAGACAACGACTGTTAATGTCAACTAGTTCGTCTAGCGGCTACTCGACAACGACTGTTAATGCCAACTAGTTCGTCTAGCGTCTATTCGACAACGACTATTAATGTCAACTATTTCGTCTAGCGTCTACTCGACAACGACTATTAATGTCAACTAGTTCGTCTAGCGGCTACTTGTCAATGACTATTAATGTCAACAAATTCGTCTAGCGTTTACTCGACAACGACTATTAATGTCAACTTGTTCGTCTAGCGTCTACTCAACAACGACTATTAATGTCAACTAGTTCGTCTAGCGTCTACTCGACAACGACTATTAATGTCAACTAATTCCTCTAGCGTCTACTCGACAACGACTATTAATGTCAACTAGTTCTTCTATCCTCTACTCGGCGACTACTATTAATATCAACTAGTTCGTCTCGCATCTACTCGACAACGATTATTAATGTCAACTAGTTCGTCTCGCGTCCACTCGACAACGACTATTAATGTCAAATAGTTCGTCTATCCTCTACTCGAAAACTACTATTAATGTCAACTAGTTCGTCTCGCGTCTACTCGACAACGACTATTAATGTCAACTAGCTCGTCTAGCGTCTACTCAACAACGACTATTAAAGTCAACTAGTTCGTCTAGCGTCTACTCGACAACTAGTATTAATGTCAACTAGTTCGTCTAGCGTCTACTCGACAACGACTATTAATGTCAACTAGTTCGTCTATCGTCTACTCGTCAACGACTATTAATGTCTAATTCGGCGATCCACACTGTTTCGTTTCCGTACAGGTTTTATTGGCGTTAACTGGTTACAAAATACATCTGTCGAACTGCAAAGAATAATAAGAACAATAAGTTAACTTGTTAGGGCGAAGTGTATTAAATAAAGCTAACAGTAAGCCTAAGCCTAATTACGCATCATACTAGACTAACTATCAAAACTACAATAGTACTATACTTTAGAAATAACACAATTATACTGCACTGTATATAGGCGGATAGCACATAGAACGTAGCCTAACAGCGATAGGCGCACATGACCTACATAAACACGTGTAGCGGCGTGGACAATAAGCTTAGAGCTGTGCTGCCAGCGGGCCGACTTTCGCTAGATTTACGTAATACGATAGATGCTATGAAACAAACGAATCTATTACTAAGCTATGTATACATTCTAATTACTACGACAAATACAACTATGTGTACTATAAGTCAATAATCTACAGTTCTATACTCACATTTAGTGCGTGAAACAGTGGCTAAATTAGAATAAATGATACGGCGAACAGGCGAGCAGGCGATACGGCGACTGGCGAATAATGACGAGTGGTCACTGAGGCGTGTCACTAACGAGGTCAAGTCCCTAGCGGCTAAAACGTGTACAATAAACTGGGTAAACTGCCGAAACACTCCCGCCTAGCTAATTGGAAAAAAAAAGGAAAAATATAAAACATTAGCGGTAAACAGAGCAGTTTGCAATATGATAACGTTCATTTTCTTCGTAAGCCGTTGCTCAATTCGTCGTCGGTGGCGATCAGGCACATCTTGTGAATAGGCCGATCATAGAGCCTTTCGTTGGCTGTTCGCACGGTAGCCTTCCGTACTAGGCCATCATCACCGGGCTGGACAGCTGTGACGACGGCACGTTCCCACAGAGTGCGTGGGGCGGCCGCGCCCTTCATCCCGGGCTCCAGTAGAAGCACCAAGTCGCCGACTTGCAGGTTCTGCCGCGAGTGAAACCACTTCGAGCGAGCGATGAGATGCGGCGGCATGAATCTCAGCCACGTCTCCCAGAACAACTGGACACGCTGATGCAGAGCTTTCACAACTTCTCGCGGATGTGGACGGTCCTCGACAACGGGCTGCGGCACCGTTGGCTGGTCGAAGGGGTGAAGAATGTCGTTGCCGGTGACCGCAGGTGACCCGACAGGATCAGGTCCGTCGGGAAACAGCGGTCTCGAGTTGATAACGTACATCACCTCCGAGAGGAAGGTCTGCCATTCCTCGAAGGTGAATCGGCGCTTGAGGTAGTTGACGGCAGCATCGAGTCCTCGGCGGCAGCTACGTATGAGGGACTCGACGACACCGTTCATGTGGCTCGCCTTCGGCACGTTGAACTGCCACTCGAAGTGTGTTCGTTCGGCAGCGAGTTCTCGCTTGAGACGCGAAACGTCCCACGAGACGATCGCATCACGGAGCGGTCGCTGCGCCCCCTGGAAGTTCTTGCCTCGATCACTGAAGACTGTCGTCGGGTGTACACCTCGGCGTGAGACAAATCGACGCCACGCGAGTAGGAATGATTCAGTGGATGCGCTGCTGGTTAGCTCCAGGTGGACGACTCGTGTGGTAGTACACGTCACGATCATCACAGATGATTCTGTCGTAACGTTTCTGCTGACTTTTGTCTGTAGCGGTCCGAAAAAGTCAACGGCCACAGCGGCGAACGGTGGCGTACAGGGGTTTCCTCGGAAGGCAGGTAAGATGCCCATCTGTTGTTGTAGCATGGACTCCCGCCTGGTGCGACAGTACAGACATTTACTCGCCACAGACTTCAGCAGTTCTTTCCCATTGCCGATGTGGATTCCTTCCTTGGCGATGTTTGCGAGCACCACTCGGTACCCCTGGTGTAGATATCGTATGTGTTTTCGGCGAGCGTAGAGTTCGACGAGTGGACTGTTTCCTGGTAGGATGATCGGGTGGCACACATCAGGATGCAGAGGCAACTGTCCGATGCGTCCCTCGGCGCGGACAATGCCCTTGGCGTCGAGCACTGGAGCGATGCTGGCGAATGTTGAGCGACACGCGGCAAAGTCTTCTCGGAACTCCGACTGGCAGAGGAAGAAAAGCGCTTGCTGAGCGTCCTTCAGTTCTTCTGCTCCAATCGTTCTGGTATCGGCGCGGTTAACTCTCGGTTGCAGTATTCGTCTCCAGCGCGCAACGTGGCGGGTAAGGCGGTCCCATTCGCTGACTTGAGCGACGAGTCGATCTGCAATGGTCATGTCGGCGATGCATACATCATTGGCGCGAACATGATGTATACGGCGGTGACGTGGCGTGCGAGCTTTCTCGTTGCGACCTTCGATTCGTGTGGCGGCTTCAATCTCAGAGTCTTGTTCGCATGTAGACTCTTGCGGCCACGTGTCTTCATGTTAAGAAGAGCGGTCCCTCATGCCAGTACTGGAGTTCACGTACTGAGAGAGGCTTCGTGAGCGCGTCGGCGGCGTTCATGTTGGACGGGACGTAGCGAAACTCGTCCATGAAGCGCGGGTGTGTGTCCTGTATCTCTTGAATACGGGCAGACACGAACGGTTTGAAGTTGGCGGAGGCAGAGCGAACCCACTTCAGGACGGTTTGCGAATCGACCCAGAAGTGTATAGAGTCGAATCCGCCCATGACGTCTTCGATGAACTTTGCGAGTCGAGACATGATGACGGCGGCCATCAACTCCAACCGTGGAATCGACTTCTTCTTCAGAGGAGCGACGAGTGCTTTCGCCATGACGAATGTCGTCGTCGTGGCGCCGTTGCTGAGTGGCCAACGTAGCCATAGAACAGCACCGTAGGCATTCGCACCTCCGTCGCTGAAGCAGTGTAGTTGTGGCTTGCCGACGCTATCGTTTGGCTTCACACAACGAGGCACTTGAAACTTCAATAACTCTTGCATCTGAATCACGTGTGTGTTCCATCGCTGCTTGTCGTCGTCGTCGAGTGGTTCATCCCAAGACACACCACGGCGCCACAAGTCTTGTAGGTCGATGCGGAATGCTAACGAGACAGGCGACAGCATGCCCAGAGGATCCCATATCTTCGCGACGAGACTCAGTATCGTTCGCTTCGTTACCGGGTCAGATTCCATTTCAACATCTTTGGCCTTCAGTGAAAACAGGTCGAGTGATTTGTCCCAATGATGACCTAAGACGTCGATTGTCGGCTCATCGGGGTTGTCATCTACTGCTGTATGATTCGAATGCCACGTCTTGATGTCAAACTTCCCTCTGGCGAGGACAGCATCGACTTCGTCTCTTGCTCTGATGGCATCTTCTGCAGTGGCGGTTGAGTGGCTGATGTCATCCATGTACATCTCGTTGTCGACGATGTAGCTTCCAATCGGTTCCGATTGACGACCGATTTCAGCAAGGATTCTGACGGAGTTGATGGCGATGTCCGGTGCGGGTCGTTCCCCGAACGGTAGACGTATCCACTGGAATGCGATTGGCGGTGAGCACTCATCTCCAAATCGCCAAACGAACCGGTGAAAGATCTGGTCCGGTTCGGCAACTTCGATCTGGTTAAATATCTTCTTCACGTCTCCCACGAGTGCGACTCGATCGCGACGCCAAGCGAGAAGACATGAGATGAGTGAGTTGAGCAGGTCGGGGCCTTTGTGAAAGCCGTCGTTGAGTGAAACGCCCTTGAACAGTGCGGCGGCGTTCCAGACGATGCGGGTCTTCGTGGTGGACTTGTCTTCTCGATAGACGGCGTGATGCTCCAGATACCAACCACGCCCGTCGTGAGTCTCTTCAATCGTGAGTGGACGTACAAATCCCTGCGTGATGAGATTTCTGATTTCGGCGTTGTATGCTTCAAGACGACCATTTCGTCTCAAGGAGTTCTCTTGCTGATACATTCTGGCAACTGTCTTCTCCTTGTTGAAAGGGAGAGCCTCAGGGTATCCATCACGCCAAGGCATGAAGACTTTGATTCTTCCTTCCTTTGTGATGGAAGTAGTTGTCTTGGCGTGTAGTAAAAACTTCGATTCAGCTAGTTCCTTGTCACTGCAGATGCAGGCGGTCGTCGGCTTGACCCCCGCTACGTCGGAGTAGAACAGCTTCTTGATGTCATCTTCGATGAGTCGCTGCACGTGGTGAACTGCAGATCTAGCGACGGCTCTTGGGGGCTGTATCTGACCACCATAGAGCACCCAGCCCAACCGTGTGCAGGCTGCACTCGGTAGTTGCGCTTCGTTCGTAGGTGAGGAGATCGTGTGAAGTGTTGAGATCAGGTAGGCCTGGTCGTATCCTACCAACAGGTCAATTTTCTCTTTCGCCAATGGAACGCAATCTCGCGCCGGTTGAAGGTACTCGTACTGTTGAAACAGGCTGCTGTCGATCGCGGGCGCGTCGTGTGCTGGCACCTTGATTCCCATGGCGATGATGTCGTAGGCGATGCTCGCGTCTCTTTGCACCGGTCGCACGCGAAGCACGTATCTCGCACTCTTCTCAGATCTGACTCCGCCCCCTGCTACACCGTAACGGAAGACTTGATCATCGCCGGTGATGCCAAGTCGCTTTGCCAGTGAATGTCTCACGAGGGTGGTGTCGCTTCCGGTGTCGAGAAAAGCGACTATCTTGTGCCACGCTCCTGTCGAGTCACGAACCTCCACGTAGGTTGACGGCGAGAACCGGCCTTGATTCCCGTGCAGGTGACCAAGGAAGGTTGGCGTTGACGTTGCGGCGCCTTGCTGTGGCGTAAAACTGGCGGATGCAGGGTTCATCTGTGACGTAGGTGGCGAGGCACGACGTGTCGTTGACGTTGGCGCTGACAACTGGCGATTCGGTTGACAGTTGAGTAGTCTGTGATGTCGATCACCGCATTCGATGCATCGCTTCGGCCGTGTACAGTCGCTACTTCGGTGACGACCGTAACAGCTGAAACAGCGTCTGGCGGTTCTGATGACATCGCGGCGTTGTGCAGGTTGCATCGCTTGAAACGCCTGGCAGTCGATAAACTTGTGGTGAACTCCGCAGCCCAAGATACACGGATCGGTAAATGACGTTCCGGTTCCGTTGACGTGATGGAGTGACGATTTCTTCTCAGTCCTGGTCGATTTGGCTGGCATCAGTCGTTCACGCGCCTCTGTTTCTGCTCGTAGAAATTCGACGATTCTGTTGACGGAGAGTTGTTCTGCGGGGTGGTTCTGTCGCATCCAGCGTTCACACTCGTAGTAAAGTTCTGGCTCCAGCTTGCTGCTTACGATGCGTACCACTGTGGGCGAGTCGAGTTCGCTCTCATTGCCGATTTCCGTGATTCGTCGCGCAAAGTCGGTCAATCGATCCAATACGGCTCTCATCTCTGATGCTGCATTCTGTTTGATCGGTCGAATGCCGTCCATGTCAGCGATGATTTCTTGGACTACAGCTGCCTTCGGTATCTTCTCTTCTAGCCGGCACCATACTCCGTTAGGGCCGCTCATAGCAGTGCAGCTGTCGATAGAGGCGGTCACTCGAGACGGCAGAACTGAGGCGTGCAGTATGTACATCAGCTTGTCTGCCTCCTTGCTGATACCAGCGGAGTTGAAGTATTGTTCTAGCTGCAATCGCCACGAGTAGAAATTCTTGTTTTGGCCATCCCATCTTGGCGGATGCATTCCTGTCGTGCGGATTGATGCGCTTTCTCTCGGGGTGACTAGCTTGTCGGTGATGATGCTCAGTGCTTCGAGCGTCTTGGCGAGAACGTCGGCGTTGGCGTTGGCGTCGGCGGGTTGCGTATCGTGCGTCCACCCTGTCTGCAGCTTGTCGATCTCTATTTCTCTAGCGGTGACTTCTTCAACGTTACTCTCAACATCGACGAAGCGAGCCGTTGGACGTGAGACGCCTTCTTCGTCGTCTTCTCTTGCGATGTCATTCTCCAGCAAGACGGTCTCCATCTGCACGTTGATGTTATTGAGTTCTTCAAGCAAGAGTCGTGCGCGGCGTCGAGCTTCATCTACAGTGTCGGCCTGTACGTCAGCTCCTTGGCCGACAACTGCGCGCAGTCTGTTGACGCACCTCGTCAGCAGACCCTTTTTGATCGTGCGCGTCTTCTTTAGGACTTCGTAGGCCCGAACTACTTCTTCCATGGCGTAGTGCACTTTCAGTAGGCTACATAAATTTCGACTAATTCGGCGATCCACACTGTTTCGTTTCCGTACAGGTTTTATTGGCGTTAACTGGTTACAAAATACATCTGTCGAACTGCAAAGAATAATAAGAACAATAAGTTAACTTGTTAGGGCGAAGTGTATTAAATAAAGCTAACAGTAAGCCTAAGCCTAATTACGCATCATACTAGACTAACTATCAAAACTACAATAGTACTATACTTTAGAAATAACACAATTATACTGCACTGTATATAGGCGGATAGCACATAGAACGTAGCCTAACAGCGATAGGCGCACATGACCTACATAAACACGTGTAGCGGCGTGGACAATAAGCTTAGAGCTGTGCTGCCAGCGGGCCGACTTTCGCTAGATTTACGTAATACGATAGATGCTATGAAACAAACGAATCTATTACTAAGCTATGTATACATTCTAATTACTACGACAAATACAACTATGTGTACTATAAGTCAATAATCTACAGTTCTATACTCACATTTAGTGCGTGAAACAGTGGCTAAATTAGAATAAATGATACGGCGAACAGGCGAGCAGGCGATACGGCGACTGGCGAATAATGACGAGTGGTCACTGAGGCGTGTCACTAACGAGGTCAAGTCCCTAGCGGCTAAAACGTGTACAATAAACTGGGTAAACTGCCGAAACAATGTCAACTAGTTCTTCTCGCGTCTAGTCGACAAATACTATTAATGTCAACTAGTTCGTCTAGCGTCTACTCGTCAACGGCTATTAATTTCAACTATTTAGTCTTGTGTCTACTCGACAACTACTATTAATGTCAATTAGTTCGTCTAGCGTCTACTCGACAACGACTGTTAATGTCAACTAGTTCGTCTAGCGGCTACTCGACAACGACTGTTAATGTCAATTAGTTCGTCTAGAGGCTACTAGACAACGACTGTTAATATCAACTAGTTCGTCTAGCGGCTACTCGACAACGACTGTTAATGCCAACTAGTTCGTCTAGCGTCTATTCGACAACGACTATTAATGTCAACTATTTCGTCTAGCGTCTACTCGACAACGACTATTAATGTCAACTAGTTCGTCTAGCGGCTACTTGTCAATGACTATTAATGTCAACAAGTTCGTCTAGCGTTTACTCGACAACGACTATTAATGTCAACTAGTTCGTCTAGCGTCTACTCAACAACGACTATTAATGTCAACTAGTTCGTCTAGCGTCTACTCGACAACGACTATTAATGTCAACTAATTCCTCTAGCGTCTACTCGACAACGACTATTAATGTCAACTAGTTCTTCTATCCTCTACTCGGCGACTACTATTAATATCAACTAGTTCGTCTCGCATCTACTCGACAACGATTATTAAGGTCAACTAGTTCGTCTCGCGTCCACTCGACAACGACTATTAATGTCAAATAGTTTGTCTATCCTCTACTCGAAAACTACTATTAATGTCAACTAGTTCGTCTCGCGTCTACTCGACAACGACTATTAATGTCAACTAGCTCGTCTAGCGTCTACTCAACAACGACTATTAAAGTCAACTAGTTCGTCTAGCGTCTACTCGACAACTAGTATTAATGTCAACTAGTTCGTCTAGCGTCTACTCGACAACGACTATTAATGTCAACTAGTTCGTGTAGTCTCTACTCGACAACGATTATTAATGTCAACTAGTTCGTCTAGCGTCTACTCGACAAAGACTATTAATGTCAACTAGTTCGTGTAGCGTCTACTCGGCAACGACTATTAATGCCAACTAGTTCGTCTATCCTCTACTCGAAAACTACTATTAATGTCAACTAGTTCGTATAGTGTCTACTCGACAACGACAATTAATGTAAACTAGTTCGTCTAGCGTGTACTCGACAACGTCTATTATTGTCAACTAGTTCGTATAGCGTGTACTCAACAATTACTATTAATGTCAACTAGTTCGTCTCGCGTCTACTCGACAACGACTATTAATATCAACTAGTTCGTCTCGCATCCACTCGACAACGACTATTAATGTCAACTAGTTCGTCTAGCGTCTACTCGACAACTACTATTAATGTCAATTAGTTCGTCTAGCGTCTACTCGACAACGACTGTTAATGTCAACTAGCTCGTCTCGCGGCTACTCGACAACGACTACTAATGTTAACTAGTTCGTCTAGCGTCTACTCGACAACAACTATTAATGTCAACTAGTTCGTCTGTCCTCTACTCGACAACGACTATTAATGTAAACTAGTTCGTCTAGCCTCTACTCGACAACGACTATTAATGTCAACTAGTTCGTCTAGCGTCTACTCGTCAACGACTATTAATGTCAACTAGTTCTTCTCGCGTCTAGTCGACAAATACTATTAATGTCAACTAGTTCGTCTAGCGTCTACTCGTCAACGGCTATTAATTTCAACTATTTAGTCTTGTGTCTACTCGACAACTACTATTAATGTCAATTAGTTCGTCTAGCGTCTACTCGACAACGACTGTTAATGTCAACTAGTTCGTCTAGCGGCTACTCGACAACGACTGTTAATGTCAACTAGTTCGTCTAGCGTCTACTCGACAACTACTATAAATGTCAACTAGTTCGTGTAGCGTCTACTCGACAACGACTATTAATGTCAACTAGTTCGTCTAGCGTCTACTCGACAACGACTATTAATGTCAACAAGTTCGTGTAGTGTCTACTCGGCAACGACTATTAATGTCAACTAGTTCGTCTATCCTCTACTCGACAACTACTATTAATATCAACTAGTTCGTCTCGCGTCTACTAGACAACGAATATTAATGTCAACTAGTTCGTGTAGTGTCTACTCGACAACGACTATTAATGTCAACTAGTTCGTCTAGCCTCTACTCGACAACGACTATTAATGTCAACTAGTTCGTCTAGTGTCTACTCGACAATGACTATTAATATCAACTAGTTCGTCTAGCGTCTACTCGACAACGACTATTAATGTCAACTAGTTCGTCTAGCGTCTACTCGACAACGACTATTAATGTCAACTAGTTCGTGTATCATCTACTCGACAACGACTATTAATGTAAACTAGTTTGTCTAGCGTCTACTCGACAACGACTATTAATGTCAACTAGTACGTCTAGCCTCTACTCGAAAACGACTATTAATGTCAACTAGTTCGTCTAGCGTCTACTCGTCAACGACTATTAATGTCAACTAGTTCATCTAGCGTCTACTCGTCAACGACTATTAATATCAACTAGTTCATCTAGCGTCTACTAGACAACGACTATTAATGTCAACTAGTTCGTGTAGTGTCTACTCGACAACGACTATTAATGTCAACTAGTTCGTCTAGCGTCTACTCGACAAAGATTATTAATGTCAACTAGTTCGTGTAGCGTCTACTCGGCAACGACTATTAATTTCAACTAGTTAGTCTATCCTCTACTCGACAACTACTATTAATGTCAACTAGTTCGTGTAGTGTCTACTCGACAACGACTATTAATGTCAACTAGTTCGTCTAGCGTGTACTCGACAACTACTATTAATGTCAACTAGTTCGTCTCGCGTCTACTCGATAACGACTATTAATATCAACTAGTTCGTCTCGAATCCACTCGACAACGATAATTAATGTCAACTAGTTCGTCTAGCGTCTACTCGACAAGTACTATTAATGTCAATTAGTTCGTCTAGCGTCTACTCGACAACGACTATTAATATTAACTAATTCGTCTAGCGTCTACTCGTCAACGACTATTAATGTCAACTAGTTCATCTAGCGTCTACTCGACAACGACTATTAATGTCAACTACTTCGTGTAGTGTCTACTCGGCAACGACAATTAATATAAACTAGTTCGTCTAGCATCTACTCGACAACGACTATTAATGTCAACTAGTTCGTGTAGCGTCTACTCGGAAACGACTATTAATGTCAACTAGTTCGTCTATCCTCTACTCGACAACTACTATTAATATCAACTAGTTCGTCTCGCGTCTACTCGACAACGACTATTAATTTCAACTAGTTCGTGTAGTGTCTACTCGACAACGACTATTAATGTCAACTAGTTCATCTAGCGTCTACTCGACAACTACTATTAATTTCAACTAGTTCGTCTCGCGTCTACTCGACAACGACTATTAATGTCAACTAGTTCGTCTCGCGTCCACTCGACAACGACTATTAATGTCAACTAGTTCATCTAGCGTCTACTCGACAACTACTATAAATGTCAACTAGTTCGTGTAGAGTCTACTCGACAACGACTATTAATGTCAACTAGTTCGTCTAGCATCTACTCGACAACGACTATTAATGTCAACAAGTTCGTGTAGCGTCTACTCGGCAACGATTATTAATGTCAACTAGTTCGTCTATCCTCTACTCGACAACTACTATTAATATCAACTAGTTCGTCTCGCGTCTACTAGACAACGACTATTAATGTCAACTAGTTCGTGTAGTGTCTACTCGACAACGACTATTAATGTCAACTAGTTCATCTCGCGTCTACTCGACAACGACTATTAATGTCAACTAGTTCGTGTAGTGTCTACTCGACAACGACTATTAATGTCAACTAGTTCGTCTAGCGTCTACTCGACAACGACTATTAATGTCAAATAGTTCGTCTAGCGTCTACTCGACAACGACTATTAATGTCAACTAGTTCGTCTAGCATCTACTCGACAACGACTATTAATGTCAACTAGTTCATCTAGCATCTACTCGACAACGACTATTAATGTCAACTAGTTCGTCTATCATCTACTCGACAACTACAATTAATGTCAACCATTTCGTCTCGTGTCTACTCGACAACGACTATTAATGTCAACTAGTTCGTCTCGCGTCTACTCGTCAATGACTATTAATGTCAACTAGTTCGTCTAGCCTCTACTCGACAACGACTATTATTGTCAACTAGTTCGTGTAGTGTCTACTCGACATCGACAATTAATGTCAACTAGTTCGTCTAGCATCTACTCGACAACGACTATTAATGTCAACTAGTTCGTCTATCCTCTACTCGACAACGACTATTAATGTCAACTAGTTCATCTAGCGTCTACTCGTCAACGACTATTAATATCAACTAGTTCATCTAGCGTCTACTAGACAACGACTATTAATGTCAACTAGTTCGTGTAGTGTCTACTCGACAACGAATATTAATTTCAACTAGTTCGTCTAGTGTCTACTCGACAAAGATTATTAATGTCAACTAGTTCGTGTAGCGTCTACTCGGCAACGACTATTAACTTCAACTAGTTAGTCTATCCTCTACTCGACAACTACTATTAATGTCAACTAGTTCGTCTAGCGTCTACTCGTCAACGACTATTAATGTCAACTAGTTCGTCTCGCGTCTAGTCGACAACGACTATTAATGTCAACTAGTTCGTCTAGCGTCTACTCGACAACGACTGTTAATGTCAACTAGTTCGTCTCGCGGCTACTCGACAACGACTACTAATGTTAACTAGTTCGTCTAGCGTCTACTCGACAACAACTATTAATGTCAACTAGTTCGTCTATCCTACACTCGACAACGACTATTAATGTAAACTAGTTCGTCTAGCCTCTACTCGACAACGACTATTAATGTCAACTAGTTCTTCTAGCGTCTACTCTACAACGACTATTAATATCAACTAGTTCGTCTAGCGTCTAATCGGCAACGACTATTAATGTCAACTAGTTCGTCTAGCGTCTACTCGTCAACGACTATTAATGTCAACTAGTTCTTCTCGCGTCTAATCAACAAATACTATTAATGTCAACTAGTTCGTCTAGCGTCTACTCGTCAACGGCTATTAATTTCAACTATTTAGTCTTGTGTCTACTCGACAACTACTATTAATATCAATTAGTTCGTCTAGCGTCTACTCGACAACGACTGTTAATGTCAACTAGTTCGTCTAGCGGCTACTCGACAACGACTGTTAATGTCAACTAGTTCGTCTAGAGGCTACTAGACAACGACTGTTAATGTCAACTAGTTCGTCTAGCGGCTACTCGACAACGACTGTTAATGCCAACTAGTTCGTCTAGCGTCTATTCGACAACGACTATTAATGTCAACTATTTCGTCTAGCGTCTACTCGACAACGACTATTAATGTCAACTAGTTCGTCTAGCGGCTACTTGTCAATGACTATTAATGTCAACAAGTTCGTCTAGCGTTTACTCGACAACGACTATTAATGTCAACTAGTTCGTCTAGCGTCTACTCAACAACGACTATTAATGTCAACTAGTTCGTCTAGCGTCTACTCGACAACGACTATTAAAGTCAACTAATTCCTCTAGCGTCTACTCGACAACGACTATTAATGTCAACTAGTTCTTCTATCCTCTACTCGACGACTACTATTAATATCAACTAGTTCGTCTCGCATCTACTCGACAACGATTATTAATGTCAACTAGTTCGTCTCGCGTCCACTCGACAACGACTATTAATGTCAAATAGTTCGTCTATCCTCTACTCGAAAACTACTATTAATGTCAACTAGTTCGTCTAGCGTCTACTCGACAACTAGTATTAATGTCAACTAGTTCGTCTAGCGTCTACTCGACAATGACTATTAATGTCAACTAGTTCGTCTAGCGTCTACTCGTCATCGACTATTAATGTCATCTAGTTCGTCTAGCATCTACTCGTCAACGACTATTAATGTCAACTAGTTCGTCTAGCGTCTACTCGACAACGATTATTAATGTCAACTAGTTCATCTACCGTCTACTCGACAACGACTATTAATGTCATCTAGTTCGTCTAGCGTCTACTCGACAACGACTATTAATGTCAACTAGTTCGTGTATCATCTACTCGACAACGACTATTAATGTAAACTAGTTAGTCTAGCGTCTACTCGACAACGACTATTAATGTCAACTAGTACGTCTAGCGTCTACTCGACAACGACTATTAATGTCAACTAGTTCGTCTAGCGTCTACTCGTCAACGACTATTAATGTCAACTAGTTCATCTAGCGTCTACTCGACAACGACAATTAATGTCAACTAGTTCGTGTAGTGTCTACTCGACAACGATTATTAATGTCAACTAGTTCGTCTAGCGTCTACTCGACAAAGACTATTAATGTCAACTAGTTCGTGTAGCGTCTACTCGGCAACGACTATTAATGTCAACTAGTTCGTCTATCCTCTACTCGACAACTACTATTAATGTCAACTAGTTCGTATAGTGTCTACTCGACAACGACAATTAATGTAAACTAGTTCGTCTAGCGTGTACTCGACAACGTCTATTAATGTCAACTAGTTCGTATAGCGTGCACTCGACAACTACTATTAATGTCAACTAGTTCGTCTCGCGACTACTCGACAACGACTATTAATATCAACTAGTTCGTCTCGCATCCACTCGACAACGACTATTAATGTCAACTAGTTCGTCTAGCGTCTACTCGACAACTACTATTAATGTCAATTAGTTCGTCTAGCGTCTACTCGACAACGACTGTTAATGTCAACTAGTTCGTCTCGCGGCTACTCGACAACGACTACTAATGTTAACTAGTTCGTCTAGCGTCTACTCGACAACAACTATTAATGTCAACTTGTTCGTCTATCCTCTACTCGACAACGACTATTAATGTAAACTAGTTCGTCTAGCCTCTACTCGACAACGACTATTAATGTCAACTAGTTCGTCTAGCGTCTACTCGACAACGACTATTAATATCAACTAGTTCGTCTAGCGTCTAATCGGCAACGACTATTAATGTCAACTAGTTCGTCTAGCGTCTACTCGTCAACGACTATTAATGTCAACTAGTTCTTCTCGCGTCTAGTCGACAAATACTATTAATGTCAACTAGTTCGTCTAGCGTCTACTCGTCAACGGCTATTAATTTCAACTATTTAGTCTTGTGTCTACTCGACAACTACTATTAATGTCAACTAGTTCGTCTAGCGGCTACTAGAAAACGACTGTTAATGTCAACTAGTTCGTCTAGCGGCTACTCAACAACGACTGTTAATGCCAACTAGTTCGTCTAGCTTCTATTCGACAACGACTATTAATGTCAACTATTTCGTCTAGCGTCTACTCGACAACGACTATTAATGTCAACTAGTTCGTCTAGCGGCTACTTGTCAATGACTATTAATGTCAACAAGTTCGTCTAGCGTTTACTCGACAACGACTATTAATGTCAACTAGTTCGTCTAGCATCTACTCAACAACGACTATTAATGTCAACTAGTTCGTCTAGCGTCTACTCGACAACGACTATTAATATCAACTAATTCCTCTAGCGTCTACTCGACAACGACTATTAATGTCAACTAGTTCTTCTATCCTCTACTCGACGACTACTATTAATATCAACTAGTTCGTCTCGCATCTACTCGACAACGATTATTAATGTCAACTAGTTCGACTCGCGTCCACTAGACAACGACTATTAATGTCAAATAGTTCGTCTATCCTCTACTCGAAAACTACTATTAATGTCAACTAGTTCGTCTCGCGTCTACTCGACAACGACTATTAATGTCAACTAGCTCGTCTAGCGTCTACTCAACAACGACTATTAAAGTCAACTATTTCGTCTAGCGTCTACTCGACAACTAGTATTAATGTCAACTAGTTCGTCTAGCGTCTACTCGACAATGACTATTAATGTCAACTAGTTCGTCTAGCGTCTACTCGTCAACGACTATTAATGTCATCTAGTTCGTCTAGCATCTACTCGTCAATGACTATTAATGTCAACTAGTTCGTCTAGCGTCTACTCGACAACGATTATTAATGTCAAATAGTTCATCTACTGTCTACTCGACAACGACTATTAATGTCATCTAGTTCGTCTAGCGTCTACTCGACAACGACTATTAATGTCAACTAGTTCGTGTATCATCTTCTCGACAACGACTATTAATGTAAACTAGTTTGTCTAGCGTCTACTCGACAACGACTATTAATGTCAACTAGTACGTCTAGCGTCTACTCGACAACGACTATTAATGTCAACTAGTTCGTCTAGCGTCTACTCGTCAACGACTATTAATGTCAACTAGTTCATCTAGCGTCTACTCGACAACGACAATTAATGTCAACTAGTTCGTGTAGTGTCTACTCGACAACGATTATTAATGTCAACTAGTTCGTCTAGCGTCTACTCGACAAAGACTATTAATGTCAACTAGTTCGTGTAGCGTCTACTCGGCAACGACTATTAATGTCAACTAGTTCGTCTATCCTCTACTCGACAACTACTATTAATGTCAACTAGTTCGTATAGTGTCTACTCGACAACGACAATTAATGTAAACTAGTTCGTCTAGCGTGTACTCGACAACGTCTATTAATGTCAACTAGTTCGTATAGCGTGTACTCGACAACTACTATTAATGTCAACTAGTTCGTCTCGCGTCTACTCGACAACGACTATTAATATCAACTAGTTCGTCTCGCATCCACTCGACAACGACTATTAATGTCAACTAGTTCGTCTAGCGTCTACTCGACAACTACTATTAATGTCAATTAGTTCGTCTAGCGTCTACTCGACAACGACTGTTAAGGTCAACTAGTTCGTCTCGCGGCTACTCGACAACGACTACTAATGTTAACTAGTTCGTCTAGCGTCTACTCGACAACAACTATTAATGTCAACTTGTTCGTCTATCCTCTACTCGACAACGACTATTAATGTAAACTAGTTCGTCTAGCCTCTACTCGACAACGACTATTAATGTCAACTAGTTCGTCTAGCGTCTACTCGACAACGACTATTAATATCAACTAGTTCGTCTAGCGTCTAATCGGCAACGACTATTAATGTCAACTAGTTCGTCTAGCGTCTACTCGTCAACGACTATTAATGTCAATTAGTTCTTCTCGCGTCTAGTCGACAAATACTATTAATGTCAACTAGTTCGTCTAGCGTCTACTCGTCAACGGCTATTAATTTCAACTATTTAGTCTTGTGTCTACTCGACAACTACTATTAATGTCAACTAGTTCGTCTAGCGGCTACTAGACAACGACTGTTAATGTCAACTAGTTCGTCTAGCGGCTACTCGACAACGACTGTTAATGCCAACTAGTTCGTCTAGTGTCTATTCGACAACGACTATTAATGTCAACTATTTCGTCTAGCGTCTACTCGACAACGACTATTAATGTCAACTAGTTCGTCTAGCGGCTACTTGTCAATGACTATTAATGTCAACAAGTTCGTCTAGCGTTTACTCGACAACGACTATTAATGTCAACTAGTTCGTCTAGCATCTACTCAACAACGACTATTAATGTCAACTAGTTCGTCTAGCGTCTACTCGACAACGACTATTAATATCAACTAATTCCTCTAGCGTCTACTCGACAACGACTATTAATATCAACTAGTTCTTCTATCCTCTACTCTACGACTACTATTAATATAAACTAGTTCGTCTCGCATCTACTCGACAACGATTATTAATGTCAACTAGTTCGTCTCGCGTCCACTCGACAACGACTATTAATGTCAAATAGTTCGTCTATCCTCTACTCGAAAACTACTATTAATGTTAACTAGTTCGTCTCGCGTCTACTCGACAACGACTATTAATGTCAACTAGTTCGTCTAGCGTCTACTCGACAACTACTATTAATGTCAATTAGTTCGTCTAGCGTCTACTCGACAACGACTGTTAATGTCAACTAGTTAGTCTCGCGGCTACTCGACAACGACTACTAATGTTAACTAGTTCGTCTAGCGTCTACTCGACAACGACTATTAATGTCAACTAGTTCTTCTCGCGTCTAGTCGACAAATACTATTAATGTCAACTAGTTCGTCTAGAGTCTACTCGTCAACGACTATTAATTTCAACTATTTCGTCTTGTGTCTACTCGACAACTACTATTAATGTCAATTAGTTCGTCTAGCGTCTACTCGACAACGACTGTTAATGTCAACTAGTTCGTCTAGCGGCTACTCGACAACGACTGTTAATGTCAACTAGTTCGTCTAGAGGCTACTAGACAACGACTGTTAATGTCAACTAGTTCGTCTAGCGACTACTCGACAACGACTGTTAATGCCAACTAGTTCGTCTAGCGTCTATTCGACAATGACTATTAATGTCAACTAGTTCGTCTAGCGGCTACTTGTCAATGACTATTAATGTCAACAAGTTTGTCTAGCGTTTACTCGACAACGACTATTAATGTCAACTAGTTCGTCTAGCGTCTACTCGACAACGACTATTAATGTCAACTAGTTCGTCTAGCGTCTACTCGACAACGACAATTAATGTCAACTAGTTCGTCTAGCGTCTACTCGGCAATGACTATTAATGTCAACTAGTTCGTCTATCCTCTACTCGACAACTACTATTAATGTCATCTAGTTCGTCTCGCGTCTACTCGTCAACGACTATTAATGTCAACTAGTTCATCTAGCGTCTACTCGACAACGACAATTAATGTCAACTAGTTCGTGTAGTGTCTACTCGACAACGATTATTAATGTCAACTAGTTCGTCTAGCGTCTACTCGACAAAGACTATTAATGTCAACTAGTTCGTGTAGCGTCTACTCGGCAACGACTATTAATGTCAACTAGTTCGTCTATCCTCTACTCGACAACTACTATTAATGTCAACTAGTTCGTATAGTGTCTACTCGACAACGACAATTAATGTAAACTAGTTCGTCTAGCGTGTACTCGACAACGTCTATTAATGTCAACTAGTTCGTATAGCGTGCACTCGACAACTACTATTAATGTCAACTAGTTCGTCTCGCGACTACTCGACAACGACTATTAATATCAACTAGTTCGTCTCGCATCCACTCGACAACGACTATTAATGTCAACTAGTTCGTCTAGCGTCTACTCGACAACTACTATTAATGTCAATTAGTTCGTCTAGCGTCTACTCGACAACGACTGTTAATGTCAACTAGTTCGTCTCGCGGCTACTCGACAACGACTACTAATGTTAACTAGTTCGTCTAGCGTCTACTCGACAACAACTATTAATGTCAACTTGTTCGTCTATCCTCTACTCGACAACGACTATTAATGTAAACTAGTTCGTCTAGCCTCTACTCGACAACGACTATTAATGTCAACTAGTTCGTCTAGCGTCTACTCGACAACGACTATTAATATCAACTAGTTCGTCTAGCGTCTAATCGGCAACGACTATTAATGTCAACTAGTTCGTCTAGCGTCTACTCGTCAACGACTATTAATGTCAACTAGTTCTTCTCGCGTCTAGTCGACAAATACTATTAATGTCAACTAGTTCGTCTAGCGTCTACTCGTCAACGGCTATTAATTTCAACTATTTAGTCTTGTGTCTACTCGACAACTACTATTAATGTCAACTAGTTCGTCTAGCGGCTACTAGAAAACGACTGTTAATGTCAACTAGTTCGTCTAGCGGCTACTCGACAACGACTGTTAATGCCAACTAGTTCGTCTAGCTTCTATTCGACAACGACTATTAATGTCAACTATTTCGTCTAGCGTCTACTCGACAACGACTATTAATGTCAACTAGTTCGTCTAGCGGCTACTTGTCAATGACTATTAATGTCAACAAGTTCGTCTAGCGTTTACTCGACAACGACTATTAATGTCAACTAGTTCGTCTAGCATCTACTCAACAACGACTATTAATGTCAACTAGTTCGTCTAGCGTCTACTCGACAACGACTATTAATATCAACTAATTCCTCTAGCGTCTACTCGACAACGACTATTAATGTCAACTAGTTCTTCTATCCTCTACTCGACGACTACTATTAATATCAACTAGTTCGTCTCGCATCTACTCGACAACGATTATTAATGTCAACTAGTTCGACTCGCGTCCACTAGACAACGACTATTAATGTCAAATAGTTCGTCTATCCTCTACTCGAAAACTACTATTAATGTCAACTAGTTCGTCTCGCGTCTACTCGACAACGACTATTAATGTCAACTAGCTCGTCTAGCGTCTACTCAACAACGACTATTAAAGTCAACTAGTTCGTCTAGCGTCTACTCGACAACTAGTATTAATGTCAACTAGTTCGTCTAGCGTCTACTCGACAATGACTATTAATGTCAACTAGTTCGTCTAGCGTCTACTCGTCAACGACTATTAATGTCATCTAGTTCGTCTAGCATCTACTCGTCAATGACTATTAATGTCAACTAGTTCGTCTAGCGTCTACTCGACAACGATTATTAATGTCAAATAGTTCATCTACTGTCTACTCGACAACGACTATTAATGTCATCTAGTTCGTCTAGCGTCTACTCGACAACGACTATTAATGTCAACTAGTTCGTGTATCATCTTCTCGACAACGACTATTAATGTAAACTAGTTTGTCTAGCGTCTACTCGACAACGACTATTAATGTCAACTAGTACGTCTAGCGTCTACTCGACAACGACTATTAATGTCAACTAGTTCGTCTAGCGTCTACTCGTCAACGACTATTAATGTCAACTAGTTCATCTAGCGTCTACTCGACAACGACAATTAATGTCATCTAGTTCGTGTAGTGTCTACTCGACAACGATTATTAATGTCAACTAGTTCGTCTAGCGTCTACTCGACAAAGACTATTAATGTCAACTAGTTCGTGTAGCGTCTACTCGGCAACGACTATTAATGTCAACTAGTTCGTCTATCCTCTACTCGACAACTACTATTAATGTCAACTAGTTCGTATAGTGTCTACTCGACAACGACAATTAATGTAAACTAGTTCGTCTAGCGTGTACTCGACAACGTCTATTAATGTCAACTAGTTCGTATAGCGTGTACTCGACAACTACTATTAATGTCAACTAGTTCGTCTCGCGTCTACTCGACAACGACTATTAATATCAACTAGTTCGTCTCGCATCCACTCGACAACGACTAATAATGTCAACTAGTTCGTCTAGCGTCTACTCGACAACTACTATTAATGTCAATTAGTTCGTCTAGCGTCTACTCGACAACGACTGTTAATGTCAACTAGTTCGTCTCGCGGCTACTCGACAACGACTACTAATGTTAACTAGTTCGTCTAGCGTCTACTCGACAACAACTATTAATGTCAACTTGTTCGTCTATCCTCTACTCGACAACGACTATTAATGTAAACTAGTTCGTCTAGCCTCTACTCGACAACGACTATTAATGTCAACTAGTTCGTCTAGCGTCTACTCGACAACGACTATTAATATCAACTAGTTCGTCTAGCGTCTAATCGGCAACGACTATTAATGTCAACTAGTTCGTCTAGCGTCTACTCGTCAACGACTATTAATGTCAATTAGTTCTTCTCGCGTCTAGTCGACAAATACTATTAATGTCAACTAGTTCGTCTAGCGTCTACTCGTCAACGGCTATTAATTTCAACTATTTAGTCTTGTGTCTACTCGACAACTACTATTAATGTCAACTAGTTCGTCTAGCGGCTACTAGACAACGACTGTTAATGTCAACTAGTTCGTCTAGCGGCTACTCGACAACGACTGTTAATGCCAACTAGTTCGTCTAGTGTCTATTCGACAACGACTATTAATGTCAACTATTTCGTCTAGCGTCTACTCGACAACGACTATTAATGTCAACTAGTTCGTCTAGCGGCTACTTGTCAATGACTATTAATGTCAACAAGTTCGTCTAGCGTTTACTCGACAACGACTATTAATGTCAACTAGTTCGTCTAGCATCTACTCAACAACGACTATTAATGTCAACTAGTTCGTCTAGCGTCTACTCGACAACGACTATTAATATCAACTAATTCCTCTAGCGTCTACTCGACAACGACTATTAATATCAACTAGTTCTTCTATCCTCTACTCTACGACTACTATTAATATAAACTAGTTCGTATCGCATCTACTCGACAACGATTATTAATGTCAACTAGTTCGTCTCGCGTCCACTCGACAACGACTATTAATGTCAAATAGTTCGTCTATCCTCTACTCGAAAACTACTATTAATGTCAACTAGTTCGTCTCGCGTCTACTCGACAACGACTATTAATGTCAACTAGTTCGTCTAGCGTCTACTCGACAACTACTATTAATGTCAATTAGTTCGTCTAGCGTCTACTCGACAACGACTATTAATGTCAACTAGTTCTTCTCGCGTCTAGTCGACAAATACTATTAATGTCAACTAGTTCGTCTAGAGTCTACTCGTCAACGACTATTAATTTCAACTATTTCGTCTTGTGTCTACTCGACAACTACTATTAATGTCAATTAGTTCGTCTAGCGTCTACTCGACAACGACTGTTAATGTCAACTAGTTCGTCTAGCGTCTACTCGACAACGACTGTTAATGTCAACTAGTTCGTCTAGAGGCTACTAGACAACGACTGTTAATGTCAACTAGTTCGTCTAGCGGCTACTCGACAACGACTGTTAATGCCAACTAGTTCGTCTAGCGTCTATTCGACAATGACTATTAATGTCAACTAGTTCGTCTAGCGGCTACTTGTCAATGACTATTAATGTCAACAAGTTCGTCTAGCGTTTACTCGACAACGACTATTAATGTCAACTAGTTCGTCTAGCGTCTACTCGACAACGACTATTAATGTCAACTAGTTCGTCTAGCGTCTACTCGACAACGACAATTAAAGTCAACTAGTTCGTCTAGCGTCTACTCGGCAATGACTATTAATGTCAACTAGTTCGTCTATCCTCTACTCGACAACTACTATTAATGTCATCTAGTTCGTCTCGCGTCTACTCGACAACGACTATTAATGTCAACTAGTTCGTATAGTGTCTACTCGACAATGACTATTAATGTCAACTAGTTCGTCTAGCGTCTACTCGACAACTACTATTAATGTCAACTAGTTCGTCTCGCATCTACTCGACAACGACTATTAATGTCAACTAGTTCGTCTCGCGTCCACTCGACAACGACTATTAATGTCAGCTAGTTCTTCTAGCGTCTACTCGACAACTACTATAAATGTCAACTAGTTCGTGTAGCGTCTACTCGACAACGACTACTAATGTCAACTAGTTCGTCTAGCGTCTACTCGACAACGACTATTAATGTCAACTAGTTCGTCTATCGTCTACTCGACAAAGACTATTAATGTCAACTAGTTCGTCTAGCGTCTACTCGACAACGATTATTAATGTCAACTAGTTCATCTACCGTCTACTCGACAACGACTATTAAGGTCATCTAGTTCGTCTAGCGTCTACTCGACAACGACTATTAATGTCAACTAGTTCGTGTATCATCTACTCGACAACGACTATTAATGTAAACTAGTTTGTCTAGCGTCTACTCGACAACGACTATTAATGTCAACTAGTACGTCTAGCGTCTACTCGACAACGACTATTAATGTCAACTAGTTCGTCTAGCGTCTACTCGTCAACGACTATTAATGTCAACTAGTTCATCTAGCGTCTACTCGACAACGACTATTAATGTCAACTAGTTCGTGTAGTGTCTACTCGACAACGATTATTAATGTCAACTAGTTCGTATAGCGTCTACTCGACAAAGACTATTAATGTCAACTAGTTCGTGTAGCGTCTACTCGGCAAAGACTATTAATGTCAACTAGTTCGTCTATCCTCTACTCGAAAACTACTATTAATGTCAACTAGTTCGTATAGTGTCTACTCGACAACGACTATTAATGTAAACTAGTTCGTCTAGCGTGTACTCGACAACGTCTATTAATGTCAACTAGTTCGTATAGCGTGTACTCGACAACTACTATTAATGTCAATTAGTTCGTCTCGCGTCTACTCGACAACGACTATTAAAATCAACTAGTTCGTCTCGCATCCACTCGAAAACGACTATTAATGTCAACTAGTTCGTCTAGCGTCTACTCGACAACTACTATTAATGTCAATTAGTTCGTCTAGCGTCTACTCGACAACGACTGTTAATGTCAACTAGTTCGTCTCGCGGCTACTCGACAACGACTACTAATGTTAACTAGTTCGTCTAGCGTCTACTCGACAACAACTATTAATGTCAACTAGTTCGTCTATCCTCTACTCGACAACGACTATTAATGTAAACTAGTTCGTCTAGCCTCTACTCGACAACGACTATTAATGTCAACTAGTTCGTCTAGCGTCTACTCGACAACGACTATTAATATCAACTAGTTCGTCTAGCGTCTAATCGGCAACGACTATTAATGTCAACTAGTTCGTCTAGCGTCTACTCGTCAACGACTATTAATGTCAACTAGTTCTTCTCGCGTCTAGTCGACAAATACTATTAATGTCAACTAGTTCGTCTAGCGTCTACTCGTCAACGGCTATTAATTTCAACTATTTAGTCTTGTGTCTACTCGACAAATACTATTAATGTCAACTAGTTCGTCTAGCGTCTACTCGTCAACGGCTATTAATTTCAACTATTTAGTCTTGTGTCTACTCGACAACTACTATTAATGTCAATTAGTTCGTCTAGCGTCTACTCGACAACGACTGTTAATATCAACTAGTTCGTCTAGCGGCTACTCGACAACGACTGTTAATGTCAACTAGTTCGTCTAGAGGCTACTAGACAACGACTGTTAATGTCAACTAGTTCGTCTAGCTGCTACTCGACAACGACTGTTAATGCCAACTAGTTCGTCTAGCGTCTATTCGACAACGACTATTAATGTCAACTATTTCGTCTAGCGGCTACTTGTCAATGACTATTAATGTCAACAAGTTCGTCTAGCGTTTACTCGACAACGACTATTAATGTCAACTAGTTCGTTTAGCGTCTACTCAACAACGACTATTAATGTCAACTAGTTCGTCTAGCGTCTACTCGACAACGACTATTAATATCAACTAATTCCTCTAGCGTCTACTCGAAAACGACTATTAATGTCAACTAGTTCTTCTATCCTCTACTCGACGACTACTATTAATATCAACTAGTTCGTCTCGCATCTACTCGACAACGATTATTAATGTCAACTAGTTCGTCTCGCGTCCACTCGACAACGACTATTAATGTCAAATAGTTCGTCTATCCTCTACTCGAAAACTACTATTAATGTCAACTAGTTCGTCTCGCGTCTACTCGACAACGACTATTAATGTCAACTAGCTCGTCTAGCGTCTACTCAACAACGACTATTAAAGTCAACTAGTTCGTCTAGCGTCTACTCGACAACTAGTATTAATGTCAATTAGTTCGTCTAGCGTCTACTCGACAACGACAATTAATATCAACTAGTTCCTCTAGCGTCTACTCGACAATGACTATTAATGTCAACTAGTTCGTCTAGCGTCTACTCGTCAACGACTATTAATGTCATCTAGTTCGTCTAGCATCTACTCGACAACGACTATTAATATTAACTAATTCGTCTAGCGTCTACTCGTCAACGACTATTAATGTCAACTAGTTCATCTAGCGTCTACTCGACAACGACTATTAATGTCAACTAGTTCGTGTAGTGTCTACTCGACAACGACAATTAATATCAACTAGTTCGTCTAGCATCTACTCGACAACGACTATTAATGTCAACAAGTTCGTGTAGCGTCTACTCGGCAACGACTATTAATGTCAACTAGTTCGTCTATCCTCTACTCGATAACTACTATTAATATCAACTAGTTCGTCTCGCGTCTACTCGACAACGACTATTAATTTCAACTAGTTCGTGTAGTGTCTACTCGACAACGAATATTAATGTCAACTAGTTCGTCTAGAGTCTACTCGACAACTACTATTAATTTCATCTAGTTCGTCTCGCGTCTACTCGACAACGACTATTAATGTCAACTAGTTCGTCTCGCGTCCACTCGACAACGACTATTAATGTCAACTAGTTCAACTAGCGTCTACTCGACAACTACTATAAATGTCAACTAGTTCGTGTAGAGTCTACTCGACAACGACTATTAATGTCAACTAGTTCGTCTATCCTCTACTCGACAACTACTATTAATATCAACTAGTTCGTCTCGCGTCTACTAGACAATGACTATTAATGTCAACTAGTTCGTGTAGTGTCTACTCGACAACGACTATTAATGTCAACTAGTTCGTCTAGCCTCTACTCGACAACGACTATTAATGTCAACTAGTTCGTCTAGTGTCTACTCGACAACGACTATTAATATCAACTAGTTCGTCTAGCGTCTACTCGACAACGACTATTAATGTCAACTAGTTCGTCTAGCGTCTACTCGACAACGACTATTAATGTCAACTAGTTCGTGTATCATCTACTCGACAACGACTATTAATGTAAACTAGTTTGTCTAGCGTCTACTCGACAACGACTATTAATATCAACTAGTACGTCTAGCCTCTACTCGAAAACGACTATTAATGTCAACTAGTTCGTCTAGCGTCTACTCGTCAACGACTATTAATGTCAACTAGTTCATCTAGCGTCTACTCGTCAACGACTATTAATATCAACTAGTTCATCTATCGTCTACTAGACAACGACTATTAATGTCAACTAGTTCGTGTAGTGTCTACTCGACAACGACTATTAATGTCAACTAGTTCGTCTAGCGTCTACTCGACAAAGATTATTAATGTCAACTAGTTCGTGTAGCGTCTACTCGGCAACGACTATTAATTTCAACTAGTTAGTCTATCCTCTACTCGACAACTACTATTAATGTCAACTAGTTCGTGTAGTGTCTACTCGACAACGACTATTAATGTCAACTAGTTCGTCTAGCGTGTACTCGAAAACTACTATTAATGTCAACTAGTTCGTCTCGCGTCTACTCGACAACGACTATTAATATCAACTAGTTCGTCTCGCATCCACTCGACAACGACTATTAATGTCAACTAGTTCGTCTAGCGTCTACTCGACCAGTACTATTAATATCAATTAGTTCGTCTAGCGTCTACTCGACAACGACTATTAATATTAACTAATTCGTCTAGCGTCTACTCGTCAACGACTATTAATGTCAACTAGTTCATCTAGCGTCTACTCGACAACGACTATTAATGTCAACTACTTCGTGTAGTGTCTACTCGACAACGACAATTAATATCAACTGGTTCGTCTAGCATCTACTCGACAACGACTATTAATGTCAACTAGTTCGTGTAGCTTCTACTCGGCAACGACTATTAATGTCAACTAGTTCGTCTATCCTCTACTCGACAACTACTATTAATATCAACTAGTTCGTCTCGCGTCTACTCGACAACGACTATTAATTTCAACTAGTTCGTGTAGTGGCTACTCGACAACGACTATTAATGTCAACTAGTTCATCTATCGTCTACTCGACAACTACTATTAATTTCAACTAGTTCGTCTCGCGTCTACTCGACAACGACTATTAATGTCAACTAGTTCGTCTCGCGTCCACTCGACAACGACTATTAATGTCAACTAGTTCATCTAGCGTCTACTCGACAACTACTATAAATGTCAACTAGTTCGTGTAGAGTCTACTCGAAAACGACTATTAATGTCAACTAGTTCGTCTAGCATCTACTCGACAACGACTATTAATGTCAACAAGTTCGTGTAGCGTCTACTCGGCAACGACTATTAATGTCAACTAGTTCGTCTATCCTCTACTCGACAACTACTATTAATATCAACTAGTTCGTCTCGCGTCTACTAGAAAACGACTATTAATGTCAACTAGTTCGTGTAGTGTCTACTCGACAACGACTATTAATGTCAACTAGTTCATCTCGCGTCTACTCGACAACGACTATTAATGTCAACGAGTTCGTGTAGTGTCTACTCGACAACGACTATTAATGTCAACTAGTTCGTCTAGCGTCTACTCGACAACGACTATTAATGTCAAATAGTTCGTCTAGCGTCTACTCGACAACGACTATTAATGTCAACTAGTTCGTCTAGCATCTACTCGACAATGACTATTAATGTCAACTAGTTCGTCTAGCGTCTACTCGTCAACGACTATTAATGTCATCTAGTTCGTCTAGCATCTACTCGTCAACGACTATTAATGTCAACTAGTTCGTGTAGCGTCTACTCGACAACGACTATTAATATTAACTAATTCGTCTAGCGTCTACTCGTCAACGACTATTAATGTCAACTAGTTCATCTAGCGTCTACTCGACAACGACTATTAATGTCAACTAGTTCGTGTAGTGTCTACTCGACAACGACAATTAATATCAACTAGTTCGTCTAGCATCTACTCGACAACGACTATTAATGTCAACAAGTTCGTGTAGCGTCTACTCGGCAACGACTATTAATGTCAACTAGTTCGTCTATCCTCTACTCGATAACTACTATTAATATCAACTAGTTCGTCTCGCGTCTACTCGACAACGACTATTAATTTCAACTAGTTCGTGTAGTGTCTACTCGACAACGACTATTAATGTCAACTAGTTCGTCTAGAGTCTACTCGACAACTACTATTAATTTCATCTAGTTCGTCTCGCGTCTACTCGACAACGACTATTAATGTCAACTAGTTCGTCTCGCGTCCACTCGACAACGACTATTAATGTCAACTAGTTCAACTAGCGTCTACTCGACAACTACTATAAATGTCAACTAGTTCGTGTAGAGTCTACTCGACAACGACTATTAATGTCAACTAGTTCGTCTATCCTCTACTCGACAACTACTATTAATATCAACTAGTTCGTCTCGCGTCTACTAGACAATGATTATTAATGTCAACTAGTTCGTATAGTGTCTACTCGACAACGACTATTAATGTCAACTAGTTCGTCTAGCCTCTACTCGACAACGACTATTAATGTCAACTAGTTCGTCTAGTGTCTACTCGACAACGACTATTAATATCAACTAGTTCGTCTAGCGTCTACTCGACAACGACTATTAATGTCAACTAGTTCGTGTAGTGTCTACTCGACAACGACTATTAATGTCAACTAGTTCGTCTAGCGTCTACTCGACAAAGATTATTAATGTCAACTAGTTCGTGTAGCGTCTACTCGGCAACGACTATTAATTTCAACTAGTTAGTCTATCCTCTACTCGACAACTACTATTAATGTCAACTAGTTCGTGTAGTGTCTACTCGACAACGACTATTAATGTCAACTAGTTCGTGTAGCGTGTACTCGACAACTACTATTAATGTCAACTAGTTCGTCTCGCGTCTACTCGAAAACGACTATTAATATCAACTAGTTCGTCTCGCATCCACTCGACAACGACTATTAATGTCAACTAGTTCGTCTAGCGTCTACTCGACAAGTACTATTAATATCAATTAGTTCGTCTAGCATCTACTCGACAACGACAATTAATATCAACTAGTTCGTCTAGCATCTACTCGACAACGACTATTAATGTCAACTAGTTCGTGTAGCGTCTACTCGGCAACGACTATTAATGTCAACTAGTTCGTCTATCCTCTACTCGACAACTACTATTAATATCAACTAGTTCGTCTCGCGTCTACTCGACAACGACTATTAATTTCAACTAGTTCGTGTAGTGTCTACTCGACAACGACTATTAATGTCAACTAGTTCATCTATCGTCTACTCGACAACTACTATTAATTTCAACTAGTTCGTCTCGCGTCTACTCGACAACGACTATTAATGTCAACTAGTTCGTCTCGCGTCCACTCGACAACGACTATTAACGTCAACTAGTTCATCTAGCGTCTACTCGACAACTACTATAAATGTCAACTAGCTCGTGTAGAGTCTACTCGAAAATGACTATTAATGTCAACTAGTTCGTCTAGCATCTACTCGACAACGACTATTAATGTCAACAAGTTCGTGTAGCGTCTACTCGGCAACGACTATTAATGTCAACTAGTTCGTCTATCCTCTACTCGACAACTACTATTAATATCAACTAGTTCGTCTCGCGTCTACTAGACAACGACTATTAATGTCAACTAGTTCGTGTAGTGTCTACTCGACAACGACTATTAATGTCAACTAGTTCATCTCGCGTCTACTCGACAACGACTATTAATGTCAACGAGTTCGTGTAGTGTCTACTCGACAACGACTATTAATGTCAACTAGTTCGTCTCGCGTCCACTCGATAACTACTATTAATATCAACTAGTTCGTCTCGCGTCTACTCGACAACGACTATTAATTTCAACTAGTTCGTGTAGCGTCTACTCGGCAACGACTATTAATGTCAACTAGTTCGTCTATCCTCTACTCGACAACTACTATTAATATCAACTAGTTCGTCTCGCGTCTACTAGACAACGACTATTAATGTCAACTAGTTCGTGTAGTGTCTACTCGACAACGACTATTAATGTCAACTAGTTCATCTCGCGTCTACTCGACAACGACTATTAATGTCAACGAGTTCGTGTAGTGTCTACTCGACAACGACTATTAATGTCAACTAGTTCGTCTAGCGTCTACTCGACAACGACTATTAATGTCAAATAGTTCGTCTAGCGTCTACTCGACAACGACTATTAATGTCAACTAGTTCGTCTAGCATCTACTCGACAACGACTATTAATGTCAACTAGTTCATCTAGCATCTACTCGACAACCACTATTAATGTCAACTAGTTCGTCTATCGTCTACTCGACAACTACAATTAATGTCAACCATTTCGTCTCGTGTCTACTCGACAACGACTATTAATGTCAACTAGTTCGTCTCGCGTCTACTCGTCAATGACTATTAATGTCAACTAGTTCGTCTAGCCTCTACTCGAAAACGACTATTATTGTCAACTAGTTCGTGTAGTGTCTACTCGACATCGACAATTAATGTCAACTAGTTCGTCTAGCATCTACTCGACAACGACTATTAATGTCAACTATTTCGTCTAGCGTCTACTCGACAACGACTATTAATGTCAACTAGTTCGTCTAGCTGCTACTTGTCAATGACTATTAATATCAACAAGTTCGTCTAGCGTTTACTCGACAACGACTATTAATGTCAACTAGTTCGTCTAGCGTCTACTCAACAACGACTATTAATGTCAACTAGTTCGTCTAGCGTCTACTCGACAACGACTATTAATGTCAACTAATTCCTCTAGCGTCTACTCGACAACGACTGTTAATGTCAACTAGTTCTTCTAGCGTCTACTCGACAACGACTATTAATGTCAACTAGTTCGTGTAGTGTCTACTCGACAACGACAATTAATATCAACTAGTTCGTCTAGCATCTACTCGACAACGACTATTAATGTCAACAAGTTCGTGTAGCGTCTACTCGGCAACGACTATTAATGTCAACTAGTTCGTCTATCCTCTACTCGATAACTAATATTAATATCAACTAGTTCGTCTCGCGTCTACTCGACAACGACTATTAATTTCAACTAGTTCGTTTAGTGTCTACTCGACAACGACTATTAATGTCAACTAGTTCGTCTAGAGTCTACTCGACAACTACTATTAATTTCATCTAGTTTGTCTCGCGTCTACTCGACAACGACTATTAATGTCAACTAGTTCGTCTCGCGTCCACTCGACAACGACTATTAATGTCAACTAGTTCAACTAGCGTCTACTCGACAACTACTATAAATGTCAACTAGTTCGTGTAGAGTCTACTCGACAACGACTATTAATGTCAACTAGTTCGTCTATCCTCTACTCGACAACTACTATTAATATCAACTAGTTCGTCTCGCGTCTACTAGACAATGACTATTAATGTCAACTAGTTCGTGTAGTGTCTACTCGACAACGACTATTAATGTCAACTAGTTCGTCTAGCCTCTACTCGACAACGACTATTAATGTCAACTAGTTCGTCTAGTGTCTACTCGACAACGACTATTAATATCAACTAGTTCGTCTAGCGTCTACTCGACAACGACTATTAATGTCAACTAGTTCGTCTAGCGTCTACTCGACAACGACTATTAATGTCAACTAGTTCGTGTATCATCTACTCGACAACGACTATTAATGTAAACTAGTTTGTCTAGCGTCTACTCGACAACGACTATTAATGTCAACTAGTACGTCTAGCCTCTACTCGAAAACGACTATTAATGTCAACTAGTTCGTCTAGCGTCTACTCGTCAACGACTATTAATGTCAACTAGTTCATCTAGCGTCTACTCGTCAACGACTATTAATATCAACTAGTTCATCTAGCGTCTACTAGACAACGACTATTAATGTCAACTAGTTCGTGTAGTGTCTACTCGACAACGACTATTAATGTCAACTAGTTCGTCTAGCGTCTACTCGACTAAGATTATTAATGTCAACTAGTTCGTGTAGCGTCTACTCGGCAACGACTATTAATTTCAACTAGTTAGTCTATCCTCTACTCGACAACTACTATTAATGTCAACTAGTTCGTGTAGTGTCTACTCGACAACGACTATTAATGTCAACTAGTTCGTCTAGCGTGTACTCGACAACTACTATTAATGTCAACTAGTTCGTCTCGCGTCTACACGACAACGACTATTAATATCAACTAGTTCGTCTCGCATCCACTCGACAACGACTATTAATGTCAAATAGTTCGTCTAGCGTCTACTCGACAAGTACTATTAATATCAATTAGTTCGTCTAGCGTCTACTCGACAACGACTATTAATATTAACTAATTCGTCTAGCGTCTACTCGTCAACGACTATTAATGTCAACTAGTTCATCTAGCGTCTACTCGACAACGACTATTAATGTCAACTACTTCGTGTAGTGTCTACTCGACAACGACAATTAATATCAACTAGTTCGTCTAGCATCTACTCGACAACGACTATTAATGTCAACTAGTTCGTGTAGCGTCTACTCGGCAACGACTATTAATGTCAACTAGTTCGTCTATCCTCTACTCGACAACTACTATTAATATCAACTAGTTCGTCTCGCGTCTACTCGACAACGACTATTAATTTCAACTAGTTCGTGTAGTGTCTACTCGACAACGACTATTAATGTCAACTAGTTCATCTATCGTCTACTCGACAACTACTATTAATTTCAACTAGTTCGTCTCGCGTCTACTCGACAACGACTATTAATGTCAACTAGTTCGTCTCGCGTCCACTCGACAACGACTATTAATGTCAACTAGTTCATCTAGCGTCTACTCGACAACTACTATAAATGTCAACTAGTTCGTGTAGAGTCTACTCGAAAACGACTGTTAATGTCAACTAGTTCGTCTAGCATCTACTCGACAACGACTATTAATGTCAACAAGTTCGTGTAGCGTCTACTCGGCAACGACTATTAATGTCAACTAGTTCGTCTATCCTCTACTCGACAACTACTATTAATATCAACTAGTTCGTCTCGCGTCTACTAGACAACGACTATTAATGTCAACTAGTTCGTGTAGTGTCTACTCGACAACGACTATTAATGTCAACTAGTTCATCTCGCGTCTACTCGACAACGACTATTAATGTCAACGAGTTCGTGTAGTGTCTACTCGACAACGACTATTAATGTCAACTAGTTCGTCTAGCGTCTACTCGACAACGACTATTAATGTCAAATAGTTCGTCTAGCGTCTACTCGACAACGACTATTAATGTCAACTAGTTCGTCTAGCATCTACTCGACAACGACTATTAATGTCAACTAGTTCATCTAGCATCTACTCGACAACCACTATTAATGTCAACTAGTTCGTCTATCGTCTACTCGACAACTACAATTAATGTCAACCATTTCGTCTCGTGTCTACTCGACAACGACTATTAATGTCAACTAGTTCGTCTCGCGTCTACTCGTCAATGACTATTAATGTCAACTAGTTCGTCTAGCCTCTACTCGACAACGACTATTATTGTCAACTAATTCGTGTAGTGTCTACTCGACATCGACAATTAAGGTCAACTAGTTCGTCTAGCATCTACTCGACAACGACTATTAATGTCAACTATTTCGTCTAGCGTCTACTCGACAACGACTATTAATGTCAACTAGTTCGTCTAGCGGCTACTTGTCAATGACTATTAATATCAACAAGTTCGTCTAGCGTTTACTCGACAACGACTATTAATGTCAACTAGTTCGTCTAGCGTCTACTCAACAACGACTATTAATGTCAACTAGTTCGTCTAGCGTCTACTCGACAACGACTATTAATGTCAACTAATTCCTCTAGCGTCTACTCGACAACGACTATTAATGTCAACTAGTTCTTCTATCCTCTACTCGACGACTACTATTAATATCAACTAGTTCGTCTCCCATCTACTCGACAACGATTATTAATGTCAACTAGTTCGTCTCGCGTCCACTCGACAACGACTATTAATGTCAAATAGTTCGTCTATCCTCTACTCGAAAACTACTATTAATGTCAACTAGTTCGTCTCGCGTCTACTCGACAACGACTATTAATGTCAACTAGCTCGTCTAGCGTCTACTCAACAACGACTATTAAAGTCAACTAGTTCGTCTAGCGTCTACTCGACAACTAGTATTAATGTCAACTAGTTCGTCTAGCGTCTACTCGACAATGACTATTAATGTCAACTAGTTCGTCTAGCGTCTACTCGGCAACGACTATTAATGTCAACTAGTTCGTCTATCCTCTACTCGACAACTACTATTAATATCAACTAGTTCGTCTCGCGTCTACTCGACAACGACTATTAATTTCAACTAGTTCGTGTAGTGTCTACTCGACAACGACTATTAATGTCAACTAGTTCGTCTAGAGTCTACTCGACAACTACTATTAATTTCAACTAGTTCGTCTCGCGTCTACTCGACAACGACTATTAATGTCAACTAGTTCGTCTCGCGTCCACTCGACAACGACTATTAATGTCAACTAGTTCAACTAGCGTCTACTCGACAACTACTATAAATGTCAACTAGTTCGTGTAGAGTCTACTCGACAACGACTATTAATGTCAACTAGTTCGTCTAGCATGTACTCGACAACGACTATTAATGTCAACAAGTTCGTGTAGCGTCTACTCGGCAACGACTATTAATGTCAACTAGTTCGTCTATCCTCTACTCGACAACTACTATTAATATCAACCAGTTCGTCTCGCGTCTACTAGACAACGACTATTAATGTCAACTAGTTCGTGTAGTGTCTACTCGACAACGACTATTAATGTCAACTAGTTCGTCTAGCCTCTACTCGACAACGACTATTAATGTCAACTAGTTCGTCTAGTGTCTACTCGACAACAACTATTAATGTCAACTAGTTCGTCTAGCGTGTACTCGACAACTACTATTAATGTCAACTAGTTCGTCTCGCGTCTACTCGACAACGACTATTAATATCAACTAGTTCGTCTCGCATCCACTCGACAACGACTATTAATGTCAACTAGTTCGTCTAGCGTCTACTTGACAACTACTATTAATGTCAATTAGTTCGTCTAGCGTCTACTCGACAACGACTGTTAATGTCAACTAGTTCGTCTCGCGGCTACTCGACAAAGACTACTAATGTTAACTAGTTCGTCTAGCGTCTACTCGACAACGACTGTTAATGTCAACTAGTTCGTCTATCCTCTACTCGACAACGACTATTAATGTCAACTAGTTCGTCTAGCCTCTACACGATTACGACTATTAATGTCAACTAGTTCGTCTAGCGTCTACTCGACAAAGACTATTAATGTCAACTAGTTCGTCTATCCTCTACTCGACGACTACTATTAATATCAACTAGTTCGTCTAGCGTCTACTCGACAATGACTATTAATGTCAACTAGTTCGTCTAGCGTCTACTCGTCAAAGACTATTAATGTCATATAGTTCGTCTAGCATCTACTCGTCAACGACTATTAATGTCAACTAGTTCGTGTAGCGTCTACTCGGCAACGACTATTAATTTCAACTAGTTCGTCTATCCTCTACTCGACAACTACTATTAATGTCAACTAGTTCGTGTAGTGTCTACTCGACAACGACTATTAATGTCAACTAGTTTGTCTAGCGTGTACTCGACAACTACTATTAATGTCAACTAGTTCGTCTAGCATCTATTCGACAACGACTATTAATGTCAACTAGTTCGTGTAGCGTCTACTCGGCAACGACTATTAATGTCAACTAGTTCGTCTATCCTCTACTCGACAACTACTATTAATATCAACTAGTTCGTCTCGCGTCTACTCGACAACGACTATTAATTTCAACTAGTTCGTGTAGTGTCTACTCGACAACGACTATTAATGTCAACTAGTTCGTCTAGCGTCTACTCGACAACAACTATTAATTTCAACTAGTTCGTCTCGCGTCTACTCGACAACAACTATTAATGTCAACTAGTTCGTCTATCCTCTACTCGACAACGACTATTAATGTAAACTAGTTCGTCTAGCCTCTACTCGACAACGACTATTAATGTCAACTAGTTCGTCTAGCGTCTACTCGACAACGACTATTAATATCAACTAGTTCGTCTAGCGTCTAATCGGCAACGACTATTAATGTCAACTAGTTCGTCTAGCGTCTACTCGTCAACGACTATTAATGTCAACTAGTTCTTCTCGCGTCTAGTCGACAAATACTATTAATGTCAACTAGTTCGTCTAGCGTCTACTCGTCAACGGCTATTAATTTCAACTATTTAGTCTTGTGTCTACTCGACAAATACTATTAATGTCAACTAGTTCGTCTAGCGTCTACTCGTCAACGGCTATTAATTTCAACTATTTAGTCTTGTGTCTACTCAACAACTACTATTAATGTCAATTAGTTCGTCTAGCGTCTACTCGACAACGACTGTTAATGTCAACTAGTTCGTCTAGCGGCTACTCGACAACGACTGTTAATGTCAACTAGTTCGTCTAGAGGCTACTAGACAACGACTGTTAATGTCAACTAGTTCGTCTAGCGGCTACTCGACAACGACTGTTAATGCCAACTAGTTCGTCTAGCGTCTATTCGACAACGACTATTAATGTCAACTATTTCGTCTAGCGGCTACTTGTCAATGACTATTAATGTCAACAAGTTCGTCTAGCGTTTACTCGACAACGACTATTAATGTCAACTAGTTCGTCTAGCGTCTACTCAACAACGACTATTAATGTCAACTAGTTCGTCTAGCGTCTACTCGACAACGGCTATTAATATCAACTAATTCCTCTAGCGTCTACTCGAAAACGACTATTAATGTCAACTAGTTCTTCTATCCTCTACTCGACGACTACTATTAATATCAACTAGTTCGTCTCGCATCTACTCGACAACGATTATTAATGTCAACTAGTTCGTCTCGCGTCCACTCGACAACGACTATTAATGTCAACTAGCTCGTCTAGCGTCTACTCAACAACGACTATTAAAGTCAACTAGTTCGTCTAGCGTCTACTCGACAACTAGTATTAATGTCAACTAGTTCGTCTAGCGTCTACTCGACAACGACAATTAATATCAACTAGTTCCTCTAGCGTCTACTCGACAATGACTATTAATGTCAACTAGTTCGTCTAGCGTCTACTCGTCAACGACTATTAATGTCATCTAGTTCGTCTAGCATCTACTCGTGAACGACTATTAATGTCAACTAGTTCGTGTAGCGTCTACTCGACAACGACTATTAATATTAACTAATTCGTCTAGCGTCTACTCGTCAACGACTATTAATGTCAACTAGTTCATCTAGCGTCTACTCGACAACGACTATTAATGTCAACTAGTTCGTGTAGTGTCTACTCGACAACGACAATTAATATCAACTAGTTCGTCTAGCATCTACTCGACAACGACTATTAATGTCAACAAGTTCGTGTAGCGTCTACTCGGCAACGACTATTAATGTCAACTAGTTCGTCTATCCTCTACTCGATAACTACTATTAATATCAACTAGTTCGTCTCGCGTCTACTCGACAACGACTATTAATTTCAACTAGTTCGTGTAGTGTCTACTCGACAACGACTATTAATGTCAACTAGTTCGTCTAGAGTCTACTCGACAACTACTATTAATTTCATCTAGTTCGTCTCGCGTCTACTCGACAACGACTATTAATGTCAACTAGTTCGTCTCGCGTCCACTCGACAACGACTATTAATGTCAACTAGTTCAACTAGCGTCTACTCGACAACTACTATAAATGTCAACTAGTTCGTGTAGAGTCTACTCGACAACGACTATTAATGTCAACTAGTTCGTCTATCCTCTACTCGACAACTACTATTAATATCAACTAGTTCGTCTTGCGTCTACTAGACAATGACTATTAATGTCAACTAGTTCGTGTAGTGTCTACTCGACAACGACTATTAATGTCAACTAGTTCGTCTAGCCTCTACTCGACAACGACTATTAATGTCAACTAGTTCGTCTAGTGTCTACTCGACAACGACTATTAATATCAACTAGTTCGTCTAGCCTCTACTCGACAACGACTATTAATGTCAACTAGTTCGTCTAGCGTCTACTCGACAACGACTATTAATGTCAACTAGTTCGTGTATCATCTACTCGACAACGACTATTAATGTAAACTAGTTTGTCTAGCGTCTACTCGACAACGACTATTAATGTCAACTAGTACGTCTAGCCTCTACTCGAAAACGACTATTAATGTCAACTAGTTCGTCTAGCGTCTACTCGTCAACGACTATTAATGTCAACTAGTTCATCTAGCGTCTACTCGTCAACGACTATTAATATCAACTAGTTCATCTAGCGTCTACTAGACAACGACTATTAATGTCAACTAGTTCGTGTAGTGTCTACTCGACAACGACTATTAATGTCAACTAGTTCGTCTAGCGTCTACTCGACAAAGATTATTAATGTCAACTAGTTCGTGTAGCGTCTACTCGGCAACGACTATTAATTTCAACTAGTTAGTCTATCCTCTACTCGACAACTACTATTAATGTCAACTAGTTCGTGTAGTGTCTACTCGACAACGACTATTAATGTCAACTAGTTCGTGTAGCGTGTACTCGACAACTACTATTAATGTCAACTAGTTCGTCTCGCGTCTACTCGACAACGACTATTAATATCAACTAGTTCGTCTCGCATCCACTCGACAACGACTATTAATGTCAACTAGTTCGTCTAGCGTCTACTCGACAAGTACTATTAATATCAATTAGTTCGTCTAGCGTCTACTCGACAACGACTATTAATATTAACTAATTCGTCTAGCGTCTACTCGTCAACGACTATTAATGTCAACTAGTTCATCTAGCGTCTACTCGACAACGACTATTAATGTCAACTACTTCGTGTAGTGTCTACTCGACAACGACAATTAATATCAACTAGTTCGTCTAGCATCTACTCGACAACGACTATTAATGTCAACTAGTTCGTGTAGCGTCTACTCGGCAACGACTATTAATGTCAACTAGTTCGTCTATCCTCTACTCGACAACTACTATTAATATCAACTAGTTCGTCTCGCGTCTACTCGACAACGACTATTAATTTCAACTAGTTCGTGTAGTGTCTACTCGACAACGACTATTAATGTCAACTAGTTCATCTATCGTCTACTCGACAACTACTATTAATTTCAACTAGTTCGTCTCGCGTCTACTCGACAACGACTATTAATGTCAACTAGTTCGTCTCGCGTCCACTCGACAACGACTATTAATGTCAACTAGTTCATCTAGCGTCTACTCGACAACTACTATAAATGTCAACTAGTTCGTGTAGAGTCTACTCGAAAACGACTATTAATGTCAACTAGTTCGTCTAGCATCTACTCGACAACGACTATTAATGTCAACAAGTTCGTGTAGCGTCTACTCGGCAACGACTATTAATGTCAACTAGTTCGTCTATCCTCTACTCGACAACTACTATTAATATCAACTAGTTCGTCTCGCGTCTACTAGACAACGACTATTAATGTCAACTAGTTCGTGTAGTGTCTACTCGACAACGACTATTAATGTCAACTAGTTCATCTCGCGTCTACTCGAAAACGACTATTAATGTCAACGAGTTCGTGTAGTGTCTACTCGACAACGACTATTAATGTCAACTAGTTCGTCTAGCGTCTACTCGACAACGACTATTAATGTCAAATAGTTCGTCTAGCGTCTACTCGACAACGACTATTAATGTCAACTAGTTCGTCTAGCATCTACTCGACAACGACTATTAATGTCAACTAGTTCAGCTAGCATCTACTCGACAACCACTATTAATGTCAACTAGTTCGTCTATCGTCTACTCGACAACTACAATTAATGTCAACCATTTCGTCTCGTGTCTACTCGACAACGACTATTAATGTCAACTAGTTCGTCTCGCGTCTACTCGTCAATGACTATTAATGTCAACTAGTTCGTCTAGCCTCTACTCGACAACGACTATTATTGTCAACTAGTTCGTGTAGTGTCTACTCGACATCGACAATTAATGTCAACTAGTTCGTCTAGCATCTACTCGACAACGACTATTAATGTCAACTATTTCGTCTAGCGTCTACTCGACAACGACTATTAATGTCAACTAGTTCGTCTAGCGGCTACTTGTCAATGGCTATTAATATCAACAAGTTCGTCTAGCGTTTACTCGACAACGACTATTAATGTCAACTAGTTCGTCTAGCGTCTACTCAACAACGACTATTAATGTCAACTAGTTCGTCTAGCGTCTACTCGACAACGACTATTAATGTCAACTAATTCCTCTAGCGTCTACTCGACAACGACTATTAATGTCAACTAGTTCTTCTAGCGTCTACTCGACAACGACTATTAATGTCAACTAGTTCGTGTAGTGTCTACTCGACAACGACAATTAATATCAACTAGTTCGTCTAGCATCTACTCGACAACGACTATTAATGTCAACAAGTTCGTGTAGCGTCTACTCGGCAACGACTATTAATGTCAACTAGTTCGTCTATCCTCTACTCGATAACTACTATTAATATCAACTAGTTCGTCTCGCGTCTACTCGACAACGACTATTAATTTCAACTAGTTCGTGTAGTGTCTACTCGACAACGACTATTAATGTCAACTAGTTCGTCTAGAGTCTACTCGACAACTACTATTAATTTCATCTAGTTCGTCTCGCGTCTACTCGACAACGACTATTAATGTCAACTAGTTCGTCTCGCGTCCACTCGACAACGACTATTAATGTCAACTAGTTCAACTAGCGTCTACTCGACAACTACTATAAATGTCAACTAGTTCGTGTAGAGTCTACTCGATAACGACTATTAATGTCAACTAGTTCGTCTATCCTCTACTCGACAACTACTATTAATATCAACTAGTTCGTCTCGCGTCTACTAGACAATGACTATTAATGTCAACTAGTTCGTGTAGTGTCTACTCGACAACGACTATTAATGTCAACTAGTTCGTCTAGCCTCTACTCGACAACGACTATTAATGTCAACTAGTTCGTCTAGTGTCTACTCGACAACGACTATTAATATCAACTAGTTCGTCTAGCGTCTACTCGACAACGACTATTAATGTCAACTAGTTCGTGTATCATCTACTCGACAACGACTATTAATGTAAACTAGTTTGTCTAGCGTCTACTCGACAACGACTATTAATGTCAACTAGTACGTCTAGCCTCTACTCGAAAACGACTATTAATGTCAACTAGTTCGTCTAGCGTCTACTCGTCAACGACTATTAATGTCAACTAGTTCATCAAGCGTCTACTCGTCAACGACTATTAATATCAACTAGTTCATCTAGCGTCTATTAGACAACGACTATTAATGTCAACTAGTTCGTGTAGTGTCTACTCGACAACGACTATTAATGTCAACTAGTTCGTCTAGCGTCTACTCGACAAAGATTATTAATGTCAACTAGTTCGTGTAGCGTCTACTCGGCAACGACTATTAATTTCAACTAGTTAGTCTATCCTCTACTCGACAACTACTATTAATGTCAACTAGTTCGTGTAGTGTCTACTCGACAACGACTATTAATGTCAACTAGTTCGTCTAGCGTGTACTCGACAACTACTATTAATGTCAACTAGTTCGTCTCGCGTCTACTCGACAACGACTATTAATATCAACTAGTTCGTCTCGCATCCACTCGACAACGACTATTAATGTCAACTAGTTCGTCTAGCGTCTACTCGACAAGTACTATTAATATCAATTAGTTCGTCTAGCGTCTACTCGACAACGACTATCAATATTAACTAATTCGTCTAGCGTCTACTCGTCAACGACTATTAATGTCAACTAGTTCATCTAGCGTCTACTCGACAACGACTATTAATGTCAACTACTTCGTGTAGTGTCTACTCGACAACGACAATTAATATCAACTAGTTCGTCTAGCATCTACTCGACAACGACTATTAATGTCAACTAGTTCGTGTAGCGTCTACTCGGCAACGACTATTAATGTCAACTAGTTCGTCTATCCTCTACTCGACAACTACTATTAATATCAACTAGTTCGTCTCGCGTCTACTCGACAACGACTATTATTTTCAACTAGTTCGTGTAGTGTCTACTCGACAACGACTATTAATGTCAACTAGTTCATCTATCGTCTACTCGACAACTACTATTAATTTCAACTAGTTCGTCTCGCGTCTACTCGACAACGACTATTAATGTCAACTAGTTCGTCTCTCGTCCACTCGACAACGACTATTAATGTCAACTAGTTCATCTAGCGTCTACTCGACAACTACTATAAATGTCAACTAGTTCGTGTAGAGTCTACTCGAAAACGACTATTAATGTCAACTAGTTCGTCTAGCATCTACTCGACAACGACTATTAATGTCAACAAGTTCGTGTAGCGTCTACTCGGCAACGACTATTAATGTCAACTAGTTCGTCTATCCTCTACTCGACAACTACTATTAATATCAACTAGTTCGTCTCGCGTCTACTAGACAACGACTATTAATGTCAACTAGTTCGTGTAGTGTCTACTCGAAAACGACTATTAATGTCAACTAGTTCATCTCGCGTCTACTCGACAACGACTATTAATGTCAACGAGTTCGTGTAGTGTCTACTCGACAACGACTATTAATGTCAACTAGTTCGTCTAGCGTCTACTCGAAAACGACTATTAATGTCAAATAGTTCGTCTAGCGTCTACTCGACAACGACTATTAATGTCAACTAGTTCGTCTAGCATCTACTCGACAACGACTATTAATGTCAACTAGTTCATCTAGCATCTACTCGACAACCACTATTAATGTCAACTAGTTCGTCTATCGTCTACTCGACAACTACAATTAATGTCAACCATTTCGTCTCGTGTCTACTCGACAACGACTATTAATGTCAACTAGTTCGTCTCGCGTCTACTCGTCAATGACTATTAATGTCAACTAGTTCGTCTAGCCTCTACTCGACAACGACTATTATTGTCAACTAGTTCGTGTAGTGTCTACTCGACATCGACAATTAATGTCAACTAGTTCGTCTAGCATCTACTCGACAACGACTATTAATGTCAACTATTTCGTCTAGCGTCTACTCGACAACGACTATTAATGTCAACTAGTTCGTCTAGCGGCTACTTGTCAATGACTATTAATATCAACAAGTTCGTCTAGCGTTTACTCGACAACGACTATTAATGTCAACTAGTTCGTCTAGCGTCTACTCAACAACGACTATTAATGTCAACTAGTTCGTCTAGCGTCTACTCGACAACGACTATTAATGTCAACTAATTCCTCTAGCGTCTACTCGACAACGACTATTAATGTCAACTAGTTCTTCTATCCTCTACTCGACGACTACTATTAATATCAACTAGTTCGTCTCCCATCTACTCGACAACGATTATTAATGTCAACTAGTTCGTCTCGCGTCCTCTCGACAACGACTATTAATGTCAAATAGTTCGTCTATCCTCTACTCGAAAACTACTATTAATGTCAACTAGTTCGTCTCGCGTCTACTCGACAACGACTATTAATGTCAACTAGCTCGTCTAGCGTCTACTCAACAACGATTATTAAAGTCAACTAGTTCGTCTAGCGTCTACTCGACAACTAGTATTAATGTCAACTAGTTCGTCTAGCGTCTACTCGACAATGACTATTAATGTCAACTAGTTCGTCTCGCGTCTACTCGACAACGACTATTAATATCAACTAGTTCGTCTCGCATCCACTCGACAACGACTATTAATGTCAACTAGTTCGTCTAGCGTCTACTCGACAAGTACTATTAATATCAATTAGTTCGTCTAGCGTCTACTCGAAAACGACTATTAATATTAACTAATTCGTCTAGCGTCTACTCGTCAACGACTATTAATGTCAACTAGTTCATCTAGCGTCTACTCGACAACGACTATTAATGTCAACTACTTCGTGTAGTGTCTACTCGACAACGACAATTAATATCAACTAGTTCGTCTAGCATCTACTCGACAACGACTATTAATGTCAACTAGTTCGTGTAGCGTCTACTCGGCAACGACTATTAATGTCAACTAGTTCGTCTATCCTCTACTCGACAACTACTATTAATATCAACTAGTTCGTCTCGCGTCTACTCGACAACGACTATTAATTTCAACTAGTTCGTGTAGTGTCTACTCGACAACGACTATTAATGTCAACTAGTTCATCTATCGTCTACTCGACAACTACTATTAATTTCAACTAGTTCGTCTCGCGTCTACTCGACAACGACTATTAATGTCAACTAGTTCGTCTCGCGTCCACTCGACAACGACTATTAATGTCAACTAGTTCATCTAGCGTCTACTCGACAACTACTATAAATGTCAACTAGTTCGTGTAGAGTATACTCGAAAACGACTATTAATGTCAACTAGTTCGTCTAGCATCTACTCGACAACGACTATTAATGTCAACAAGTTCGTGTAGCGTCTACTCGGCAACGACTATTAATGTCAACTAGTTCGTCTATCCTCTACTCGACAACTACTATTAATATCAACTAGTTCGTCTCGCGTCTACTAGACAACGACTATTAATGTCAACTAGTTCGTGTAGTGTCTACTCGAAAACGACTATTAATGTCAACTAGTTCATCTCGCGTCTACTCGACAACGACTATTAATGTCAACGAGTTCGTGTAGTGTCTACTCGACAACGACTATTAATGTCAACTAGTTCGTCTAGCGTCTACTCGACAACGACTATTAATGTCAAATAGTTCGTCTAGCGTCTACTCGACAACGACTATTAATGTCAACTAGTTCGTCTAGCATCTACTCGACAACGACTATTAATGTCAACTAGTTCATCTAGCATCTACTCGACAACCACTATTAATGTCAACTAGTTCGTCTATCGTCTACTCGACAACTACAATTAATGTCAACCATTTCGTCTCGTGTCTACTCGACAACGACTATTAATGTCAACTAGTTCGTCTCGCGTCTACTCGTCAATGACTATTAATGTCAACTAGTTCGTCTAGCCTCTACTCGACAACGACTATTATTGTCAACTAGTTCGTGTAGTGTCTACTCGACATCGACAATTAATGTCAACTAGTTCGTCTAGCATCTACTCGACAACGACTATTAATGTCAACTATTTCGTCTAGCGTCTACTCGACAACGACTATTAATGTCAACTAGTTCGTCTAGCGGCTACTTGTCAATGACTATTAATATCAACAAGTTCGTCTAGCGTTTACTCGACAACGACTATTAATGTCAACTAGTTCGTCTAGCGTCTACTCAACAACGACTATTAATGTCAACTAGTTCGTCTAGCGTCTACTCGACAACGACTATTAATGTCAACTAATTCCTCTAGCGTCTACTCGACAACGACTATTAATGTCAACTAGTTCTTCTATCCTCTACTCGACGACTACTATTAATATCAACTAGTTCGTCTCCCATCTACTCGACAACGATTATTAATGTCAACTAGTTCGTCTCGCGTCCTCTCGACAACGACTATTAATGTCAAATAGTTCGTCTATCCTCTACTCGAAAACTACTATTAATGTCAACTAGTTCGTCTCGCGTCTACTCGACAACGACTATTAATGTCAACTAGCTCGTCTAGCGTCTACTCAACAACGATTATTAAAGTCAACTAGTTCGTCTAGCGTCTACTCGACAACTAGTATTAATGTCAACTAGTTCGTCTAGCGTCTACTCGACAATGACTATTAATGTCAACTAGTTCGTCTATCCTCTACTCGACAACTACTATTAATATCAACTAGTTCGTCTCGCGTCTACTCGACAACGACTATTAATTTCAACTAGTTCGTGTAGTGTCTACTCGACAACGACTATTAATGTCAACTAGTTCGTCTAGAGTCTACTCGACAACTACTATTAATTTCAACTAGTTCGTCTCGCGTCTACTCGACAACGACTATTAATGTCAACTAGTTCGTCTCGCGTCCACTCGACAACGACTATTAATGTCAACTAGTTCAACTAGCGTCTACTCGACAACTACTATAAATGTCAACTAGTTCGTGTAGAGTCTACTCGACAACGACTATTAATGTCAACTAGTTCGTCTAGCATGTACTCGACAACGACTATTAATGTCAACAAGTTCGTGTAGCGTCTACTCGGCAACGACTATTAATGTCAACTAGTTCGTCTATCCTCTACTCGACAACTACTATTAATATCAACCAGTTCGTCTCGCGTCTACTAGACAACGACTATTAATGTCAACTAGTTCGTGTAGTGTCTACTCGACAACGACTATTAATGTCAACTAGTTCGTCTAGCCTCTACTCGACAACGACTATTAATGTCAACTAGTTCGTCTAGTGTCTACTCGACAACGACTATTAATATCAACTAGTTCGTCTAGCGTCTACTCGACAACGACTATTAATGTCAACTAGTTCGTCTAGCGTCTACTCGATAACGACTATTAATGTCAACTAGTTCGTGTATCATCTACTCGACAACGACTATTAATGTAAACTAGTTTGTCTAGCGTCTACTCGACAACGACTATTAATGTCAACTAGTACGTCTAGCCTCTACTCGACAACGACTATTAATGTCAACTAGTTCGTCTAGCGTCTACTCGTCAACGACTATTAATGTCAACTAGTTCATCTAGCGTCTACTCGTCAACGACTATTAATATCAACTAGTTCATCTAGCGTCTACTAGACAACGACTATTAATGTCAAGTAGTTCGTGTAGTGTCTACTCGACAACGACTATTAATGTCAACTAGTTCGTCTAGCGTCTACTCGACAAAGATTATTAATGTCAACTAGTTCGTGTATCGTCTACTCGGCAAAGACTATTAATTTCAACTAGTTAGTCTACCCTCTACTCGACAACTACTATTAATGTCAACTAGTTCGTGTAGTGTCTACTCGACAACGACTATTAATGTCAACTAGTTCGTCTAGCGTGTACTCGACAACTACTATTAATGTCAACTAGTTCGTCTCGCGTCTACTCGAAAACGACTATTAATATCAACTAGTTCGTCTCGCATCCACTCGACAACGACTATTAATGTCAACTAGTTCGTCTAGCGTCTACTCGACAAGTACTATTAATGTCAATTAGTTCGTCTAGCGTCTACTCGACAACGACTATTAATATTAACTAATTCGTCTAGGGTCTACTCGTCAACGACTATTAATGTCAATTAGTTCATCTAGCTTCTACTCGACAACGACTATTAATGTCAACTACTTCGTGTAGTGTCTACTCGACAACGACAATTAATATCAACTAGTTCGTCTAGCATCTACTCGACAACGACTATTAATGTCAACTAGTTCGTGTAGCGTCTACTCGGCAACGACTATTAATGTCAACTAGTTCGTATATCCTCTACTCGACAACTACTATTAATATCAACTAGTTCGTCTCGCGTCTACTCGACAACGACTATTAATTTCAACTAGTTCGTGTAGTGTCTACTCGACAACGACTATTAATGTCAACTAGTTCATCTAGCGTCTACTCGACAACTACTATTAATTTCAACTTGTTCGTCTCGCGTCTACTCGACAACGACTATTAATGTCAACTAGTTCGTTTCGCGTCCACTCGACTATTAATGTCAACTAGTTCATCTAGCGTCTACTCGACAACTACTATAAATGTCAACTAGTTCGTGTAGAGTCTACTCGACAACGACTAATAATGTCAACTAGTTCGTCTAGCATCTACTCGACAACGACTATTAATGTCAACAAGTTCGTGTAGCTTCTATTCGGCAACGACTATTAATGTCAACTAGTTCGTCTATCCTCTACTCGACAACTACTATTAATATCAACTAGTTCGTCTCGCGTCTACTAGACAACGACTATTAATGACAACTAGTTCGTGTAGTGTCTACTCGACAACGACTATTAATGTCAACTAGTTCGGCTAGCCTCTACTCGACAACGACTATTAATGTCAACTAGTTCGTCTAGTGTCTACTCGACAACGACTATTAATATCAACTAGTTCGTCTAGCGTCTACTCTACAACGACTATTAATGTCAACTAGTTCTTCTAGCGTCTACTCGACGACTATTAATGTCAACTAGTTCGTGTATCATCTACTCGACAACGACTATTAATGTAAACTAGTTTGTCTAGCGTCTAGTCGACAACGACTATTAATGTCAACTAGAACGTCTAGCGTCTACTCGACAACGACTATTAATGTCAACTAGTTCGTCTAGCGTCTACTCGTCAACGACTATTAATGTCAACTAGTTCATCTAGCGTCTACTCGACAACGACTATTAATGTCAACTAGTTCGTGTGGTGTCTACTCGACAACGACTATTAATGTCAACTAGTTCGTGTAGCGTCAACTCGACAACTACTATTAATTTCAACTAGTTCGTCTATCCTCTTCTCGATAACTACTATTGATGTCAACTAGTTCGTGTAGTGTCTACTCGACAACGACTATTAATGTCAACTAGTTCGTCTAGCGTGTACTCGACAACTACTATTAATGTCAAATAGTTCGTCTCGCGTCTACTCGAAAACGACTATTAATATCAACTAGTTCGTCTCGCATCCACTCGACAACGACTATTAATGTCAACTAGTTCGTCTAGCGTCTACTTGACAGCTACTATTAATGTCAATTAGTTCGTCTAGCATCTACTCGACAACGACTGTTAATGTCAACTAGTTCGTCTCGCGGCTACTCGACAACGACTACTAATGTTAACTAGTTCGTCTAGCGTCTACTCGACAACGACGGTTAATGTCAACTAGTTCGTCTATCCTCTACTCGACAACGACTATTAATGTCAACTAGTTCGTCTAGCCTCTACACGATTACGACTATTAATGTCAACTAGTTCGTCTAGCGTCTACTCGAAAAAGACTATTAATGTCAACTAGTTCGTCTATCCTCTACTCGACGACTACTATTAATATCAACTAGTTCGTCTAGCGTCTACTCGACAATGACTATTAATGTCAACTAGTTCGTCTAGCGTCTACTCGTCAACGACTATTAATGTCATCTAGTTCGTCTAGCATCTACTCGTCAACGACTATTAATGTCAACTAGTTCGTGTAGCGTCTACTCGGCAACGACTATTAATTTCAACTAGTTCGTCTATCCTCTACTCGACAACTACTATTAATGTCAACTAGTTCGTGTAGTGTCTACTCGACAACGACTATTAATGTCAACTAGTTTGTCTAGCGTGTACTCTACAACTACTATTAATGTCAACTAGTTCGTCTAGCATCTACTCGACAACGACTATTAATGTCAACTAGTTCGTGTAGCGTCTACTCGGCAACGACTATTAATGTCAACTAGTTCGTCTATCCTCTACTCGACAACTACTATTAATATCAACTAGTTCGTCTCGCGTCTACTCGACAACGACTATTAATTTCAACTAGTTCGTGTAGTGTCTACTCGACAACGACTATTAATGTCAACTAGTTCGTCTAGCGTCTACTCGACAACAACTATTAATTTCAACTAGTTCGTCTCGCGTCTACTCGACAACGACTATTAATTTCAACTAGTTCGTGTAGTGTCTACTCGACAACGACTATTAATGTCAACTAGTTCGTCTAGCGTCTACTCGACAACTACTATTAATTTCAACTAGTTCATCTCGCGTCTACTCGACAACGACTATTAATGTCAACTTGTTCGTCTCGCGTCCACTCGACAACGACTATTAATGTCAACTAGTTCATCTAGCGTCTACTCGACAACTACTATAAATGTCAACTAGTTCGTGTAGAGTCAACTCGACAACGACTATTAATGTCATCTAGTTCGTCTAGCATCTACTCGACAACGACTATTAATGTAAACAAGTTCGTGTAGCGTCTACTCGGCAATGACTATTAATGTCAACTAGTTCGTCTATCCTCTACTCGACATCTACTATTAATATCAACTAGTTCGTCTCGTATCTACTAGACAACGACTATTAATGTCAACTAGTTCGTGTAGTGTCTACTCGACAACGACTATTAATGTCAACTAGTTCATCTCGCGTCTACTCGACAACGACTATTAATGTCAACTAGTTCGTGTAGTGTCTACTCGACAACGACTATTAATGTCAACTAGTTCGTCTAGCGTCTACTCGACAACGACTATTAATGTCAAATAGTTCGTCTAGCGTCTACTCGACAACGACTATTAATGTCAACTAGTTCGTCTAGCATCTACTCGACAACGACTATTAATGTCAACTAGTTCATCTAGCATCTACTCGACAACGACTATTAATGTCAACTAGTTCGTCTATCATCTACTCGACAACTACAATTAATGTCAACCATTTCGTCTCGAATCTACTCAACAACGACTATTAATGTCAACTAGTTCGTCTCGCGTCCACTCGACAACGACTATTAATGTCAACTAGTTCGTCTAGTGTCTACTCGACAACGACTATTAATATCAACTAGTTCGTCTAGCGTCTACTCGACAACGACTATTAATTTCAACTAGTTCGTCTAGCGTCTACTCGACAACGACTATTAATGTCAACTAGTTCGTGTATCATCTACTCGACAACGACTATTAATGTAAACTAATTTGTCTAGCGTCTACTCGACAACGACTATTAATGTCAACTAGTATGTCTAGCGTCTACTCGACAACGACTATTAATGTCAACTAGTTCGTCTAGCGTCTACTCGACAACGACTATTAATGTCAACTAGTTCGTGTAGTGTCTACTCGACAACGACTATTAATGTCAACTAGTTCGTGTAGCGTTTACTCGACAACTACTATTAATTTCAACTAGTTCGTCTATCCTCTACTCGACAACTACTATTAATGTCAACTAGTTCGTGTAGTGTCTACTCGACAACGACTATTAATGTCAACTAGTTCGTCTAGCGTGTACTCGACAACTACTATTAATGTCAACTAGTTCGTCTCGCGTCTACTCGACATCGACTATTAATATCAACTAGTTCGTCTCGCATCCACTCGACAACGATTATTAATGTCAACTAGTTCGTCTAGCGTCTACTCGACAACTACTATTAATGTCAATTAGTTCGTCTAGCGTCTACTCGACAAAGACTGTTAATGTCAACTAGTTCGTCTCGCGGCTACTCGACAACGACTACTAATGTTAACTAGTTCGTCTAGCGTCTACTCGACAACGACTATTAATGTCAACTAGTTCGTCTATCCTCTACTCGACAACGACAATTAATGTCAACTAGTTCGTCTATCCTCTACACGACAACGACTATTAATGTCAACTAGTTCGTCTAGCGTCTACTCGACAACGACTATTAATGTCAACTAGTTCGTCTATCCTCTACTCGACGACTACTATTAATATCAACTAGTTCGTCTCGCATCTACTCGACAACGACTATTAATGTCAACTAGTTCGTCTCGCGTCCACTCGACAACGACTATTAATGTCAAATAGTTCGTCTATCCTCTACTCGAAAACTGCTATTAATGTCAACTAGTTCGTCTCGCGTCTACTCGTCATCAACTATTAATGTCAACTAGCTCGTCTAGCGTCTACTCAACAACGACTATTAAAGTCAACTAGTTCGTCTAGCGTCTACTCGATAACTAGTATTAATGTCAACTAGTTCGTCTAGGGTCTACTCGACAACGACAATTAATATCAACTAGTTCGTCTAGCATCTACTCGACAATGACTATTAATGTCAACTAGTTCGTCTATCCTCTACTCGACAACTACTATTAATGTCAACTAGTTCTTCTCGCGTCTACTCGACAATGACTATTAATGTCAACTAGTTCATCTAGCGTCTACTCGACAACTACTATAAATGTCAACTAGTTCGTGTAGAGTCTACACGACAACGACTATTAATGTCAACTGGTTCGTCTAGCATCTACTCGACAACGACTATTAATGTCAACAAGTTCGTGTAGCGTCTACTCGGCAACGACTATTAATGTCAACTAGTTCGTCTATCCTCTACTCGACAACTACTATTAATATCAACTAGTTCGTCTCGTGTCTACTAGACAACGACTATTAATGTCAACTAGTTCGTGTAGTGTCTACTCGACAACGACTATTAATGTCAACTAGTTCATCTCGCGTCTACTCGACAACGACTATTAATGTCAACTAGTTCGTGTAGTGTCTACTCGACAATGACTATTAATGTCAACTAGTTCGTCTAGCGTCTACTCAACAACGACTATTAATGTCAAATAGTTCGTCTAGCGTCTACTCGACAACGACTATTAATATCAACTAGTTCGTCTAGCGTCTACTCGACAACGACTATTAATGTCAACTAGTTCGTCTAGCGTCTACTCGACAACGACTATTAATGTCAACTAGTTCGTGTATCATCTACTCGACAACGACTATTAATGTAAACTAATTTGTCTAGCGTCTACTCGACAACGACTATTAATGTCAACTAGTTCGTCTATCATCTACTCGACAACTACAATTAATGTCAACCATTTCGTCTCGTGTCTACTCGACAACGACTATTAATGTCAACTAGTTCGTCTCGCGTCCACTCGACAACGACTATTATTGTCAACTAGTTCGTCTAGTGTCTACTCGACAACGACTATTAATATCAACTAGTTCGTCTAGCGTCTACTCGACAACGACTATTAATGTCAACTAGTTCGTCTAGCGTCTACTCGACAACGACTATTAATGTCAACTAGTTCGTGTATCATCTACTCGACAACGACTATTAATGTAAACTAATTTGTCTAGCGTCTACTCGACAACGACTATTAATGTCAACTAGTATGTCTAGCGTCTACTCGACAACGACTATTAATGTCAACTAGTTCGTCAAGCGTGTACTCGACAACTACTATTAATGTCAACTACTTCGTCTCGCGTCTACTCGACAACGACTATTAATATCAACTAGTTCGTCTCGCATCCACTCGACAACGATTATTAATGTCAACTAGTTCGTCTAGCGTCTACTCGACAACTACTATTAATGTCAATTAGTTCGTCTAGCGTCTACTCGACAACGACTGTTAATGTCAACTAGTTCGTCTCGCGGCTACTCGACAACGACTACTAATGTTAACTAGTTCGTCTACCGTCTACTCGACAACGACTATTAATGTCAACTAGTTCGTCTATGCTCTACTCGACAACGACAATTAATGTCAACTAGTTCGTCTAGCCTCTACACGACAACGACTATTAATGTCAACTAGTTCGTCTAGCGTCTACTCGACAACGACTATTAATGTCAACTAGTTCGTCTATCCTCTACTCGACGACTACTATTGATATCAACTAGTTCGTCTCGCATCTACTCGACAACGACTATTAATGTCAACTAGTTCGTCTTGCGTCCACTCGACAACGACTATTAATGTCAAATAGTTCGTCTATCCTCTACTCGAAAACTGCTATTAATGTCAACTAGTTCGTCTCCCGTCTACTCGACAACGACTATTAATGTCAACTAGCTCGTCTAGCGTCTACTCAACAACGTCTATTAAAGTCAACTAGTTCGTCTAGCGTCTACTCGATAACTAGTATTAATGTCAACTAGTTCGTCTAGCGTCTACTCGACAACGACTATTAATATCAACTAGTTCGTCTAGCGTCTACTCGACAATGACTATTAATGTCAACTAGTTCGTCTATCCTCTACTCGACAACTACTATTAATGTCAACTAGTTCTTCTCGCGTCTACTCGACAATGACTATTAATGTCAACTAGTTCATCTAGCGTCTACTCGACAACTACTATAAATGTCAACTAGTTCGTGTAGAGTCTACACGACAACGACTATTAATGTCAACTGGTTCGTCTAGCATCTACTCGACAACGACTATTAATGTCAACAAGTTCGTGTAGCGTCTACTCGGCAACGACTATTAATGTCAACTAGTTCGTCTATCCTCTACTCGACAACTACTGTTAATATCAACTAGTTCGTCTCGCGTCTACTAGACAACGACTATTAATGTCAACTAGTTCGTGTAGTGTCTACTCGACAACGACTATTAATGTCAACTAGTTCGTGTAGTGTCTACTCGACAACGACTATTAATGTCAACTAGTTCGTCTAGGGTCTACTCGACAACGACTATTAATGTCAAATAGTTCGTCTAGCGTCTACTCGACAACGACTATTAATGTCAACTAGTTCGTCTAGCATCTACTCGACAACGACTATTAATGTCAACTAGTTCATCTAGCATCTACTCGACAACGACTATTAATGTCAACTAGTTCGTCTATCATCTACTCGACAACTACAATTAATGTCAACCATTTCGTCTCGTGTCTACTCGACAACGACTATTAATGTCAACTAGTTCGTCTCGCGTCCACTCGACAACGACTATTAATGTCAACTAGTTCGTCTAGTGTCTACTCGACAACGACTATTAATATCAACTAGTTCGTCTAGCGTCTACTCGACAACGAATATTAATGTCAACTAGTTCGTCTAGCGTCTACTCGACAACGACTATTAATGTCAACTAGTTCGTGTATCATCTACTCGACAACGACTATTAATGTAAACTAGTTTGTCTAGCGTCTACTCGACAACGACTATTAATATCAACTAGTACGTCTAGCGTCTACTCGACAACGACTATTAATGTAAACTAGTTTGTCTAGCGTCTACTCGACAACGACTATTAATATCAACTAGTACGTCTAGCGTCTACTCGACAACGACTATTAATATCAACTAGTTCGTCTAGCATCTACTCGACAATGACTATTAATGTCAACTAGTTCGTCTATCCTCTACTCGACAACTACTATTAATGTCAACTAGTTCTTCTCGCGTCTACTCGACAATGACTATTAATGTCAACTAGTTCATCTAGCGTCTACTCGACAACTACTATAAATGTCAACTAGTTCGTGTAGAGTCTACACGACAACGACTATTAATGTCAACTGGTTCGTCTAGCATCTACTCGACAACGACTATTAATGTCAACAAGTTCGTGTAGCGTCTACTCGGCAACGACTATTAATGTCAACTAGTTCGTCTATCCTCTACTCGACAACTACTATTAATATCAACTAGTTCGTCTCGTGTCTACTAGACAACGACTATTAATGTCAACTAGTTCGTGTAGTGTCTACTCGACAACGACTATTAATGTCAACTAGTTCATCTCGCGTCTACTCGACAACGACTATTAATGTCAACTAGTTCGTGTAGTGTCTACTCGACAATGACTATTAATGTCAACTAGTTCGTCTAGCGTCTACTCAACAACGACTATTAATGTCAAATAGTTCGTCTAGCGTCTACTCGACAACGACTATTAATATCAACTAGTTCGTCTAGCGTCTACTCGACAACGACTATTAATGTCAACTAGTTCGTCTAGCGTCTACTCGACAACGACTATTAATGTCAACTAGTTCGTGTATCATCTACTCGACAACGACTATTAATGTAAACTAATTTGTCTAGCGTCTACTCGACAACGACTATTAATGTCAACTAGTTCGTCTATCATCTACTCGACAACTACAATTAATGTCAACCATTTCGTCTCGTGTCTACTCGACAACGACTATTAATGTCAACTAGTTCGTCTCGCGTCCACTCGACAACGACTATTATTGTCAACTAGTTCGTCTAGTGTCTACTCGACAACGACTATTAATATCAACTAGTTCGTCTAGCGTCTACTCGACAACGACTATTAATGTCAACTAGTTCGTCTAGCGTCTACTCGACAACGACTATTAATGTCAACTAGTTCGTGTATCATCTACTCGACAACGACTATTAATGTAAACTAATTTGTCTAGCGTCTACTCGACAACGACTATTAATGTCAACTAGTATGTCTAGCGTCTACTCGACAACGACTATTAATGTCAACTAGTTCGTCAAGCGTGTACTCGACAACTACTATTAATGTCAACTACTTCGTCTCGCGTCTACTCGACAACGACTATTAATATCAACTAGTTCGTCTCGCATCCACTCGACAACGATTATTAATGTCAACTAGTTCGTCTAGCGTCTACTCGACAACTACTATTAATGTCAATTAGTTCGTCTAGCGTCTACTCGACAACGACTGTTAATGTCAACTAGTTCGTCTCGCGGCTACTCGACAACGACTACTAATGTTAACTAGTTCGTCTAGCGTCTACTCGACAACGACTATTAATGTCAACTAGTTCGTCTATGCTCTACTCGACAACGACAATTAATGTCAACTAGTTCGTCTAGCCTCTACACGACAACGACTATTAATGTCAACTAGTTCGTCTAGCGTCTACTCGACAACGACTATTAATGTCAACTAGTTCGTCTATCCTCTACTCGACGACTACTATTGATATCAACTAGTTCGTCTCGCATCTACTCGACAACGACTATTAATGTCAACTAGTTCGTCTTGCGTCCACTCGACAACGACTATTAATGTCAAATAGTTCGTCTATCCTCTACTCGAAAACTGCTATTAATGTCAACTAGTTCGTCTCCCGTCTACTCGACAACGACTATTAATGTCAACTAACTCGTCTAGCGTCTACTCAACAACGTCTATTAAAGTCAACTAGTTCGTCTAGCGTCTACTCGATAACTAGTATTAATGTCAACTAGTTCGTCTAGCGTCTACTCGACAACGACTATTAATATCAACTAGTTCGTCTAGCGTCTACTCGACAATGACTATTAATGTCAACTAGTTCGTCTATCCTCTACTCGACAACTACTATTAATGTCAACTAGTTCTTCTCGCGTCTACTCGACAATGACTATTAATGTCAACTAGTTCATCTAGCGTCTACTCGACAACTACTATAAATGTCAACTAGTTCGTGTAGAGTCTACACGACAACGACTATTAATGTCAACTGGTTCGTCTAGCATCTACTCGACAACGACTATTAATGTCAACAAGTTCGTGTAGCGTCTACTCGGCAACGACTATTAATGTCAACTAGTTCGTCTATCCTCTACTCGACAACTACTGTTAATATCAACTAGTTCGTCTCGCGTCTACTAGACAACGACTATTAATGTCAACTAGTTCGTGTAGTGTCTACTCGGCAACGACTATTAATGTCAACTAGTTCGTGTAGTGTCTACTCGACAACGACTATTAATGTCAACTAGTTCGTCTAGGGTCTACTCGACAACGACTATTAATGTCAAATAGTTCGTCTAGCGTCTACTCGACAACGACTATTAATGTCAACTAGTTCGTCTAGCATCTACTCGACAACGACTATTAATGTCAACTAGTTCATCTAGCATCTACTCGACAACGACTATTAATGTCAACTAGTTCGTCTATCATCTACTCGACAACTACAATTAATGTCAACCATTTCGTCTCGTGTCTACTCGACAACGACTATTAATGTCAACTAGTTCGTCTCGCGTCCACTCGACAACGACTATTAATGTCAACTAGTTCGTCTAGTGTCTACTCGACAACGACTATTAATATCAACTAGTTCGTCTAGCGTCTACTCGACAACGAATATTAATGTCAACTAGTTCGTCTAGCGTCTACTCGACAACGACTATTAATGTCAACTAGTTCGTGTATCATCTACTCGACAACGACTATTAATGTAAACTAGTTTGTCTAGCGTCTACTCGACAACGACTATTAATATCAACTAGTACGTCTAGCGTCTACTCGACAACGACTATTAATGTCAACTAGTTCGTCTAGCGTCTACTCGTCAACGACTATTAATGTCAACTAGTTCATCTAGCGTCTACTCGACAACGACTATTAATGTCAACTAGTTCGTGTAGTGTCTACTCGACAACGACTATTAATGTCAACTAGTTCGTGTAGCGTTTACTCGACAACTACTATTAATTTCAACTAGTTCGTCTATCCTCTACTCGACAACTACTATTAATGTCAACTAGTTCGTGTAGTGTCTACTCGACAACGACTATTAATGTCAACTAGTTCGTCTAGCGTGTACTCGACAACTACTATTAATGTCAACTAGTTCGTCTCGCGTCTACTCGTCAACGACTATTAATGTCATCTAGTTCGTCTAGCATCTACTCGTCAACGACTATTAATGTCAACTAGTTCGTGTAGCGTCTACTCTGCAACGACTATTAATTTCAACTAGTTCGTCTATCCTCTACTCGACAACTACTATTAATGTCAACTAGTTCGTGTAGTGTCTACTCGACAACGACTATTAATGTCAACTAGTTCGTCTAGCGTGTACTCGACAACTACTATTAATGTCAACTAGTTCGTCTAGCATCTACTCGACAACGTCTATTAATGTCAACTAGTTCGTGTAGCGTCTACTCGGCAACGACTATTAATGTCAACTAGTCCGTCTATCCTCTACTCGACAACTACTATTAATATCAACTAGTTCGTCTCGCGTCTACTCGACAACGACTATTAATTTCAACTAGTTCGTGTAGTGTCTACTCGACAACGACTATTAATGTCAACTAGTTCGTCTAGCGTCTACTCGATAACTACTATTAATTTCAACTAGTTCATCTCGCGTCTACTCGAAAACGACTATTAATGTCAACTAGTTCGTCTCGCGTCCACACGACAACGACTATTAATGTCAACTAGTTCATCTAGCGTCTACTCAACAACTACTATAAATGTCAACTAGTTCGTGTAGAGTCTACTCGACAACGACTATTAATGTCAACTATTTCGTCTAGCATCTAACCGACAACGACTATTAATGTCAACTAGTTCGTGTAGCGTCTACTCGGCAACGACTATTAATGTCCACTAGTTCGTCTATCCTCTACTCGACAACTACTTTTAATATCAACTAGTTCGTCTCGCGTCTACTAGACAACGACTATTAATGTCAACTAGTTCGTGTAGTGTCTACTCGACAACGACTATTAATGTCAATTAGTTCGTCTAGCGTCTATTCGACAACGACAATTAATGTCAACTAGTTCGTCTAGTGTCTACTCGACAACGACTATTAATATCAACTAGTTCGTCTAGCGTCTACTTGACAACGACTATTAATGTCAACTAGTTCGTCTAGCGTCTACTCGACAACGACTATTAATGTCAATTAGTTCGTGTATCATCTACTCGACAACGACTATTAATGTCAACTAGTTCGTCTATCCTCTACCCGACAACTACTACTAATGTCAACTAGTTCGTCTCGCGTCTACTCGACAACGACTATTAATGTCAACTAGTTCGTCTCGCGTCTACTCGACAACGACTATTAATGTCAACTAGTTCGTCTAGCGGCTACTCGACAACGACTGTTAATGTCAACTAGTTCGTCTATCGGCTACTCGACAACGACAGTTAATGTCAACTAGTTCGTCTAGCGGCTACTCGACAACGACTGTTAATACCAACTAGTTCGTCTAGCGTCTATTCGACAACAACTATTAATGTCAACTACTTCGTCTAGCGTCTACTCGACAACGAATATTAATGTCAACTAGTCGTCTAGCGGCTACTTGTCAATGACTATTAATGTCAACTAATTCGTCTAGCGTTTACTCGACAACGACTATTAATGTCAACTAGTTCGTCTAGCGTCTACTCGACAACGACTATTAATGTCAACTAGTTCGTGTAGCGTCTCCTCGGCAACGACTATTAATGTCAACTAGTTCGTCTATCCTCTACTCGACAACTACTATTAATGTCAACTAGTTCTTCTCGCGTCTACTCGACAATGACTATTAATGTTAACTAGTTCGTGTAGTGTCTACTCGACAACGACTATTAATGTCAACTAGTTCGTCTAGCGTCTACTCGACAACGACTATTAATGTCAACTAGTTCGTCTATCCTCTACTCAACAACTACTATTAATGTCAACTAGTTCGTCTCGCGTCTACCCGAAAACGGCTATTAATGTCAACTAGTTCGTGTAGTGTCTACTCGACAACGACTATTAATGTCAACTAGTTCGTCTACCGTCTACTCGACAACGACTATTAATGTCAACTAGTTCGTCTAGCATCTACTCGACAACGACTATTAATGTCAACTAGTTCGTCTATCCTCTACTCGACAACTACTATTAATGTCAACTAGTTCGTCTCGTGTCTACTCGACAATGACTATTAATGTCAACTAGTTCGTGTCGCGTCCACTCGACAACGACTATTAATGTCAACTAGTTCGTCTAGCCTCTACTAGACAAAGACTATTAATGTCAACTAGATCGTCTAGCGTCTACTCGACAACGACTATTAATATCAACTAGTTCGTCTAGCGTCTACTCGACAACGACTATTAATGTCAACTAGTTCGTCTAGCCACTACTCGTCAACGACTATTAATGTCAACTAGTTCGTCTTGCGTGTAGTCGACAACTACTATTAATGTCAACTAGTTCGTCTAGCGTCTACTCGTCAACGACTATTAATGTCAACTAGTTCGTCTTGCGTCTACTCGACAACTACTATTAATGTCAATTAGTTCGTCTAGCCTCTATTCGACAACGACTGTTAATGTCAATTAATTCGTCTAGCGTCTACTCAAAAACGACTATTAATGTCAACTAGTTCGTCTAGCGTCTACTCGACAACGACTATTAATGTCAAATAGTTCGTATAGTGTCTACTCGACAACGACTATTAATGTCAACTAGTTCGTGTAGCGTCTACTCGGCAACGACTATTAATTTCAACTAGTTCGTCTATACTCTACTCGACAACTACTATTAATATCAATTAGTTCGTCTCGCGTCTACTCGACAACGACTATTAATGTCAACTAGTTGATGTAGTGTCTACTCGACAACGAATATTCATGTCAACTTGTTCTTCTAGCATCTACTCGACATCGACTATTAATGTCAAATAGTTCGTCTATCCTCTACTCGACAACTACTATTAATGTCAACTAGTTCGTCTCGTGTCTACTCGACAATGACTATTAATGTCAACTAGTTCGTCTCGCGTCCACTCGACAACGACTATTAATGTCAACTAGTTCGTCTAGCCTCTACTCGACAAAGACTATTAATGTCAACTAGATCGTCTAGCGTCTACTCGACAACGACTATTAATGTCAACTAATTCGTCTAGCGTCTACTCGACAACGACTATTAATGTCAACTAGTTCGTCTATCCTCTACTCGACAACTACTATTAATATCAATTAGTTCGTCTCGCGTCTACTCGACAACGACTATTAATATCAACTAGTTCATATAGTGTCTACTCGACAACGACTATTAATGTCAACTTGTTAGTCTAGCATCTACTCGACAACGACTATTAATGTCAACTTGTTCGTCTAGCATCTACTCGACAACGACTATTTATGTCAAATAGTTCGTCTATCCTCTACTCGACAACTACTATTAATGTCAACTAGTTCGTCTCGTGTCTACTCGACAATGACTATTAATGTCAACTAGTTCGTCTCGCGTCCACTCGACAACGACTATTAATGTCAACTAGTTCGTCTAGCGTCTACTCGACAACGACTATTAAAGTCAATTAATTCGTCTAGCGTCTACTCGACAACGACTATTAATGTAAACTAGTTCGTCTATCCTCTACTCGACAACTACTATTAATATCAACAAGTTCATCTCGCGTCTACTCGACAAAGGCTATTAATGTCAACTAGTTCGTCTCGCGTCCACTCGACAACGACAATTAATGTCAACTAGTTCGTCTAGCGTCTACTCGACAACGACTATTAATGTCATCTCGTTCGTGTAGCATCTACTCGACAACGACTATTAATGTCAACTAGTTCGTCCAGCGTCTATTCGACAACTAGTATTAATGTCAACTAGTTCGTCTAGAGTCTACTCGTCAACGACTATTAATTTCAACTATTTCGTATTGCCTCTACTCGACACCGACTATTAATATGAACTAGTTCGTCTAGCGGCTACTTGTCAATGACTATTAATGTCCACTGGTTCGTCTAGCGTTTACACGACAACGACTATTAATGTCACCTAGTTCGTCTAGCGTCTACTCGACAACGATTATTAACGTCAACTAGTTCGTCTAGCGTCTACTCGACAACGACTATTAATGTCAACTAGTTCGTCTAGCGTCTACTCGACAACGACTATTAATGTCAACTAGTTCGTCTATCCTCTACTCGACAACTACTATTAATGTCAACTAGTTCGTCTCGCGTCTACTCGACAACGGCTATTAATGTCAACTAGTTCGTCTCGCGTCCACTCGACAACGACTATTAATGTCAACTAGTTCGTCTAGCGTCTACTCGACAACGACTATTAATGTCAACTAGTTCCTGTAGCATCTACTCGAAAACGACTATTAATGTCAACTAGTTCGTCTAGCGTCTACTCAACAACGACTATTAATATCAATTAGTTCGTCTAGTGTCTACTCGACAACTAGTATTAATGTCAACTAGTTCGTCTAGTGTCTAGTCGTCAACGACTATTATTGTCAACTAGTTCGTCTAGCGTCTACTCGACAATGACTATTAATATCAACTAGTTCGTCTAGCGTCTACTCGACAACGACTATTAATGTCAACTAGTTCGTCTAGCGTCTACTCGTCAACGACCATTAATGTCAACTAGTTCGTCTAGCGTCTACTCGTCAACGACTATTAATGTCAACTAATTCGTCCAGCGTCTACTCGTCAACGACTATTAATGTCAACTAGTTCGTCTAGCCTCTACTCGACAACGACTATTAATGTCATCTAGTTCGTCTAGCGTCTACTCGACAACGATTATTAATATCAACTAGTTCGTCTAGCGTCTACTCGACAACGATTATTAATGTCTACTAGTTCGTCTAGCGTCTACTCATCAAAGACTATTAATGTCAACTAGTTCGTCTCTCGTCTAGTCGACAACTACTATTAATGTCAACTAGTTCGTCTTGCGTCTACTCGACAACTACTGTTAATATCAACTATTTCGTCTCGCGTCTACTCGACAAAGACTATTAATGTCAACTAGTTCGTCTCGCGTCCACTCGACAACGACAATTAATGTCAACTAGTTCGTCTAGCGTCTACTCGACAACGACTATTAATGTCATCTCGTTCGTGTAGCATCTACTCGAAAACGACTATTAATGTCAACTAGTTCGTCCAGCGTCTACTCGACAACTAGTATTAATGTCAACTAGTTCGTCTAGAGTCTACTCGTCAACGACTATTAATGTCAACTATTTCGTCTAGCCTCTACTCGACAACGACTATTAATATGAACTAGTTCGTCTAGCGTCTATTCGACAATGACTATTAATATCAACTAGTTCGTCTAGCGGCTACATGTCAATGACTATTAATATCAACTAGTTCGTCTAGCGTCTACTCGTCTACGACTATTAATGTCAACTAGTTCATCTAGCGTCTACTCGACAACGACTATTAATGTCAACTAATTCGTGTAGCGTATACTCGACAACTACTATTAATGTCAACTAGTTCGTCTTGCGTCTACTCGACAACTACTGTTAATATCAACTAGTTTGTCTAGCGGCTACTTGTCAATGACTATTAATATCAACAAGTTCGTCTAGCGTTTACTCGACAACGACTATTAATGTCAACTAGATCGTCTAGCGTCTACTCGACAACGACCATTAATATCAACTAGTTCGTCTAGCTTCTACTCGACAACGACTATTAATGTCAACTAGTTCGTCTAGCGTCTACTCGTCAACGACTATTAATGTCAACTAGTTCGTCTCGCGTCTAGTCGACAACTACTATTAATGTCAACTAGTTCGTCTAGCGTCTACTCGTCAACAACTATTAATGTCAACTAGTTCGTCTTGCCTCTACTCGACAACTACTATTAATGTCAATTAGTTCGTCTAGCGTCTATTCGACAACGACTGTTAATGTCAACTAGTTCGTCTCGCGTCTACTCGACAACGACTATTAATGTCAACTAGTTCATGTAGTGTCTACTCGACAACGACTATTAATGTCAACTTGTTCGTCTACCGTCTACTCGACAAAGACTATTAATGTCAACTAGATCGTCTAGCGTCTACTCGACAACGACTATTAATGTCAACTAATTCGTCTAGCGTCTACTCGGCAACGTCTATTAATGTCAACTAGTTCGTCTATCCTCTACTCGACAACTACTATTAATATCAATTAGTTCGTCTCGCGTCTACTCGACAACGACTATTAATATCAAATAGTTCATGTAGTGTCTACTCGACAACGACTATTAATGTCAACTTGTTCGTCTAGCATCTACTCGACAACGACTATTAATGTCAAATAGTTCGTCTATCCTCTACTCGACAACTACTATTAATATCAACTAGTTCGTCTCGTGTCTACTCGAAAATGACTATTAATGTCAACTAGTTCGTCTCGCGTCCACTCGACAACGACTATTAATGTTAACTAGTTCGTCTAGCGTCTACTCGACAACGACTATTAATGTCAACTAATTCGTCTAGCGTCTACTCGACAACGACTATTAATGTCAACTAGTTCGTCTATCCTCTACTCGACAACGACTATTAATATCATCTCGTTCGTGTAGCATCTACTCGACAACGACTATTAATGTCAACTAGTTCGTCCAGCGTCTACTCGACAACGACTATTAATATAAACTAGTTCGTCTAGCGTCTATTCGACAACGACTATTAATGTCAACTAGTTCGTCTAGCGGCTACTTGTCAATGACTATTAATGTCCACTGGTTCGTCTAGCGTTTACACGAAAACGACTATTAATGTCACCTAGTTCGTCTAGCGTCTACTCGACAACGATTATTAACGTCAACTAGTTCGTCTAGCGTCTACTCGTCAACGACTATTAATGTCAACTAGTTCGTCTCGCGTCTACTCGACAACGACTATTAATATCAACCAGTTCGTCTAACGTCTACTCGACAACGACTATTAATGTCAATTAGTTCGTCTCTCGTCTTGTCGACAACTACTATTAATGTCAACTAGTTCGTCTTGCGTTTACTCGACAACTACTGTTAATATCAATTAGTTCGTCTCACGTCTACTCGACAAAGACTATTAATGTCAACTAGTTCGTCTCGCGTCCACTCGACAACGACAATTAATGTCAACTAGTTCGTCTAGCGTCTATTCGACAACGACTATTAATGTCAACTAGTTCGTCTAGCGGCTACTTGTCAATGATTATTAATGTCCACTGGTTCGTCTAGCGTTTACACGACAACGACTATTAATGTCACCTAGTTCGTCTAGCGTCTACTCGACAACGATTATTAACGTCAACTAGTTCGTCTAGCGTCTACTCGACAACGACTATTAATGTCAACTAGTTCGTCTAGCGTCTACTCGAAAACGACTATTCATGTCAACTAGTTCGTCTATCCTCTACTCGACAACTACTATTAATGTCAACTAGTTCGTCTCGCGTCTACTCGACAACGGCTATTAATGTCAACTAGTTCGTCTCGCGTCCACTCGACAACGACTATTAACGTCAACTAGTTCGTGTAGCATCTACTCGACAACGACTATTAATGTCAACTAGTTCGTCTAGCGTCTACTCAACAACGACTATTAATGTAAACTAGTTCGTCTAGTGTCTACTCGACAACTAGTATTAATGTCAACTAGTGCGTCTAGTGTCTACTCGTCAACGACTATTAATGTCAACTAGTTCGTCTAGCGTCTACTCGACAACGACTATTAATATCAACCAGTTCGTCTAGCGTCTACTCGACAACGACTATTAATGTCTACTAGTTCGTCTAGGGTCTACTCATCAACGACTATTAATGTCAACTAGTTCGTCTCTCGTCTAGTCGACAACTACTATTAATGTCAACTAGTTCGTCTTGCGTCTACTCGACAAATACTGTTAATATCAACTAGTTCGTCTCGCGTCTACTCGACAAAGACTATTAATGTCAACTAGTTCGTCTCGCGTCCACTCGACAACGACAATTAATGTCAACTAGTTCGTCTAGCGTCTACTCGACAACGACTATTAATGTTATCTCGTTCGTGTAGCATCTACTCGACACCGACTATTAATGTCAACTAGTTCGTCCAGCGTCTACTCGACAACTAGTATTAATGTCAACTAGTTCGTCTAGAGTCTACTCGTCAACGACTATTAATGTCAACTATTTCGTCTAGCCTCTACTCGACAACGGCTATTAATATGAACTAGTTCGTCTAGCGTCTATTCGACAACGACTATTAATATCAACTAGTTCGTCTAGCGGCTACTTGTCAATGACTATTAATGTCAAATGGTTCGTCTAGCGTTTACTCGACAACGACTATTAATGTCAACTAGATCGTCTAGCGTCTACTCGACAACGACTATTAATATCAACTAGTTCGTCTAGCTTCTACTCGAAAACGAATATTAATGTCAACTAGTTCGTCTAGCGTCTACTCGTCAACGACTATTAATGTCAACTAGTTCGTCTCACGTCTACTCGACAACGGCTATTAATGTCAACTAGTTCGTCTAGCGTCTACTCGACAACGACTATTAATGTCAACTAGTTCGTGTAGCATCTACTCGACAACGACTATTAATGTCAACTAGTTCGTCTAGCGTCTACTCAACAACGACTATTAATGTCAACTAGTTCGTCTAGTGTCTACTCGAAAACTAGTATTAATGTCAACTAGTTCGTCTAGTGTCTAGTCGTCAACGACTATTAATGTCAACTAGTTCGTCTAGCGTCTACTCGACAACGACTATTAATATCAACTAGTTCGTGTAGCGTCTACTCGACAACGACTATTAATGTCAACTAGTTCGTCTAGCGTCTACTCGTCAACGACCATTAATGTCAACTAGTTCGTCTAGCGTCTACTCGTCAACGACTATTATTGTCAACTAATTCGTCCAGCGTCTACTCGTCAACGACTATTAATATCAACTAGTTCGTCTAGCCTCTACTCGACAACGACTATTAATGTCATCTAGTTCGTCTAGCGTCTACTCGACAACGATTATTAATATCAACTAGTTCGTCTAGCGTCTACTCGACAACGACTATTAATGTCTACTAGTTCGTCTAGCGTCTACTCATCAACGACTATTAATGTCAACTAGTTCGTCTCTCGTCTAGTCGACAACTACTATTAATGTCAACTAGTTCGTCTTGCATCTACTCGACAACTACTGTTAATATCAACTAGTTCGTCTCGCGTCTACTCGACAAAGACTATTAATGTCAACTAGTTCGTCTCGCGTCCACTCGACAACGACAATTAATGTCAACTAGTTCGTCTAGCGTCTACTCGACAACGACTATTAATGTCATCTCGTTCGTGTAGCATCTACTCGACAACGACTATTAATGTCAACTAGTTCGTCCGGCGTCTACTCGACAACTAGTATTAATGTCAACTAGTTCGTCTAGAGTCTACTCGTCAACGACTATTAATGTCAACTATTTCGTCTAGCCTCTACTCGACAACGACTATTAATATGAACTAGTTCGTCTAGCGTCTATTCGACAACGACTATTAATATCAACTAGTTCGTCTAGCGGCTACTTGTCAATGACTATTAATGTCAACTGGTTCGTTTAGCGTTTACTCGACAACAACTATTAATGTCAACTAGATCGTCTAGCGTCTACTCGACAACGACTATTAATATCAACTAGTTCGTCTAGCTTCTACTCGACAACGACTATTAATGTCAACTAGTTCGTCTAGCGTCTACTCGTCAACGACTATTATTGTCAACTAGTTCGTCTCGCATCTAGTCGACAACTACTATTAATGTCAACTAGTTCGTCTCGCGTCTAGTCGACAACTACTATTAATGTCAACTAGTTCGTCTAGCGTCTACTCGACAACGACTATTAATGTCAACTAGTTCGTGTAGCATCTACTCGAAAACGACTATTAATGTCAACTGGTTCGTCTAGAGTCTACTCGTCAACGACTATTAATGTCAACTATTTCGTCTAGCCTCTACTCGACAACGACTATTAATATGAACTAGTTCGTCTAGCGTCTACTCGTCAACGACTATAAATGTCAACTAGTTCGTCTAGCGTCTACTCAACAACGACTATTAATATCAACTAGTTCGTCTAGCGTCTACTCGACAACGACAATTAATATCAACTAGTTCGTCTCGCGTCTACTCGACAAAGACTATTAATGTCAACTAGTTCGTCTCGCGTCCACTCGACAACGACAATTAATGTCAACTAGTTCGTCTAGCGTCTACTCGACAACGACTATTAATGTTATCTCGTTCGTGTAGCATCTACTCGACACCGACTATTAATGTCAACTAGTTCGTCCAGCGTCTACTCGACAACTAGTATTAATGTCAACTAGTTCGTCTAGAGTCTACTCGTCAACGACTATTAATGTCAACTATTTCGTCTAGCCTCTACTCGACAACGGCTATTAATATGAACTAGTTCGTCTAGCGTCTATTCGACAACGACTATTAATATCAACTAGTTCGTCTAGCGGCTACTTGTCAATGACTATTAATGTCAAATGGTTCGTCTAGCGTTTACTCGACAACGACTATTAATGTCAACTAGATCGTCTAGCGTCTACTCGACAACGACTATTAATATCAACTAGTTCGTCTAGCTTCTACTCGAAAACGAATATTAATGTCAACTAGTTCGTCTAGCGTCTACTCGTCAACGACTATTAATGTCAACTAGTTCGTCTCACGTCTACTCGACAACGGCTATTAATGTCAACTAGTTCGTCTAGCGTCTACTCGACAACGACTATTAATGTCAACTAGTTCGTGTAGCATCTACTCGACAACGACTATTAATGTCAACTAGTTCGTCTAGCGTCTACTCAACAACGACTATTAATGTCAACTAGTTCGTCTAGTGTCTACTCGAAAACTAGTATTAATGTCAACTAGTTCGTCTAGTGTCTAGTCGTCAACGACTATTAATGTCAACTAGTTCGTCTAGCGTCTACTCGACAACGACTATTAATATCAACTAGTTCGTGTAGCGTCTACTCGACAACGACTATTAATGTCAACTAGTTCGTCTAGCGTCTACTCGTCAACGACCATTAATGTCAACTAGTTCGTCTAGCGTCTACTCGTCAACGACTATTATTGTCAACTAATTCGTCCAGCGTCTACTCGTCAACGACTATTAATATCAACTAGTTCGTCTAGCCTCTACTCGACAACGACTATTAATGTCATCTAGTTCGTCTAGCGTCTACTCGACAACGATTATTAATATCAACTAGTTCGTCTAGCGTCTACTCGACAACGACTATTAATGTCTACTAGTTCGTCTAGCGTCTACTCATCAACGACTATTAATGTCAACTAGTTCGTCTCTCGTCTAGTCGACAACTACTATTAATGTCAACTAGTTCGTCTTGCATCTACTCGACAACTACTGTTAATATCAACTAGTTCGTCTCGCGTCTACTCGACAAAGACTATTAATGTCAACTAGTTCGTCTCGCGTCCACTCGACAACGACAATTAATGTCAACTAGTTCGTCTAGCGTCTACTCGACAACGACTATTAATGTCATCTCGTTCGTGTAGCATCTACTCGACAACGACTATTAATGTCAACTAGTTCGTCCGGCGTCTACTCGACAACTAGTATTAATGTCAACTAGTTCGTCTAGAGTCTACTCGTCAACGACTATTAATGTCAACTATTTCGTCTAGCCTCTACTCGACAACGACTATTAATATGAACTAGTTCGTCTAGCGTCTATTCGACAACGACTATTAATATCAACTAGTTCGTCTAGCGGCTACTTGTCAATGACTATTAATGTCAACTGGTTCGTTTAGCGTTTACTCGACAACAACTATTAATGTCAACTAGATCGTCTAGCGTCTACTCGACAACGACTATTAATATCAACTAGTTCGTCTAGCTTCTACTCGACAACGACTATTAATGTCAACTAGTTCGTCTAGCGTCTACTCGTCAACGACTATTAATGTCAACTAGTTCGTCTCGCATCTAGTCGACAACTACTATTAATGTCAACTAGTTCGTCTCGCGTCTAGTCGACAACTACTATTAATGTCAACTAGTTCGTCTAGCGTCTACTCGACAACGACTATTAATGTCAACTAGTTCGTGTAGCATCTACTCGAAAACGACTATTAATGTCAACTGGTTCGTCTAGAGTCTACTCGTCAACGACTATTAATGTCAACTATTTCGTCTAGCCTCTACTCGACAACGACTATTAATATGAACTAGTTCGTCTAGCGTCTACTCGTCAACGACTATAAATGTCAACTAGTTCGTCTAGCGTCTACTCAACAACGACTATTAATATCAACTAGTTCGTCTAGCGTCTACTCGACAACGACAATTAATGTCAACTAGTTCATCTAGCGTCTTCTCGTCAACGACCATTAATGTCAACTAGTTCGTCTAGCGTCTACTCGTCAACGCCTATTAATGTCAACTAATTCGTCCAGCGTCTACTCGTCAACGACTATTCATGTCAACTAGTTCGTCTAGCCTCTACTCGACAACGACTATTAATGTCATCTAGTTCGTCTAGCGTCTACTCGACAACGATTATTAATATCAACTAGTTCGTCTAGCGTCTACTCGTCTACGGCTATTAATGTCAACTAGTTCATCTAGCGTCTACTCGACAACGACTATTAATGTCAACTAATTCGTGTAGCGTATACTCGACAACGACTATTAATGTCTACTAGTTCGTCTAGCGTCTACTCATCAACGACTATTAATGTCAACTAGATCGTCTAGCGTCTACTCGACAACGACTATTAATATCAACTAGTTCGTCTAGCTTCTACTCGACAACGACTATTAATGTCAACTAGTTCGTCTAGCGTCTACTCGTCAACGACTATTAATGTCAACTAGTTCGTCTCGCGTCTAGTCGACAACTACTATTAATGTCAACTAGTTCGTCTAGCGTCTACTCGTCAACAACTATTAATGTCAACTAGTTCGTCTCGCGTCCACTCGACAACGACTATTAATGTCAACTAGTTCGTCTAGCGTCTACTCGACAACGACTATTAATGTCAACTAATTCGTCTAGCGTCTACTCGACAACGACTATTAATGTCAACTAGTTCGTCTATCCTCTACTCGACAACGACTATTAATATCATCTCGTTCGTGTAGCATCTACTCGACAACGACTATTAATGTCAACTAGTTCGTCCAGCGTCTACTCGACAACTAGTATTAATGTCAACTAGTTCGTCTAGAGTCTACTCGTCAACGACTATTAATGTCAACTATTTCGTATAGCCTCTACTCGACAACGACTATTAATATAAACTAGTTCGTCTAGCGTCTATTCGACAACGACTATTAATGTCAACTAGTTCGTCTAGCGGCTACTTGTCAATGACTATTAATGTCCACTGGTTCGTCTAGCGTTTACACGACAACGACTATTAATGTCACCTAGTTCGTCTAGCGTCTACTCGACAACGATTATTAACGTCAACTAGATCTCTAGCGTCTACTCGTCAACGACTATTAATGTCAACTAGTTCGTCTCGCGTCTACTCGACAACGACTATTAATATCAACCAGTTCGTCTAACGTCTACTCGACAACGACTATTAATGTCAATTAGTTCGTCTCTCATCTTGTCGACAACTACTATTAATGTCAACTAGTTCGTCTTGCGTTTACTCGACAACTACTGTTAATATCAACTAGTTCGTCTCACGTCTACTCGACAAAGACTATTAATGTCAACTAGTTCGTCTCGCGTCCACTCGACAACGACAATTAATGTCAACTAGTTCGTCTAGCGTCTATTCGACAACGACTATTAATGTCAACTAGTTCGTCTAGCGGCTACTTGTCAATGATTATTAATGTCCACTGGTTCGTCTAGCATTTACACGACAACGACTATTAATGTCACCTAGTTCGTCTAGCGTCTACTCGAAAACGATTATTAACGTCAACTAGTTCGTCTAGCGTCTACTCGACAACGACTATTAATGTCAACTAGTTCGTCTAGCCTCTACTCGAAAACGACTATTCATGTCAACTAGTTCGTCTATCCTCTACTCGACAACTACTATTAATGTCAACTAGTTCGTCTCGCGTCTACTCGACAACGGCTATTAATGTCAACTAGTTCGTCTCGCGTCCACTCGACAACGACTATTAATGTCAACTAGTTCGTGTGGCATCTACTCGACAACGACTATTAATGTCAACTAGTTCGTCTAGCGTCTACTCAACAACGACTATTAATGTCAACTAGTTCGTCTAGTGTCTACTCGACAACTAGTATTAATGTCAACTAGTTCGTCTAGTGTCTACTCGTCAACGACTATTAATGTCAACTTGTTCGTCTAGCGTCTACTCGACAACGACTATTAATATCAACCAGTTCGTCTAGCGTCTACTCGACAAAGACTATTAATGTCTACTAGTTCGTCTAGCGTCTACTCATCAACGACTATTAATGTCAACTAGTTCGTCTCTCGTCTAGTCGACAACTACTATTAATGTCAACTAGTTCGTCTTGCGTCTACTCGACAACTACTGTTAATATCAACTAGTTCGTCTCGCGTCTACTCGACAAAGACTATTAATGTCAACTAGTTCGTCTCGCGTCCACTCGACAACGACAATTAATGTCAACTAGTTCGTCTAGTGTCTACTCGACAACGACTATTAATGTTATCTCGTTCGTGTAGCATCTACTCGACAACGACTATTAATGTCAACTAGGTCGTCCAGCGTCTACTCGACAACTAGTATTAATGTCAACTAGTTCGTCTAGAGTCTACTCGTCAACGACTATTAATGTCAACTATTTCGTCTAGCCTCTACTCGACAACGACTATTAATATGAACTAGTTCGTCTAGCGTCTATTCGACAACGACTATTAATATCAACTAGTTCGTCTAGCGGCTACTTGTCAATGACTATTAATGTCAACTGGTTCGTCTAGCGTTTACTCGACAACGACTATTAATGTCAACTAGTTCGTCTAGCGTCTACTCGTCAACGACTATTAATGTCAACTAGTTCGTCTCGCGTCTAGTCGACAACTACTATTAATGTCAACTAGTTCGTCTCGCTTCTACTCGACAACGGCTATTAATGTCAACTAGTTCGTCTGCCGTCCACTCGACAACGACTATTAATGTCAACTAGTTCGTCTAGCGTCTACTCGACAACGACTATTAATGTCAACTAGTTCGTGTAGCATCTACTCGACAACGACTATTAATATCAACTAGTTCGTCTAGCGTCTACGCAAAAACGACTATTAATGTCAACTAGTTCGTCTAGTGTCTACTCGACAACTAGTATTAATGTCAACTAGTTCGTCTAGTGTCTACTCCTCAACGACTATTAATGTCAACTAGTTCGTCTAGCGTCTACTCGACAACGACTATTAATATCAACTAGTTCGTCTAGCGTCTACTCGACAACGACAATTAATGTCAACTAGTTCGTCTAGCGTCTACTCGTCAACGACCATTAATGTCAACTAGTTCGTCTAGCGTCTACTCGTCAACGACTATTAATGTCAACTAATTCGTCCAGCGTCTACTCGTCAACGACTATTAATGTCAACTAGTTCGTCTAGCCTCTACTCGACAACGACTATTAATGTCATCTAGTTCGTCTAACGTCTACTCGAAAACGATTATTAATATCAACTAGTTCGTCTAGCGTCTACTCGTCAACGACTATTAATGTCAACTAGTTCATCTAGCGTCTACTCGACAACGACTATTAATGTCAACTAGTTCGTCTAGCGTCTACTCGTCAACGACTATTAATGTCAACTAGTTCGTCTCTCGTCTAGTCGACAACTACTATTAATGTCAACTAGTTCGTCTTGCGTCTACTCGACAACTACTGTTAATATCAACTAGTTCGTCTAGCTTCTACTCGACAACGACTATTAATGTCAACTAGTTCGTCTAGCGTCTACTCGTCAACGACTATTAATGTCAACTAGTTCGTCTCGCGTCTAGTCGACAACTACTATTAATGTCAACTAGTTCGTCTAGCGTCTACTCGTCAACGACTATTAATGTCAACTAGTTCGTCTTGCGTCTACTCGACAACTACTATTAATGTCAATTAGTTCGTCTAGCGTCTATTCGACAACGACTGTTAATGTCAACTAGTTCGTCTCGCGTCTACTCGACAACGACTATTAATGTCAACTAGTTCATGTAGTGTCTACTCGACAACGACTATTAATGTCAACTTGTTCGTCTACCGGCTACTCGACAAAGACTATTAATGTCAACTAGATCGTCTAGCGTCTACTCGACAACGACTATTAATGTCAACTAATTCGTCTAGCGTCTACTCGGCAACGTCTATTAATGTCAACTAGTTCGTCTATCCTCTACTCGACAACTACTATTAATATCAATTAGTTCGTCTCGCGTCTACTCGACAACGACTATTAATATCAACTAGTTCATGTAGTGTCTACTCGACAACGACTATTAATGTCAACTTGTTCGTCTAGCATCTACTCGACAACGACTATTAATGTCAAATAGTTCGTCTATCCTCTACTCGACAACTACTATTAATATCAACTAGTTCGTCTCGTGTCTACTCGAAAATGACTATTAATGTCAACTAGTTCGTCTCGCGTCCACTCGACAACGACCATTAATGTCAACTAGTTCTTCTAGCGTCTACTCGTCAACGCCTATTAATGTCAACTAATTCGTCCAGCGTCTACTCGTCAACGACTATTAATGTCAACTAGTTCGTCTAGCCTCTACTCGACAACGACTATTAATGTCATCTAGTTCGTCTAGCGTCTACTCGACAACGATTATTAATATCAACTAGTTCGTCTAGCGTCTACTCGTCTACGACTATTAATGTCAACTAGTTCATCTAGCGTCTACTCGACAACGACTATTAATTTCAACTAATTCGTGTAGCGTATACTCGACAAAGACTATTAATGTCAACTAGTTCGTCTCGCGTCCACTCGACAACGACAATTAATGTCAACTAGTTCGTCTAGTGTCTACTCGACAACGACTATTAATGTTATCTCGTTCGTGTAGCATCTACTCGACAACGACTATTAATGTCAACTAGGTCGTCCAGCGTCTACTCGACAACTAGTATTAATGTCAACTAGTTCGTCTAGAGTCTACTCGTCAACGACTATTAATGTCAACTATTTCGTCTAGCCTCTACTCGACAACGACTATTAATATGAACTAGTTCGTCTAGCGTCTATTCGACAACGACTATTAATATCAACTAGTTCGTCTAGCGGCTACTTGTCAATGACTATTAATGTCAACTGGTTCGTCTAGCGTTTACTCGACAACGACTATTAATGTCAACTAGTTCGTCTAGCGTCTACTCGTCAACGACTATTAATGTCAACTAGTTCGTCTCGCGTCTAGTCGACAACTACTATTAATGTCAACTAGTTCGTCTCGCTTCTACTCGACAACGGCTATTAATGTCAACTAGTTCGTCTGCCGTCCACTCGACAACGACTATTAATGTCAACTAGTTCGTCTAGCGTCTACTCGACAACGACTATTAATGTCAACTAGTTCGTGTAGCATCTACTCGACAACGACTATTAATGTCAACTAGTTCGTCTAGCGTCTACTCAAAAACGACTATTAATGTCAACTAGTTCGTCTAGTGTCTACTCGACAACTAGTATTAATGTCAACTAGTTCGTCTAGTGTCTACTCCTCAACGACTATTAATGTCAACTAGTTCGTCTAGCGTCTACTCGACAACGACTATTAATATCAACTAGTTCGTCTAGCGTCTACTCGACAACGACAATTAATGTCAACTAGTTCGTCTAGCGTCTACTCGTCAACGACCATTAATGTCAACTAGTTCGTCTAGCGTCTACTCGTCAACGACTATTAATGTCAACTAATTCGTCCAGCGTCTACTCGTCAACGACTATTAATGTCAACTAGTTCGTCTAGCCTCTACTCGACAACGACTATTAATGTCATCTAGTTCGTCTAACGTCTACTCGAAAACGATTATTAATATCAACTAGTTCGTCTAGCGTCTACTCGTCAACGACTATTAATGTCAACTAGTTCATCTAGCGTCTACTCGACAACGACTATTAATGTCAACTAGTTCGTCTAGCGTCTACTCGTCAACGACTATTAATGTCAACTAGTTCGTCTCTCGTCTAGTCGACAACTACTATTAATGTCAACTAGTTCGTCTTGCGTCTACTCGACAACTACTGTTAATATCAACTAGTTCGTCTAGCTTCTACTCGACAACGACTATTAATGTCAACTAGTTCGTCTAGCGTCTACTCGTCAACGACTATTAATGTCAACTAGTTAGTCTCGCGTCTAGTCGACAACTACTATTAATGTCAACTAGTTCGTCTAGCGTCTACTCGTCAACGACTATTAATGTCAACTAGTTCGTCTTGCGTCTACTCGACAACTACTATTAATGTCAATTAGTTCGTCTAGCGTCTATTCGACAACGACTGTTAATGTCAACTAGTTCGTCTCGCGTCTACTCGACAACGACTATTAATGTCAACTAGTTCATGTAGTGTCTACTCGACAACGACTATTAATGTCAACTTGTTCGTCTACCGGCTACTCGACAAAGACTATTAATGTCAACTAGATCGTCTAGCGTCTACTCGACAACGACTATTAATGTCAACTAATTCGTCTAGCGTCTACTCGGCAACGTCTATTAATGTCAACTAGTTCGTCTATCCTCTACTCGACAACTACTATTAATATCAATTAGTTCGTCTCGCGTCTACTCGACAACGACTATTAATATCAACTAGTTCATGTAGTGTCTACTCGACAACGACTATTAATGTCAACTTGTTCGTCTAGCATCTACTCGACAACGACTATTAATGTCAAATAGTTCGTCTATCCTCTACTCGACAACTACTATTAATATCAACTAGTTCGTCTCGTGTCTACTCGAAAATGACTATTAATGTCAACTAGTTCATCTCGCGTCCACTCGACAACGACCATTAATGTCAACTAGTTCTTCTAGCGTCTACTCGTCAACGCCTATTAATGTCAACTAATTCGTCCAGCGTCTACTCGTCAACGACTATTAATGTCAACTAGTTCGTCTAGCCTCTACTCGACAACGACTATTAATGTCATCTAGTTCGTCTAGCGTCTACTCGACAACGATTATTAATATCAACTAGTTCGTCTAGCGTCTACTCGTCTACGACTATTAATGTCAACTAGTTCATCTAGCGTCTACTCGACAACGACTATTAATTTCAACTAATTCGTGTAGCGTATACTCGACAACGACTATTAATGTCTACTAGTTCGTCTAGCGTCTACTCATCAACGACTATTAATGTCAACTAGTTCGTCTCTCGTCTAGTCGACAACTACTATTAATGTCAACTAGTTCGTCTTGCGTCTACTCGAAAACTACTGTTAATATCAACTAGTTTGTCTAGCGGCTACTTGTCAATGACTATTAATATCAACTAGTTCGTCTAGCGTTTACTCGACAACGACTATTAATGTCAACTAGATCGTCTAGCGTCTACTCGACAACGACTATTAATATCAACTAGTGCGTCTAGCTTCTACTCGACAACGACTATTAATGTCAACTAGTGCGTCTAGCGTCTACTTGTCAACGACTATTAATGTCAACTAGTTCGTCTCGCGTCTAGTCGACAACTACTATTAATGTCAACTAGTTCGTCTAGCGTCTACTCGTCAACGACTATTAATGTCAACTAGTTCGTCTTGCGTCTACTCGACAACTACTATTAATGTCAATTAGTTCGTCTAGCGTCTATTCGACAACGACTGTTAATGTCAACTAGTTCGTCTCGCGTCTACTCGACAAAAACTATTAATGTCAACTAGTTCATGTAGTGTCTACTCGAAAACGACTATTAATGTCAACTTGTTCGTCTACCGTCTACTCGACAAAGACTATTAATGTCAACTAGATCGTCTAGCGTCTACTCGACAACGACTATTAATGTCAACTAATTCGTCTAGCGTCTACTCGGCAACGTCTATTAATGTCAACTAGTTCGTCTATCCTCTACTCGACAAATACTATTAATATCAATTAGTTCGTCTCGGGTCTACTCGACAACGACTATTAATATCAAATAGTTCATGTAATGTCTACTCGACAACGACTATTAATGTCAACTTGTTCGTCTAGCATCTACTCGACAACGACTATTAATGTCAAATAGTTCGTCTATCCTCTACTCGACAACTACTATTAATATCAACTAGTTCGTCTCGTGTCTACTCGAAAATGACTATTAATGTCAACTAGTTCGTCTCGCGTCCACTCGACAACGACTATTAAAGTCAACTAGTTCGTCTAGCGTCTACTCGACAACGACTATTAATGTCATCTCGTTCGTATAGCATCTACTCGACAACGACTATTAATGTCAACTAGTTTGTCCAGCGTCTACTCGACAACTAGTATTAATGTCAACTAGTTCGTCTAGCGTCTACTCGTCAACGACTATTAATGTCAACTATTTCGTATAGCCTCTACTCGACAACGACTATTAATATAAACTAGTTCGTCTAGCGTCTATTCGACAACGACTATTAATGTCAACTAGTTCGTCTAGCGGCTACTTGTCAATGACTATTAATGTCCACTGGTTCGTCTAGCGTTTACACGACAACGACTATTAATGTCACCTAGTTCGTCTAGCGTCTACTCAACAACGATTATTAACGTCAACTAGTTCGTCTAGCGTCTACTCGACAACGACTATTAATGTCAACTAGTTCGTCTAGCGTCTACTCGTCAACGACTATTAATGTCAACTAGTTCGTCTCGCGTCTACTCGACAACGACTATTAATATCAACCAGTTCGTCTAGCGTCTACTCGACAACGACTATTAATGTCAACTAGTTCGTCTCTCGTCTTGTCGACAACTGCTATTAATGTCAACTAGTTCGTCTTGCGTTTACTCGACAACTACTGTTAATATCAACTAGTTCGTCTCACGTCTACTCGACAAAGACTATTAATGTCAACTAGTTCGTCTCGCGTCCACTCGACAACGACAATTAATGTCAACTAGTTCGTCTAGCGTCTATTCGACAACGACTATTAATGTCAACTAGTTCGTCTAGCGGCTACTTGTCAATGATTATTAATGTCCACTGGTTCGTCTAGCGTTTACACGACAACGACTATTAATGTCACCTAGTTCGTCTAGCGTCTACTCGACAACGATTATTAACGTCAACTAGTTCGTCTAGCGTCTACTCGACAACGACTATTAATGTCAACTAGTTCGTCTAGCGTCTACTCGAAAACGACTATTCATGTCAACTAGTTCGTCTATCCTCTACTCGACAACTACTATTAATGTCAACTAGTTCGTCTCGCGTCTACTCGACAACGGCTATTAATGTCAACTAGTTCGTCTCGCGTCCACTCGACAACGACTATTAATGTCAACTAGTTCGTCTCGCGTCCACTCGACAACGACTATTAATGTCAACTAGTTCGTGTAGCATCTACTCGACAACGACTATTAATGTCAACTAGTTCGTCTAGCGTCTACTCAACAACGACTATTAATGTCAACTAGTTCGTCTAGTGTCTACTCGAAAACTAGTATTAATGTCAACTAGTTCGTCTAGTGTCTACTCGTCAACGACTATTAATGTCAACTAGTTCGTCTAGCGTCTACTCGACAACGACTATTAATATCAACCAGTTCGTCTAGCGTCTACTCGACAACGACTATTAATGTCTACTAGTTCGTCTAGCGTCTACTCATCAACGACTATTAATGTCAACTAGTTCGTCTCTCGTCTAGTCGACAACTACTATTAATGTCAACTAGTTCGTCTTGCGTCTACTCGACAACTACTGTTAATATCAACTAGTTCGTCTCGCGTCTACTCGACAAAGACTATTAATGTCAATAGTTCGTCTCGCGTCCACTCGACAACGACAATTAATGTCAACTAGTTCGTCTAGCGTCTACTCGACAACGACTATTAATGTTATCTCGTTCGTGTAGCATCTACTCGAAAACGACTATTAATGTCAACTAGTTCGTCCAGCGTCTACTCGACAACTAGTATTAATATCAACTAGTTCGTCTAGAGTCTACTCGTCAACGACTATTAATGTCAACTATTTCGTCTAGCTTCTACTCGACAACGACTATTAATATGAACTAGTTCGTCTAGCGTCTATTCGACAACGACTATTAATATCAACTAGTTCGTCTAGCGGCTACTTGTCAATGACTATTAATGTCAACTGGTTCGTCTAGCGTTTACTCGACAACGACTATTAATGTCAACTAGATCGTCTAGCGTCTACTCGACAACGACTATTAATATCAACTAGTTCGTCTAGCTTCTACTCGACAACGACTATTAATGTCAACTAGTTCGTCTAGCGTCTACTCGTCAACGACTATTAATGTCAACTAGTTCGTCTCGCGTCTAGTCGACAACTACTATTAATGTCAACTAGTTCGTCTCGCGTCTACTCGACAACGGCTATTAATGTCAACTAGTTCGTCTGCCGTCCACTCGACAACGACTATTAATGTCAACTAGTTCGTCTAGCGTCTACTCGACAACGACTATTAATGTCAACTAGTTCGTGTAGCATCTACTCGACAACGACTATTAATGTCAACTAGTTCGTCTAGCGTCTACTCAACAACGACTATTAATGTCATCTAGTTCGTCTAGTGTCTACTCGACAACTAGTATTAATGTCAACTAGTTCGTCTAGTGTCTACTCCTCAACGAATATTAATGTCAACTAGTTCGTCTAGCGTCTACTCGACAACGACTATTAATATCAACTAGTTCGTCTAGCGTCTACTCGACAACGACAATTAATGTCAACTAGTTCGTCTAGCGTCTACTCGTCAACGACCATTAATGTCAACTAGTTCGTCTAGCGTCTACTCGTCAACGACTATTAATGTCAACTAATTCGTCCAGCGTCTACTCGTCAACGACTATTAATGTCAACTAGTTCGTCTAGCCTCTACTCGACAACGACTATTAATGTCATCTAGTTCGTCTAGCGTCTACTAGAAAACGATTATTAATATCAACTAGTTCGTCTAGCGTCTACTCGTCAACGACTATTAATGTCAACTAGTTCATCTAGTGTCTACTCGACAACGACTATTAATGTCAACTAGTTCGTCTAGCGTCTACTCGTCAACGACTATTAATGTCAACTAGTTCGTCTCTCGTCTAGTCGACAACTACTATTAATGTCAACTAGTTCGTCTTGCGTCTACTCGACAACTACTGTTAATATCAACTAGTTCATCTAGCTTCTACTCGACAACGACTATTAATGTCAACTAGTTCGTCTAGCGTCTACTCGTCAACGACTATTAATGTCAACTAGTTCGTCTCGCGTCTAGTCGACAACTACTATTAATGTCAACTAGTTCGTCTAGCGTCTACTCGTCAACGACTATTAATGTCAACTAATTCGTCTAGCGTCTACTCGGCAACGTCTATTAATGTCAACTAGTTCGTCTATTCTCTACTCGACAACTACTATTAATATCAATTAGTTCGTCTCGCGTCTACTCGACAACGACTATTAATATCAACTAGTTCATGTAGTGTCTACTCGACAACGACTATTAATGTCAACTTGTTCGTCTAGCATCTACTCGACAACGACTATTAATGTCAAATAGTTCGTCTATCCTCTACTCGACAACTACTATTAATATCAACTAATTCGTCTCGTGTCTACTCGAAAATGACTATTAATGTCAACTAGTTCGTCTCGCTTCCACTCGACAACGACTATTAATGTCAACTAGTTCGTCTAGCGTCTACTCGACAACGACTATTAATGTCAACTAATTCGTCTAGCGTCTACTCGACAACGACTATTAATATCATCTCGTTCGTGTAGCATCTACTCGACAACGACTATTAATGTCAACTAGTTCGTCCAGCGTCTACTCGACAACTAGTATTAATGTCAACTAGTTCGTCTAGAGTCTACTCGTCAACGACTATTAATGTCAACTATTTCGTATAGCCTCTACTCGACAACGACTATTAATATAAACTAGTTCGTCTAGCGTCTATTCGACAACGACTATTAATGTCAACTAGTTCGTCTAGCGGCTACTTGTCAATGACTATTAATGTCCACTGGTTCGTCTAGCGTTTACACGACAACGACTATTAATGTCACCTAGTTCGTCTAGCGTCTACTCGACAACGATTATTAACGTCAACTAGTTTGTCTAGCGTCTACTCGACAACGACTATTAATGTCAACTAGTTCGTCTAGCGTCTACTCGAAAACGACTATTCATGTCAACTAGTTCGTCTATCCTCTACTCGAAAACGACTATTAATGTCAACTAGTTCGTCTAGCGTCTACTCGACAACGACTATTAATGTCAACTAGTTCGTCTCGCGTCTACTCGACAACGGCTACTAATGTCAACTAGTTCGTCTGCCGTCCACTCGACAACGACTATTAATGTCAACTAGTTCGTCTAGCGTCTACTCGACAACGACTATTAATGTCAACTAGTTCGTGTAGCATCTATTCGACAACGACTATTAATGTCAACTAGTTCGTCTAGCGTCTACTCAACAACGACTATTAATGTCAACTAGTTCGTCTAGTGTCTACTCGACAACTAGTATTAATGTCAACTAGTTCGTCTAGTGTCTACTCCTCAACGACTATTAATGTCAACTAGTTCGTCTAGCGTCTACTCGACAACGACTATTAATATCAACTAGTTCGTCTAGCGTCTACTCGACAACGACAATTAATGTCAACTAGTTCGTCTAGCGCCTACTCGTCAACGACCATTAATGTCAACTAGTTCGTCTAGCGTCTACTCGTCAACGACTATTAATGTCAAATAATTCGTCCAGCGTCTACTCGTCAACGACTATTAATGTCAACTAGTTCGTCTATCCTCTACTCGACAACGACTATTAATGTCATCTAGTTCGTCTAGCGTCTACTCGACAACGATTATTAATATCAACTAGTTCGTCTAGCGTCTACTCGTCAACGACTATTAATGTCAACTAGTTCATCTAGCGTCTACTCGACAACGACTATTAATATCAACTAATTCGTGTAGCGTCTACTCGACAACGACTATTAATGTCTACTAGTTCGTCTAGCGTCTACTCATCAACGACTATTAATGTCAACTAGTTCGTCTCTCGTCTAGTCGACAACTACTATTAATGTCAACTAGTTCGTCTTGCGTCTACTCGACAACTACTGTTAATATCAAATAGTTTGTCTAGCGGCTACTTGTCAATGACTATTAATATCAACTAGTTCGTCTAGCGTTTACTCGACAACGACTATTAATGTCAACTAGATCGTACAGCGTCTACTCGACAACGACTATTAATATCAACTAGTTCGTCTAGCTTCTACTCGACAACGACTATTAATGTCAACTAGTTCGTCTCGCGTCTACTCGACAACGGCTATTAATGTCAACTAGTTCGTCTGCCGTCCACTCGACAACGACAATTAATATCAACTAGTTCGTCTAGCGTCTACTCGACAACGACTATTAATGTCAACTAGTTCGTGTAGCATCTACTCGACAACGACTATTAATGTCAACTAGTTCGTCTAGCGTCTACTCAACAACGACTATTAATGTCAACTAGTTCGTCTAGTGTCTACTCGACAACTAGTATTAATGTCAACTAGTTCGTCTCTCGTCTTGTCGACAACTACTATTAATGTCAACTAGTTCGTCTTGCGTTTACTCGACAACTACTGTTAATATCAACTAGTTCGTCTCACGTCTACTCGACAACGACTATTAATGTCAACTAGTTCGTCTAGCGGCTACTTGTCAATGATTATTAATGTCCACTGGTTCGTCTAGCGTTTACACGACAACGACTATTAATGTCACCTAGTTCGTCTTGCGTCTACTCGACAACGATTATTAACGTCAACTAGTTCGTCTAGCGTCTACTCGACAACGACTATTAATGTCAACTAGTTCGTCTAGCGTCTACTCGAAAACGACTATTCATGTCAACTAGTTCGTCTATCCTCTACTCGACAACTACTATTAATGTCAACTAGTTCGTCTCGCGTCTACTCGACAACGGCTATTAATGTCAACTAGTTCGTCTCGCGTCCACTCGGCAACGACTATTAATGTCAACTAGTTCGTGTAGCATCTACTCGACAACGACTATTAATGTCAACTAGTTCGTCTATCGTCTACTCAACAACGACTATTAATGTCAACTAGTTCGTATAGTGTCTACTCGACAACTAGTATTAATGTCAACTAGTTCGTCTAGTGTCTACTCGTCAACGACTATTAATGTCAACTAGTTCATCTAGCGTCTACTCGACAACGACTATTAATATCAACTAATTCGTGTAGCGTCTACTCGACAACGACTATTAATGTCTACTAGTTCGTCTAGCGTCTACTCATCAACGACTATTAATGTCAACTAGTTCGTCTCTCGTCTAGTCGACAACTACTATTAATGTCAACTAGATCGTACAGCGTCTACTCGACAACGACTATTAATATCAACTAGTTCGTCTAGCTTCTACTCGACAACGACTATTAATGTCAACTAGTTCGTCTCGCGTCTACTCGACAACGGCTATTAATGTCAACTAGTTCGTCTGCCGTCCACTCGACAACGACAATTAATATCAACTAGTTCGTCTAGCGTCTACTCGACAACGACTATTAATGTCAACTAGTTCGTGTAGCATCTACTCGACAACGACTATTAATGTCAACTAGTTCGTCTAGCGTCTACTCAACAACGACTATTAATGTCAACTAGTTCGTCTAGTGTCTACTCGACAACTAGTATTAATGTCAACTAGTTCGTCTCTCGTCTTGTCGACAACTACTATTAATGTCAACTAGTTCGTCTTGCGTTTACTCGACAACTACTGTTAATATCAACTAGTTCGTCTCACGTCTACTCGACAACGACTATTAATGTCAACTAGTTCGTCTAGCGGCTACTTGTCAATGATTATTAATGTCCACTGGTTCGTCTAGCGTTTACACGACAACGACTATTAATGTCACCTAGTTCGTCTTGCGTCTACTCGACAACGATTATTAACGTCAACTAGTTCGTCTAGCGTCTACTCGACAACGACTATTAATGTCAACTAGTTCGTCTAGCGTCTACTCGAAAACGACTATTCATGTCAACTAGTTCGTCTATCCTCTACTCGACAACTACTATTAATGTCAACTAGTTCGTCTCGCGTCTACTCGACAACGGCTATTAATGTCAACTAGTTCGTCTCGCGTCCACTCGGCAACGACTATTAATGTCAACTAGTTCGTGTAGCATCTACTCGACAACGACTATTAATGTCAACTAGTTCGTCTATCGTCTACTCAACAACGACTATTAATGTCAACTAGTTCGTATAGTGTCTACTCGACAACTAGTATTAATGTCAACTAGTTCGTCTAGTGTCTACTCGTCAACGACTATTAATGTCAACTAGTTCGTCTAGCGTCTACTCGACAACGACTATTAATATCAACCAGTTCGTCTAGCGTCTACTCGACAACGACTATTAATGTCTACTAGTTCGTCTAGCGTCTACTCATCAACGACTATTAATGTCAACTAGTTCGTCTCTCGTCTAGTCGACAACTACTATTAATGTCAACTAGTTCGTCTTGCGTCTACTCGACAACTACTGTTAATATCAACTAGTTCGTCTCGCGTCTACTCGACAAAGACTATTAATGTCAACTAGTTCGTCTCGCGTCCACTCGACAACGACAATTAATGTCAACTACTTCGTCTAGCGTCTACTCGACAACGACTATTAATGTCATCTCGTTCGTGTAGCATCTACTCGACAACGACTATTAATGTCAACTAGTTCGTCCAGCGTCTACTCGTCAACTAGTATTAATGTCAACTAGTTCGTCTAGAGTCTACTCGTCAACGACTATTAATGTCAACTATTTCGTCTAGCCTCTACTCGACAACGACTATTAATATGAACTAGTTCGTCTAGCGTCTATTCGACAACGACTATTAATATCAACTAGTTCGTCTAGCGGCTACTTGTCAATGACTATTAATGTCAACTGGTTCGTTTAGCGTTTACTCGACAACGACTACTAATGTCAACTAGATCGTCTAGCGTCTACTCGACAACGACTATTAATATCAACTAGTTCGTCTAGCTTCTACTCGACAACGACTATTAATGTCAACTAATTCGTCTAGCGTCTATTCGACAACGACTATTAATGTCAACTAGTTCGTCTAGCGTCTATTCGACAACGACAATTAATGTCAACTAGTTCGTCTAGCGTCTACTCGTCAACGACCATTAATGTCAACTAGTTCGTCTAGCGTCTACTCGTCAACGACTATTAATGTCAACTAATTCGTCCAGCGTCTACTCGTCAACGACTATTAATGTCAACTAGTTCGTCTAGCCTCTACTCGACAACGACTATTAATGTCATCTAGTTCGTCTAGCGTCTACTAGAAAACGATTATTAATATCAACTAGTTCGTCTAGCGTCTACTCGTCAACGACTATTAATGTCAACTAGTTCATCTAGTGTCTACTCGACAACGACTATTAATGTCAACTAGTTCGTCTAGCGTCTACTCGTCAACGACTATTAATGTCAACTAGTTCGTCTCTCGTCTAGTCGACAACTACTATTAATGTCAACTAGTTCGTCTTGCGTCTACTCGACAACTACTGTTAATATCAACTAGTTCATCTAGCTTCTACTCGACAACGACTATTAATGTCAACTAGTTCGTCTAGCGTCTACTCGTCAACGACTATTAATGTCAACTAGTTCGTCTCGCGTCTAGTCGACAACTACTATTAATGTCAACTAGTTCGTCTAGCGTCTACTCGTCAACGACTATTAATGTCAACTAATTCGTCTAGCGTCTACTCGGCAACGTCTATTAATGTCAACTAGTTCGTCTATTCTCTACTCGACAACTACTATTAATATCAATTAGTTCGTCTCGCGTCTACTCGACAACGACTATTAATATCAACTAGTTCATGTAGTGTCTACTCGACAACGACTATTAATGTCAACTTGTTCGTCTAGCATCTACTCGACAACGACTATTAATGTCAAATAGTTCGTCTATCCTCTACTCGACAACTACTATTAATATCAACTAATTCGTCTCGTGTCTACTCGAAAATGACTATTAATGTCAACTAGTTCGTCTCGCTTCCACTCGACAACGACTATTAATGTCAACTAGTTCGTCTAGCGTCTACTCGACAACGACTATTAATGTCAACTAATTCGTCTAGCGTCTACTCGACAACGACTATTAATATCATCTCGTTCGTGTAGCATCTACTCGACAACGACTATTAATGTCAACTAGTTCGTCCAGCGTCTACTCGACAACTAGTATTAATGTCAACTAGTTCGTCTAGAGTCTACTCGTCAACGACTATTAATGTCAACTATTTCGTATAGCCTCTACTCGACAACGACTATTAATATAAACTAGTTCGTCTAGCGTCTATTCGACAACGACTATTAATGTCAACTAGTTCGTCTAGCGGCTACTTGTCAATGACTATTAATGTCCACTGGTTCGTCTAGCGTTTACACGACAACGACTATTAATGTCACCTAGTTCGTCTAGCGTCTACTCGACAACGATTATTAACGTCAACTAGTTTGTCTAGCGTCTACTCGACAACGACTATTAATGTCAACTAGTTCGTCTATCCTCTACTCGAAAACGACTATTAATGTCAACTAGTTCGTCTAGCGTCTACTCGACAACGACTATTAATGTCAACTAGTTCGTCTCGCGTCTACTCGACAACGGCTACTAATGTCAACTAGTTCGTCTGCCGTCCACTCGACAACGACTATTAATGTCAACTAGTTCGTCTAGCGTCTACTCGACAACGACTATTAATGTCAACTAGTTCGTGTAGCATCTATTCGACAACGACTATTAATGTCAACTAGTTCGTCTAGCGTCTACTCAACAACGACTATTAATGTCAACTAGTTCGTCTAGTGTCTACTCGACAACTAGTATTAATGTCAACTAGTTCGTCTAGTGTCTACTCCTCAACGACTATTAATGTCAACTAGTTCGTCTAGCGTCTACTCGACAACGACTATTAATATCAACTAGTTCGTCTAGCGTCTACTCGACAACGACAATTAATGTCAACTAGTTCGTCTAGCGCCTACTCGTCAACGACCATTAATGTCAACTAGTTCGTCTAGCGTCTACTCGTCAACGACTATTAATGTCAAATAATTCGTCCAGCGTCTACTCGTCAACGACTATTAATGTCAACTAGTTCGTCTATCCTCTACTCGACAACGACTATTAATGTCATCTAGTTCGTCTAGCGTCTACTCGACAACGATTATTAATATCAACTAGTTCGTCTAGCGTCTACTCGTCAACGACTATTAATGTCAACTAGTTCATCTAGCGTCTACTCGACAACGACTATTAATATCAACTAATTCGTGTAGCGTCTACTCGACAACGACTATTAATGTCTACTAGTTCGTCTAGCGTCTACTCATCAACGACTATTAATGTCAACTAGTTCGTCTCTCGTCTAGTCGACAACTACTATTAATGTCAACTAGTTCGTCTTGCGTCTACTCGACAACTACTGTTAATATCAAATAGTTTGTCTAGCGGCTACTTGTCAATGACTATTAATATCAACTAGTTCGTCTAGCGTTTACTCGACAACGACTATTAATGTCAACTAGATCGTACAGCGTCTACTCGACAACGACTATTAATATCAACTAGTTCGTCTAGCTTCTACTCGACAACGACTATTAATGTCAACTAGTTCGTCTCGCGTCTACTCGACAACGGCTATTAATGTCAACTAGTTCGTCTGCCGTCCACTCGACAACGACAATTAATATCAACTAGTTCGTCTAGCGTCTACTCGACAACGACTATTAATGTCAACTAGTTCGTGTAGCATCTACTCGACAACGACTATTAATGTCAACTAGTTCGTCTAGCGTCTACTCAATAACGACTATTAATGTCAACTAGTTCGTCTAGTGTCTACTCGACAACTAGTATTAATGTCAACTAGTTCGTCTCTCGTCTTGTCGACAACTACTATTAATGTCAACTAGTTCGTCTTGCGTTTACTCGACAACTACTGTTAATATCAACTAGTTCGTCTCACGTCTACTCGACAACGACTATTAATGTCAACTAGTTCGTCTAGCGGCTACTTGTCAATGATTATTAATGTCCACTGGTTCGTCTAGCGTTTACACGACAACGACTATTAATGTCACCTAGTTCGTCTTGCGTCTACTCGACAACGATTATTAACGTCAACTAGTTCGTCTAGCGTCTACTCGACAACGACTATTAATGTCAACTAGTTCGTCTAGCGTCTACTCGAAAACGACTATTCATGTCAACTAGTTCGTCTATCCTCTACTCGACAACTACTATTAATGTCAACTAGTTCGTCTCGCGTCTACTCGACAACGGCTATTAATGTCAACTAGTTCGTCTCGCGTCCACTCGGCAACGACTATTAATGTCAACTAGTTCGTGTAGCATCTACTCGACAACGACTATTAATGTCAACTAGTTCGTCTATCGTCTACTCAACAACGACTATTAATGTCAACTAGTTCGTATAGTGTCTACTCGACAACTAGTATTAATGTCAACTAGTTCGTCTAGTGTCTACTCGTCAACGACTATTAATGTCAACTAGTTCATCTAGCGTCTACTCGACAACGACTATTAATATCAACTAATTCGTGTAGCGTCTACTCGACAACGACTATTAATGTCTACTAGTTCGTCTAGCGTCTACTCATCAACGACTATTAATGTCAACTAGTTCGTCTCTCGTCTAGTCGACAACTACTATTAATGTCAACTAGATCGTACAGCGTCTACTCGACAACGACTATTAATATCAACTAGTTCGTCTAGCTTCTACTCGACAACGACTATTAATGTCAACTAGTTCGTCTCGCGTCTACTCGACAACGGCTATTAATGTCAACTAGTTCGTCTGCCGTCCACTCGACAACGACAATTAATATCAACTAGTTCGTCTAGCGTCTACTCGACAACGACTATTAATGTCAACTAGTTCGTGTAGCATCTACTCGACAACGACTATTAATGTCAACTAGTTCGTCTAGCGTCTACTCAACAACGACTATTAATGTCAACTAGTTCGTCTAGTGTCTACTCGACAACTAGTATTAATGTCAACTAGTTCGTCTCTCGTCTTGTCGACAACTACTATTAATGTCAACTAGTTCGTCTTGCGTTTACTCGACAACTACTGTTAATATCAACTAGTTCGTCTCACGTCTACTCGACAACGACTATTAATGTCAACTAGTTCGTCTAGCGGCTACTTGTCAATGATTATTAATGTCCACTGGTTCGTCTAGCGTTTACACGACAACGACTATTAATGTCACCTAGTTCGTCTTGCGTCTACTCGACAACGATTATTAACGTCAACTAGTTCGTCTAGCGTCTACTCGACAACGACTATTAATGTCAACTAGTTCGTCTAGCGTCTACTCGAAAACGACTATTCATGTCAACTAGTTCGTCTATCCTCTACTCGACAACTACTATTAATGTCAACTAGTTCGTCTCGCGTCTACTCGACAACGGCTATTAATGTCAACTAGTTCGTCTCGCGTCCACTCGGCAACGACTATTAATGTCAACTAGTTCGTGTAGCATCTACTCGACAACGACTATTAATGTCAACTAGTTCGTCTATCGTCTACTCAACAACGACTATTAATGTCAACTAGTTCGTATAGTGTCTACTCGACAACTAGTATTAATGTCAACTAGTTCGTCTAGTGTCTACTCGTCAACGACTATTAATGTCAACTAGTTCGTCTAGCGTCTACTCGACAACGACTATTAATATCAACCAGTTCGTCTAGCGTCTACTCGACAACGACTATTAATGTCTACTAGTTCGTCTAGCGTCTACTCATCAACGACTATTAATGTCAACTAGTTCGTCTCTCGTCTAGTCGACAACTACTATTAATGTCAACTAGTTCGTCTTGCGTCTACTCGACAACTACTGTTAATATCAACTAGTTCGTCTCGCGTCTACTCGACAAAGACTATTAATGTCAACTAGTTCGTCTCGCGTCCACTCGACAACGACAATTAATGTCAACTACTTCGTCTAGCGTCTACTCGACAACGACTATTAATGTCATCTCGTTCGTGTAGCATCTACTCGACAACGACTATTAATGTCAACTAGTTCGTCCAGCGTCTACTCGTCAACTAGTATTAATGTCAACTAGTTCGTCTAGAGTCTACTCGTCAACGACTATTAATGTCAACTATTTCGTCTAGCCTCTACTCGACAACGACTATTAATATGAACTAGTTCGTCTAGCGTCTATTCGACAACGACTATTAATATCAACTAGTTCGTCTAGCGGCTACTTGTCAATGACTATTAATGTCAACTGGTTCGTTTAGCGTTTACTCGACAACGACTACTAATGTCAACTAGATCGTCTAGCGTCTACTCGACAACGACTATTAATATCAACTAGTTCGTCTAGCTTCTACTCGACAACGACTATTAATGTCAACTAATTCGTCTAGCGTCTATTCGACAACGACTATTAATGTCAACTAGTTCGTCTAGCGTCTATTCGACAACGACTATTAAGGTCAACTAGTTCGTCTAGCGTCTACTCGTCAACGACTATTAATGTCAACTAGTTCGTCTCGCGTCTAGTCGACAACTACTATTAATGTCAACTAGTTCGTCTCGCGTCTACTCGACAACGGCTATTAATGTCAACTAGTTCGTCTACCGTCCACTCGACAACGACTATTAATGTCAACTAGTTCGTCTAGCGTCTACTCGACAACGACTATTAATGTCAACTAGTTCGTGTAGCATCTATTCGACAACGACTATTAATGTCAACTAGTTCGTCTAGCGTCTACTCAACAATGACTATTAATGTCAACTAGTTCGTCTAGTGTCTACTCGACAACTAGTATTAATGTCAACTAGTTCGTCTAGTGTCTACTCTTCAACGACTATTAATGTCAACTAGTTCGTCTAGCGTCTACTCGACAACGACTATTAATATCAACTAGTTCGTCTAGCGTCTACTCGACAACGACAATTAATGTCAACTAGTTCGTCTAGCGCCTACTCGTCAACGACCATTAATGTCAACTAGTTCGTCTAGCGTCTACTCGTCAACGACTATTAATATCAACTAATTCGTCCAGCGTCTACTCGTCAACGACTATTAATGTCAACTAGTTCGTCTAGCCTCTACTCGACAACGACTATTAATGTCATCTAGTTCGTCTAGCGTCTACTCGACAACGATTATTAATATCAACTAGTTCGTCTAGCGTCTACTCGTCAACGACTATTAATGTCAACTAGTTCATCTAGCGTCTACTCGACAACGACTATTAATATCAACTAATTCGTGTAGCGTCTACTCGACAACGACTATTAATGTCTACTAGTTCGTCTAGCGTCTACTCATCAACGACTATTAATGTCAACTAGTTCGTCTCTCGTCTAGTCGACAACTACTATTAATGTCAACTAGTTCGTCTTGCGTCTACTCGACAACTACTGTTAATATCAACTAGTTTGTCTAGCGGCTACTTGTCAATGACTATTAATATCAACTAGTTCGTCTAGCGTTTACTCGACAACGACTATTAATGTCAACTAGATCGTACAGCGTCTACTCGACAACGACTATTAATATCAACTAGTTCGTCTAGCTTCTACTCGACAACGACTATTAATGTCAACTAGTTCGTCTCGCGTCTACTCGACAACGGCTATTAATGTCAACTAGTTCGTCTGCCGTCCACTCGACAACGACAATTAATGTCAACTAGTTCGTCTAGCGTCTACTCGACAACGACTATTAATGTCAACTAGTTCGTGTAGCATCTACTCGACAACGACTATTAATGTCAACTAGTTCGTCTAGCGTCTACTCAACAACGACTATTAATGTCAACTAGTTCGTCTAGTGTCTACTCGACAACTAGTATTAATGTCAACTAGTTCGTCTAGTGTCTACTCCTCAACGACTATTAATGTCAACTAGTTCGTCTAGCGTCTACTCGACAACGACTATTAATATCAACTAGTTCGTCTAGCGTCTACTCGACAACGACAATTAATGTCAACTAGTTCGTCTAGCGTCTACTCGTCAACGACCATTAATGTCAATTAGTTCGTCTAGCGTCTACTCGTCAACGACTATTAATGTCAACTAATTCGTCCGGCGTCTACTCGTCAACGACTATTAATGTCAACTAGTTCGTCTAGCCTCTACTCGACAACGACTATTAATGTCATCTAGTTCGTCTAGCGTCTACTCGACAACGATTATTAATATCAACTAGTTCGTCTAGCGTCTACTCGTCAACGACTATTCATGTCAACTAGATCGTCTAGCGTCTACTCGACAACGACTATTAATGTCAACTAATTCGTCTAGCGTCTACTCGGTAACGTCTATTAATGTCAACTAGTTCGTCTATCCTCTACTCGACAACTACTATTAATATCAATTAGTTCGTCTCGCGTCTACTCGACAACGACTATTAATATCAACTAGTTCATGTAGTGTCTACTCGACAACGACTATTAATGTCAACTTGTTCGTCTAGCATCTACTCGACAACGACTATTAATGTCAAATAGTTCGTCTATCCTCTACTCGACAACTACTATTAATATCAACTAGTTCGTCTCGTGTCTACTCGAAAATGACTATTAATGTCAACTAGTTCGTCTCGCGTCCACTCGACAACGACTATTAATGTCAACTAGTTCGTCTAGCGTCTACTCGACAACGACTATTAATGTCAACTAATTCGTCTAGCGTCTACTCGACAACGACTATTAATGTCAACTAGTTCGTCTATCCTCTACTCGAAAACTACTATTAATATCCACTAGTTCGTCTCGCGTCTACTCGACAAAGACTATTAATGTCAACTAGTTCGTCTCGCGTCCACTCGACAACGACAATTAATGTCAACTAGTTCGTCTAGCGTCTACTCGACAACGACTATTAATATCATCTCGTTCGTGTAGCATCTACTCGACAACGACTATTAATGTCAACTAGTTCGTCCAGCGTCTACTCGACAACTAGTATTAATATCAACTAGTTCGTCTAGAGTCTACTCGTCAACGACAATTAATTTCAACTATTTCGTATAGCCTCTACTCGACAACGACTATTAATATAAACTAGTTCGTCTAGCGTCTATTCGACAACGACTATTAATGTCAACTAGTTCGTCTAGCGGCTACTTGTCAATGATTATTAACGTCCACTGGTTCGTCTAGCGTTTACACGACAACGACTATTAATGTCACCTAGTTCGTCTAGCGTCTACTCGACAACGATTATTAACGTCAACTAGTTCGTCTAGCGTCTACTCGACAACGACTATTAATGTCAACTAGTTCGTCTAGCGTCTACTCGAAAACAACTATTCATGTCAACTAGTTCGTCTATCCTCTACTCGACAACTACTATTAATGTCAACTAGTTCGTCTCGCGTCTACTCGACAACGGCTATTAATATCAACTAGTTCGTCTCGCGTCCACTCGACAACGACTATTAATGTCAACTAGTTCGTGTAGCTTCTACTCGACAACGACTATTAATGTCAACTAGTTCGTCTAGCGTCTACTCAACAACGACTATTAATGTCAACTAGTTCGTCTAGTGTCTACTCGACAACTAGTATTAATGTCAACTAGTTCGTCTAGTGTCTACTCGTCAACGACTATTAATGTCAACTAGTTCGTCTAGCGTCTACTCGACAACGACTATTAATATCAACCAGTTCGTCTAGCGTCTACTCGACAACGACTATTAATGTCAACTAGTTCGTCTCTCGTCTTGTCGACAACTACTATTAATGTCAACTAGTTCGTCTTGCGTTTATTCGACAACTACTGTTAATGTCAACTAGTTCGTCTAGTGTCTACTTGTCAACGACTATTAATGTCAACTAGTTCGTCTAGCGTCTACTCGACAACGACTATTAATATCAACCAGTTCGTCTAGCGTCTACTCGACAACGACTATTAATGTCTACTAGTTCGTCTAGCGTCTACTCATCAACGACTATTAATGTCAACTAGTTCGTCTCTCGTCTAGTCGACAACTACTATTAATGTCAAATAGTTCGTCTTGCGTCTACTCGACAACTACTGTTAATATCAACTAGTTCGTCTCGCGTCTACTCGAAAAAGACTATTAATGTCAACTAGTTCGTCTCGCGTCCACTCGACAACGACAATTAATGTCAACTAGTTCGTCTAGCGTCTACTCGACAACGACTATTAATGTCATCTCGTTCGTGTAGCATCTACTCGATAACGACTATTAATGTCAACTAGTTCGTCCAGCGTCTACTCGACAACTAGTATTAATGTCAACTAGTTCGTCTAGAGTCTACTCGTCAACGACTATTAATGTCAACTATTTCGTCTAGCCTCTACTCGACAACGACTATTAATATGAACTAGTTCGTCTAGCGTCTATTCGACAACGACTATTAATATCAACTAGTTCGTCTAGCGGCTACTTGTCAATGACTATTAATGTCAACTGGTTCGTCTAGCGTTTACTCGACAACGACTATTAATGTCAACTAGATCGTTTAGCGTCTACTCGACAACGACTATTAATATCAACTAGTTCGTCTAGCTTCTACTCGACAACGACTATTAATGTCAACTAGTTCGTCTAGCGTCTACTCGTCAACGAGTATTAATGTCAACTAGTTCGTTTCGCGTCTAGTCGACAACTACTATTAATGTCAACTAGTTCGTCTCGCGTCTACTCGACAACGGCTATTAATGTCAACTAGTTCGTCTGCCGTCCACTCGACAACGACTATTAATGTCAACTAGTTCATCTAGCGTCTACTCGACAACGACTATTAATGTCAACTAGTTCGTGTAGCATCTATTCGACAACGACTATTAATGTCAACTAGTTCGTCTAGCGTCTACTCATCAACGACTATTAATGTCAACTAGTTCGTCTCTCGTCTAGTCGACAACTACTATTAATGTCAACTAGTTCGTCTTGCGTCTACTCGACAACTACTGTTAATATCAACTAGTTTGTCTAGCGGCTACTTGTCAATGACTATTAATATCAACTAGTTCGTCTAGCGTTTACACGACAACGACTATTAATGTCAACTAGATCGTCTAGCGTCTACTCGGCAACGACTATTAATATCAACTAGTTCGTCTAGCTTCTACTCGACAACGACTATTAATGCCAACTAGTTCGTCTCCCGTCTACTCGACAACGGCTATTAATGTCAACTAGTTCGTCTGCCGTCCACTCGACAACGACTATTAATGTCAACTAGTTCGTCTAGCGTCTACTCGACAACGACTATTAATGTCAACTAGTTCGTGTAGCATCTACTCGACAACGACTATTAATGTCAACTAGTTCGACTAGCGTCTACTCAACAACGACTATTAATGTCAACTAGTTCGTCTAGTGTCTACTCGACAACTAGTATTAATGTCAACTAGTTCGTCTAGTGTCTACTCCTCAACGACTATTAATGTCAACTAGTTCGTCTAGCGTCTACTCGACAACGACTATTAATATCAACTAGTTCGTCTAGCGTCTACTCGACAACGACAATTAATGTCAACTAGTTCGTCTAGCGTCTACTCGTCAACGACCATTAATGTCAACTAGTTCGTCTAGCGTCTACTCGTCAACGACTATTAATGTCAACTAATTCGTCCAGCGTCTACTCGTCAACGACTATTAATGTCAACTAGTTCGTCTAGCCTCTACTCGACAACGACTATTAATGTCATCTAGTTCGTCTAGCGTCTACTCGACAACGATTATTAATATCAACTAGTTCGTCTAGCGTCTACTCGTCAACGACTATTAATGTCAACTAGTTCATATAGCGTCTACTCGACAACGACTATTAATATCAACTAATTCGTGTAGCGTCTACTCGACAACGACTATTAATGTCTACTAGTTCGTCTAGCGTCTACTCATCAACGACTATTAATGTCAACTAGTTCGTCTCTCGTCTAGTCGACAACGACTATTAATATCAACTAATTCGTGTAGCGTCTACTCGACAACGACTATTAATGTCTACTAGTTCGTCTAGCGTCTACTCATCAACGACTATTAATGTCAACTAGTTCGTCTCTCGTCTAGTCGACAACTACTATTAATGTCAACTAGTTCGTCTTGGGTCTACTCGACAACTACTGTTAATATCAACTAGTTCGTCTAGCTTCTACTCGACAACGACTATTAATGTCAACTATTTCGTCTAGCGTCTACTCGTCAACGACTATTAATGTCAACTAGTTCGTCTCGCGTCTAGTCGACAATTACTATTAATGTCAACTAGTTCGTCTAGCGTCTACTCGTCAACGACTATTAATGTCAACTAGTTCGTCTTGCGTCTACTCGACAACTACTATTAATGTCAATTAGTTCGTCTAGCGTCTATTCGACAACGACTGTTAATGTCAACTAGTTCATGTAGTGTCTACTCGACAACGACTATTACTGTCAACTTGTTCCTCTACCGTCTACTCGACAAAGACTATTAATATCAACTAGATCGTCTAGTGTCTACTCGACAACGATTATTAATGTCAACTAATTCGTCTAGCGTCTACTCGGCAACGTCTATTAATGTCAACTAGTTCGTCTATCCTCTACTCGACAACTACTATTAATATCAATTAGTTCGTCTCGCGTCTACTCGACAACGTCTATTAATATCAACTAGTTCATGTAGTGTCTACTCGACAACGACTATTAATGTCAACTTGTTCGTATAGCATCTACTCGACAACGACTATTAATGTCAAATAGTTCGTCTAGCGTCTACTCAACAACGACTATTAATGTCAACTAGTTCGTATAGTGTCTACTCGAAAACTAGTATTAATGTCAACTAGTTCGTCTAGTGTCTACTCCTCAACGACTATTAATGTCAACTAGTTCGTCTAGCGTCTACTCGACAACGACTATTAATATCAACTAGTTCGTCTAGCGTCTACTCGACAACGACAATTAATGTCAACTAGTTCGTCTAGCGTCTACTCGTCAACGACCATTAATGTCAACTAGTTCGTCTAGCGTCTACTCGTCAACGACTATTAATATCAACTAATTCGTCCAGCGTCTACTCGTCAACGACTATTAATGTCAAATAGTTCGTCTAGCCTCTACTCGACAACGACTATTAATGTCATCTAGTTCGTCTAGCGTCTACTCGACAACGATTATTAGTATCAACTAGTTCGTCTAGCGTCTACTCGTCAACGACTATTAATGTCTACTAGTTCGTCTAGCGTCTACTCATCAACGACTATTAATGTCAACTAGTTCGTCTCTCGTCTAGTCGACAACTACTATTAATGTCAACTAGTTCGTCTTGCGTCTACTCAACAACTACTGTTAATATCAACTAGTTCGTCTAGCTTCTACTCGACAACGACTATTAATGTCAACTATTTCGTCTAGCGTCTACTCGTCAACGACTATTAATGTCAACTAGTTCGTCTCGCGTCTAGTCGACAACTACTATTAATTTCAACTAGTTCGTCTAGCGTCTACTCGTCAACGACTATTAATGTCAACTAGTTCGTCTTGCGTCTACTCGACAACTACTATTAATGTCAATTAGTTCGTCTAGCGTCTATTCGACAACGACTGTTAATATCAACTAGTTCGTCTCGCGTCTACTCGACAACGACTATTAATGTCAACTAGTTCATGTAGTGTCTACTCGACAACGACTATTAATGTCAACTTGTTCGTCTACCGTCTACTCGACAAAGACTATTAATGTCAACTAGATCGTCTAGCGTCTACTCGACAACGACTATTAATGTCAACTAATTCGTCTAGCGTCTACTCGGCAACGTCTATTAATGTCAACTAGTTCGTCTATCCTCTACTCGATAACTACTATTAATATCAATTAGTTCGTCTCGCGTCTACTCGACAACGACTATTAATATCAACTAGTTCATGTAGTGTCTACTCGACAACGACTATTAATGTCAACTTGTTCGTATAGCATCTACTCGACAACGACTATTAATGTCAAATAGTTCGTCTATCCTCTACTCGACAACTACTATTAATATCAACTAGTTCGTCTCGTGTCTACACGAAAATGACTATTAATGTCAACTAGTTCGTCTCGCGTCCACTCGACAACGACTATTAATGTCAACTAGTTCGTCTAGCGTCTACTCGACAACGACTATTAATGTCAACTAATTCGTCTAGCGTCTACTCGACAACGACTATTAATGTCAACTAGTTCGTCTATCCTCTACTCGAAAACTACTATTAATATCAACTAGTTCGTCTCGCGTCTACTCGACAAAGACTATTAATGTCAACTAGTTCGTCTCGCGTCCACTCGACAACGACAATTAATGTCAACTAGTTCGTCTAGCGTCTACTCGACAACGACTATTAATATCATCTTGTTCGTGTAGCATCTACTCGAAAACGACTATTAATGTCAACTAGTTCGTCCAGCGTCTACTCGACAACTAGTATTAATGTAAACTAGTTCGTCTAGAGTCTACTCGTCAACGACTATTAATGTCAACTATTTCGTATAGCCTCTACTCGACAACGACTATTAATATAAACTAGTTCGTCTAGCGTCTATTCGACAACGACTATTAATGTCAACTAATTCGTCTAGCGGCTACTTGTCAATGACTATTAATGTCCACTGGTTCGTCTAGCGTTTACACGACAACGACTATTAATGTCAACTAATTCGTCTAGCGTCTACTCGGCAACGTCTATTAATGTCAATTAGTTCGTCTCGCGTCTACTCGACAACGACTATTAATATCAACTAGTTCATGTAGTGTCTACTCGACAACGAATATTAATGTCAACTTGTTCGTATAGCATTTACTCGACAACGACTATTAATGTCAAATAGTTCGTCTAGCGTCTACTCAACAACGACTATTAATGTCAACTAGTTCGTCTAGTGTCTACTCGACAACTAGTATTAATGTCAACTAGTTCGTCTAGTGTCTACTCCTCAACGACTATTAATGTCAACTAGTTCGTCTAGCGTCTACTCGACAACGACTATTAATATCAACTAGTTCGTCTAGCGTCTACTCGACAACGACAATTAATGTCAACTAGTTCGTCTAGCGTCTACTCGTCACCGACCATTAATGTCAACTAGTTCGTCTAGCGTCTACTCGTCAACGACTATTAATGTCAACTAATTCGTCCAGCGTCTACTCGTCAACGACTATTAATGTCAACTAGTTCGTCTAGCCTCTACTCGACAACGACTATTAATGTCATCTAGTTCGTCTAGCGTCTACTCGACAACAATTATTAGTATCAACTAGTTCGTCTAGCGTCTACTCGTCAACGACTATTAATGTCTACTAGTTCGTCTAGCGTCTACTCATCAACGACTATTAATGTCAACTAGTTCGTCTCTCGTCTAGTCGACAACTACTATTAATGTCAACTAGTTCGTCTTGCGTCTACTCAACAACTACTGTTAATATCAACTAGTTCGTCTAGCTTCTACTCGACAAAGACTATTAATGTCAACTATTTCGTCTAGCGTCTACTCGTCAACGACTATTAATGTCAACTAGTTCGTCTCGCGTCTAGTCGACAACTACTATTAATGTCAACTAGTTCGTCTAGCGTCTACTCGTCAACGACTATTAATGTCAACTAGTTCGTCTTGCGTCTACTCGACAACTACTATTAATGTCAATTAGTTCGTCTAGCGTCTATTCGACAACGACTGTTAATGTCAACTAGTTCGTCTCGCGTCTACTCGACAACGACTATTAATGTCAACTAGTTCATGTAGTGTCTACTCGACAACGACTATTAATGTCAACTTGTTCGTCTACCGTCTACTCGACAAAGACTATTAATGTCAACTAGATCGTCTAGCGTCTACTCGACAACGACTATTAATGTCAACTAATTCGTCTAGCGTCTACTCGGCAACGTCTATTAATGTCAACTAGTTCGTCTATCCTCTACTCGACAACTACTATTAATATCAATTAGTTCGTCTCGCATCTACTCGACAACGACTATTAATATCAACTAGTTCATGTAGTGTCTACTCGACAACGACTATTAATGTCAACTTGTTCGTATAGCATCTACTCGATAACGACTATTAATGTCTAATAGTTCGTCTATCCTCTACTCGACAACTACTATTAATATCAACTAGTTCGTCTCGTGTCTACTCGAAAATGACTATTAATGTCAACTAGTTCGTCTCGCGTCCACTCGACAACGACTATTAATGTCAACTAGTTCGTCTAGCGTCTACTCGACAACGACTATTAATGTCAACTAATTCGTCTAGCGTCTACTCGACAACGACTATTAATGTCAACTAGTTCTTCTATCCTCTACTCGACAACTACTATTAATATCAACTAGTTCGTCTCGCGTCTACTCGACAAAGACTATTGATGTCAACTAGTTCGTCTCGCGTCCACTCGACAACGACAATTAATGTCAACTAGTTCGTCTAGCGTCTACTCGACAACGACTATTAATATCATCTTGTTCGTGTAGCATCTACTCGACAACGACTATTAATGTCAACTAGTTCGTCCAGCGTCTACTCGACAACTAGTATTAATGTCAACTAGTTCGTCTAGAGTCTACTCGTCAACGACTATTAATGTCAACTATTTCGTATAGCCTCTACTCGACAACGACTATTAATATAAACTAGTTCGTCTAGCGTCTATTCGACAACGACTATTAATGTCAACTAGTTCGTCTAGCGGCTACTTGTCAAAGACTATTAATGTCCACTGGTTCGTCTAGCGTTTACACGACAACGACTATTAATGTCACCTAGTTCGTCTAGCGTCTACTCGACAACGATTATTAACGTCAACTAGTTCGTCTAGCGTCTACTCGACAACGACTATTAATGTCAACTAGTTCGTCTATCCTCTACTCGACAACTACTATTAATGTCAACTAGTTCGTCTCGCGTCTACTCGACAACGGCTATTAATGTCAACTAGTTCGTCTAGCGTCTACTCAACAACGATTATTAACGTCAACTAGTTCGTCTAGCGTCTACTCGAAAACGACTATTCATGTCAACTAGTTCGTCTATCCTCTACTCGACAACTACTATTAATGTCAACTAGTTCGTCTCGCGTCTACTCGACAACGGCTATTAATGTCAACTAGTTCGTCTCGCGTCCACTCGACAACGACTATTAATGTCAACTAGTTCGTGTAGCATCTACTCGACGACTATTAATGTCAACTAGTTCGTCTAGCGTCTACTCAACAACGACTATTAATGTCAACTAGTTCGTCTAGTGTCTACTCGACAACTAGTATTAATGTCAACTAGTTCGTCTAGTGTCTACTCGTCAACGACTATTAATGTCAACTAGTTCGTCTAGCGTCTACTCGACAACGACTATTAATATCAACCAGTTCGTCTAGCGTCTACTCGACAACGACTATTAATGTCAACTAGTTCGTCTCTCGTCTTGTCGACAACTACTGTTAATGTCAACTAGTTCGTCTTGCGTTTACTCGACAACTACTGTTAATATCAACTAGTTCGTCTCACGTCTACTCGACAAAGACTATTAATGTCAACTAGTTCGTCTCGCGTCCACTCGACAACGACAATTAATGTCAACTAGTTCGTCTAGCGTCTATTCGACAACGACTATTAATGTCAACTAGTTCGTCTAGCGGCTACTTGTCAATGATTATTAATGTCCACTGGTTCGTCTAGCGTTTACACGAAAACGACTATTAATGTCACCTAGTTCGTCTAGCGTCTACTCGACAACGATTATTAACGTCAACTAGTTCGTCTAGCGTCTACTCAACAACGACTATTAATGTCAACTAGTTCGTCTAGCGTCTACTCAACAACGACTATTAATGTCAACTAGTTCGTCTAGTGTCTACTCGACAACTACTATTAATGTCAACTAGTTCGTCTCGCGTCTACTCGACAACGGCTATTAATGTCAACTAGTTCGTTTCGCGTCCACTCGACAACGACTATTAATGTCAACTAGTTCGTGTAGCATCTACTCGACAACGACTATTAATGTCAACTAGTTCGTCTAGCGTCTACTCAACAACGACTATTAATGTCAACTAGTTCGTCTAGTGTCTACTCGACAACTAGTATTAATGTCAACTAGTTCGTCTAGTGTCTACTCGTCAACGACTATTAATGTCAACTAGTTCGTCTAGCGTCTACTCGACAACGACTATTAATATCAACCAGTTCGTCTAGCGTCTACTCGACAACGACTATTAATGTCTACTAGTTCGTCTAGCGTCTACTCATCAACGACTATTAATGTCAACTAGTTCGTCTCTCGTCTAGTCGACAACTACTATTAATGTCAACTAGTTCGTCTTGCGTCTACTCGACAACTACTGTTAATATCAACTAGTTCGTCTCGCGTCTACTCGACAAAGACTATTAATATCAACTAGTTCGTCTCGCGTCCACTCGACAACGACAATTAATGTCAACTAGTTCGTCTAGCGTCTATTCGACAACGACTATTAATGTCAACTAGTTCGTCTAGCGGCTACTTGTCAATGATTATTAATGTCCACTGGTTCGTCTAGCGTTTACACGACAACGACTATTAATGTCACCTAGTTCGTCTAGCGTCTACTCGACAACGATTATTAACGTCAACTAGTTCGTCTAGCGTCTACTCGACAACGACTATTAATGTCAACTAGTTCGTCTAGCGTCTACTCAACAACGACTATTAATGTCAACTAGTTCGTCTAGTGTCTACTCGACAACTACTATTAATGTCAACTAGTTCGTCTCGCGTCTACTCGACAACGGCTATTAATGTCAACTAGTTCGTCTCGCGTCCACTCGACAACGACTATTAATGTCAACTAGTTCGTGTAGCATCTACTCGACAACGACTATTAATGTCAACTAGTTCGTCTAGCGTCTACTCAACAACGACTATTAATGTCAACTAGTTCGTCTAGTGTCTACTCGACAACTAGTATTAATGTCAACTAGTTCGTCTAGTGTCTACTCGTCAACGACTATTAATGTCAACTAGTTCGTCTAGCGTCTACTCGACAACGACTATTAATATCAACCAGTTCGTCTAGCGTCTACTCGACAACGACTATTAATGTCTACTAGTTCGTCTAGCGTCTACTCATCAACGACTATTAATGTCAACTAGTTCGTCTCTCGTCTAGTCGACAACTACTATTAATGTCAACTAGTTCGTCTTGCGTCTACTCGACAACTACTGTTAATATCAACTAGTTCGTCTCGCGTCTACTCGAAAATGACTATTAATGTCAACTAGTTCGTCTCGCGTCCACTCGACAACGACAATTAATGTCAACTAGTTCGTCTAGCGTCTACTCGACAACGACTATTAATGTCAACTAATTCGTCTAGCGTCTACTCGACAACGACTATTAATGTCAACTAGTTCGTCTATCCTCTACTCGACAACTACTATTAATATCAACTAGTTCGTCTCGTGTCTACTCGAAAATGACTATTAATGTCAACTAGTTCGTCTCGCGTCCACTCGACAACGACTATTAATGTCAACTAGTTCGTCTAGCGTCTACTCGACAACGACTATTAATGTCAACTAATTCGTCTAGCGTCTACTCGACAACGACTATTAATGTCAACTAGTTCTTCTATCCTCTACTCGACAACTACTATTAATATCAACTAGTTCGTCTCGCGTCTACTCGACAAAGACTATTGATGTCAACTAGTTCGTCTCGCGTCCACTCGACAACGACAATTAATGTCAACTAGTTCGTCTAGCGTCTACTCGACAACGACTATTAATATCATCTTGTTCGTGTAGCATCTACTCGACAACGACTATTAATGTCAACTAGTTCGTCCAGCGTCTACTCGACAACTAGTATTAATGTCAACTAGTTCGTCTAGAGTCTACTCGTCAACGACTATTAATGTCAACTATTTCGTATAGCCTCTACTCGACAACGACTATTAATATAAACTAGTTCGTCTAGCGTCTATTCGACAACGACTATTAATGTCAACTAGTTCGTCTAGCGGCTACTTGTCAAAGACTATTAATGTCCACTGGTTCGTCTAGCGTTTACACGACAACGACTATTAATGTCACCTAGTTCGTCTAGCGTCTACTCGACAACGATTATTAACGTCAACTAGTTCGTCTAGCGTCTACTCGACAACGACTATTAATGTCAACTAGTTCGTCTATCCTCTACTCGACAACTACTATTAATGTCAACTAGTTCGTCTCGCGTCTACTCGACAACGGCTATTAATGTCAACTAGTTCGTCTAGCGTCTACTCAACAACGATTATTAACGTCAACTAGTTCGTCTAGCGTCTACTCGAAAACGACTATTCATGTCAACTAGTTCGTCTATCCTCTACTCGACAACTACTATTAATGTCAACTAGTTCGTCTCGCGTCTACTCGACAACGGCTATTAATGTCAACTAGTTCGTCTCGCGTCCACTCGACAACGACTATTAATGTCAACTAGTTCGTGTAGCATCTACTCGACGACTATTAATGTCAACTAGTTCGTCTAGCGTCTACTCAACAACGACTATTAATGTCAACTAGTTCGTCTAGTGTCTACTCGACAACTAGTATTAATGTCAACTAGTTCGTCTAGTGTCTACTCGTCAACGACTATTAATGTCAACTAGTTCGTCTAGCGTCTACTCGACAACGACTATTAATATCAACCAGTTCGTCTAGCGTCTACTCGACAACGACTATTAATGTCAACTAGTTCGTCTCTCGTCTTGTCGACAACTACTGTTAATGTCAACTAGTTCGTCTTGCGTTTACTCGACAACTACTGTTAATATCAACTAGTTCGTCTCACGTCTACTCGACAAAGACTATTAATGTCAACTAGTTCGTCTCGCGTCCACTCGACAACGACAATTAATGTCAACTAGTTCGTCTAGCGTCTATTCGACAACGACTATTAATGTCAACTAGTTCGTCTAGCGGCTACTTGTCAATGATTATTAATGTCCACTGGTTCGTCTAGCGTTTACACGAAAACGACTATTAATGTCACCTAGTTCGTCTAGCGTCTACTCGACAACGATTATTAACGTCAACTAGTTCGTCTAGCGTCTACTCAACAACGACTATTAATGTCAACTAGTTCGTCTAGCGTCTACTCAACAACGACTATTAATGTCAACTAGTTCGTCTAGTGTCTACTCGACAACTACTATTAATGTCAACTAGTTCGTCTCGCGTCTACTCGACAACGGCTATTAATGTCAACTAGTTCGTTTCGCGTCCACTCGACAACGACTATTAATGTCAACTAGTTCGTGTAGCATCTACTCGACAACGACTATTAATGTCAACTAGTTCGTCTAGCGTCTACTCAACAACGACTATTAATGTCAACTAGTTCGTCTAGTGTCTACTCGACAACTAGTATTAATGTCAACTAGTTCGTCTAGTGTCTACTCGTCAACAACTATTAATGTCAACTAGTTCGTCTAGCGTCTACTCGACAACGACTATTAATATCAACCAGTTCGTCTAGCGTCTACTCGACAACGACTATTAATGTCTACTAGTTCGTCTAGCGTCTACTCATCAACGACTATTAATGTCAACTAGTTCGTCTCTCGTCTAGTCGACAACTACTATTAATGTCAACTAGTTCGTCTTGCGTCTACTCGACAACTACTGTTAATATCAACTAGTTCGTCTCGCGTCTACTCGACAAAGACTATTAATATCAACTAGTTCGTCTCGCGTCCACTCGACAACGACAATTAATGTCAACTAGTTCGTCTAGCGTCTATTCGACAACGACTATTAATGTCAACTAGTTCGTCTAGCGGCTACTTGTCAATGATTATTAATGTCCACTGGTTCGTCTAGCGTTTACACGACAACGACTATTAATGTCACCTAGTTCGTCTAGCGTCTACTCGACAACGATTATTAACGTCAACTAGTTCGTCTAGCGTCTACTCGACAACGACTATTAATGTCAACTAGTTCGTCTAGCGTCTACTCAACAACGACTATTAATGTCAACTAGTTCGTCTAGTGTCTACTCGACAACTACTATTAATGTCAACTAGTTCGTCTCGCGTCTACTCGACAACGGCTATTAATGTCAACTAGTTCGTCTCGCGTCCACTCGACAACGACTATTAATGTCAACTAGTTCGTGTAGCATCTACTCGACAACGACTATTAATGTCAACTAGTTCGTCTAGCGTCTACTCAACAACGACTATTAATGTCAACTAGTTCGTCTAGTGTCTACTCGACAACTAGTATTAATGTCAACTAGTTCGTCTAGTGTCTACTCGTCAACGACTATTAATGTCAACTAGTTCGTCTAGCGTCTACTCGACAACGACTATTAATATCAACCAGTTCGTCTAGCGTCTACTCGACAACGACTATTAATGTCTACTAGTTCGTCTAGCGTCTACTCATCAACGACTATTAATGTCAACTAGTTCGTCTCTCGTCTAGTCGACAACTACTATTAATGTCAACTAGTTCGTCTTGCGTCTACTCGACAACTACTGTTAATATCAACTAGTTCGTCTCGCGTCTACTCGACAAAGACTATTAATGTCAACTAGTTCGTCTCGCGTCCACTCGACAACGACAATTAATGTCAACTAGTTCGTCTAGCGTCTACTCGACAACGACTATTAATGTCATCTCGTTCGTGTAGCATCTACTCGACAACGACTATTAATGTCAACTAGTTCGTCCAGCGTCTACTCGACAACTAGTATTAATGTCAACTAGTTCGTCTAGAATCTACTCGTCAACGACTATTAATGTCAACTATTTCGTCTAGCCTCTACTCGACAACGACTATTAATATGAACTAGTTCGTCTAGCGTCTATTCGACAACGACTATTAATATCAACTAGTTCGTCTAGCGGCTACTTGTCAATGACTATTAATGTCAACTGGTTCGTCTAGCGTTTACTCGACAACGACTATTAATGTCAACTAGATCGTCTAGCGTCTACTCGACAACGACTATTAATATCAACTAGTTCGTCTAGCTTCTACTCGACAACGACTATTAATGTCAACTAGTTCGTCTAGCGTCTACTCGTCAACGAGTATTAATGTCAACTAGTTCGTCTGCCGTCCACTCGACAACGACTATTAATGTCAACTAGTTCGTCTAGCGTCTATTCGACAACGACTATTAATATCAACTAGTTCGTCTAGCGGCTACTTGTCAATGACTATTAATGTCAACTGGTTCGTCTAGCGTTTACTCGACAACGACTATTAATGTCAACTAGATCGTCTAGCGTCTACTCGACAACGACTATTAATATCAACTAGTTCGTCTAGCTTCTACTCGACAACGACTATTAATGTCAACTAGTTCGTCTCGCGTCTACTCGACAACGGCTATTAATGTCAACTAGTTCGTCTGCCGTCCACTCGACAACGACTATTAATGTCAACTAGTTCGTCTAGCGTCTACTCGACAACGACTATTAATGTCAACTAGTTCGTGTAGCATCTATTCGACAACGACTATTAATGTCAACTAGTTCATCTAGCGTCTACTCAAAAACGACTATTAATGTCAACTAGTTCGTCTAGTGTCTACTCGACAACTAGTATTAATGTCAACTAGTTCGTCTAGGGTCTACTCCTCAACGACTATTAATGTCAACTAGTTCGTCTAGCGTCTACTCGACAACGACTATTAATATCAACTAGTTCGTCTAGCGTCTACTCGACAACGACAATTAATGTCAACTAGTTCGTCTAGCGTCTACTCGTCAACGACCATTAATGTCAACTAGTTCGTCTAGCGTCTACTCGTCAACGACTATTAATGTCAACTAATTCGTCTAGCGTCTACTCGGCAACGTCTATTAATGTCAACTAGTTCGTCTATCCTCTACTCGACAACTACTATTAATATCAATTAGTTCGTCTCGCGTCTACTCGACAACGACTATTAATATCAACTAGTTCATGTAGTGTCTACTCGACAACGACTATTAATGTCAACTTGTTCGTATAGCATCTACTCGACAACGACTATTAATGTCAAATAGTTCGTCTATCCTCTACTCGACAACTACTATTAATATCAACTAGTTCGTCTCGTGTCTACTCGACAACGACTATTAATGTCAACTAGTTCGTCTAGCGTCTACTCAACAACGACTATTAATGTCAACTAGTTCGTCTAGTGTCTACTCGACAACTAGTATTAATGTCAACTAGTTCGTCTAGTGTCTACTCGTCAACGACTATTAATGTCAACTAGTTCGTCTAGCGTCTACTCGACAACGACTATTAATATCAACCAGTTCGTCTAGCGTCTACTCGACAACGACTATTAATGTCTACTAGTTCGTCTAGCGTCTACTCATCAACGACTATTAATGTCAACTAGTTCGTCTCTCGTCTAGTCGACAACTACTATTAATGTCAACTAGTTCGTCTTGCGTCTACTCGACAACTACTGTTAATATCAACTAGTTCGTCTCGCGTCTACTCGACAAAGACTATTAATATCAACTAGTTCGTCTCGCGTCCACTCGACAACGACAATTAATGTCAACTAGTTCGTCTAGCGTCTATTCGACAACGACTATTAATGTCAACTAGTTCGTCTAGCGGCTACTTGTCAATGATTATTAATGTCCACTGGTTCGTCTAGCGTTTACACGACAACGACTATTAATGTCACCTAGTTCGTCTAGCGTCTACTCGACAACGATTATTAACGTCAACTAGTTCGTCTAGCGTCTACTCGACAACGACTATTAATGTCAACTAGTTCGACTAGCGTCTACTCAACAACGACTATTAATGTCAACTAGTTCGTCTAGTGTCTACTCGACAACTACTATTAATGTCAACTAGTTCGTCTCGCGTCTACTCGACAACGGCTATTAATGTCAACTAGTTCGTCTCGCGTCCACTCGACAACGACTATTAATGTCAACTAGTTCGTGTAGCATCTACTCGACAACGACTATTAATGTCAACTAGTTCGTCTAGCGTCTACTCAACAACGACTATTAATGTCAACTAGTTCGTCTAGTGTCTACTCGACAACTAGTATTAATGTCAACTAGTTCGTCTAGTGTCTACTCGTCAACGACTATTAATGTCAACTAGTTCGTCTAGCGTCTACTCGACAACGACTATTAATATCAACCAGTTCGTCTAGCGTCTACTCGACAACGACTATTAATGTCTACTAGTTCGTCTAGCGTCTACTCATCAACGACTATTAATGTCAACTAGTTCGTCTCTCGTCTAGTCGACAACTACTATTAATGTCAACTAGTTCGTCTTGCGTCTACTCGACAACTACTGTTAATATCAACTAGTTCGTCTCGCGTCTACTCGACAAAGACTATTAATGTCAACTAGTTCGTCTCGCGTCCACTCGACAACGACAATTAATGTCAACTAGTTCGTCTAGCGTCTACTCGACAACGACTATTAATGTCATCTCGTTCGTGTAGCATCTACTCGACAACGACTATTAATGTCAACTAGTTCGTCCAGCGTCTACTCGACAACTAGTATTAATGTCAACTAGTTCGTCTAGAATCTACTCGTCAACGACTATTAATGTCAACTATTTCGTCTAGCCTCTACTCGACAACGACTATTAATATGAACTAGTTCGTCTAGCGTCTATTCGACAACGACTATTAATATCAACTAGTTCGTCTAGCGGCTACTTGTCAATGACTATTAATGTCAACTGGTTCGTCTAGCGTTTACTCGACAACGACTATTAATGTCAACTAGATCGTCTAGCGTCTACTCGACAACGACTATTAATATCAACTAGTTCGTCTAGCTTCTACTCGACAACGACTATTAATGTCAACTAGTTCGTCTAGCGTCTACTCGTCAACGAGTATTAATGTCAACTAGTTCGTCTGCCGTCCACTCGACAACGACTATTAATGTCAACTAGTTCGTCTAGCGTCTATTCGACAACGACTATTAATATCAACTAGTTCGTCTAGCGGCTACTTGTCAATGACTATTAATGTCAACTGGTTCGTCTAGCGTTTACTCGACAACGACTATTAATGTCAACTAGATCGTCTAGCGTCTACTCGACAACGACTATTAATATCAACTAGTTCGTCTAGCTTCTACTCGACAACGACTATTAATGTCAACTAGTTCGTCTCGCGTCTACTCGACAACGGCTATTAATGTCAACTAGTTCGTCTGCCGTCCACTCGACAACGACTATTAATGTCAACTAGTTCGTCTAGCGTCTACTCGACAACGACTATTAATGTCAACTAGTTCGTGTAGCATCTATTCGACAACGACTATTAATGTCAACTAGTTCATCTAGCGTCTACTCAACAACGACTATTAATGTCAACTAGTTCGTCTAGTGTCTACTCGACAACTAGTATTAATGTCAACTAGTTCGTCTAGGGTCTACTCCTCAACGACTATTAATGTCAACTAGTTCGTCTAGCGTCTACTCGACAACGACTATTAATATCAACTAGTTCGTCTAGCGTCTACTCGACAACGACAATTAATGTCAACTAGTTCGTCTAGCGTCTACTCGTCAACGACCATTAATGTCAACTAGTTCGTCTAGCGTCTACTCGTCAACGACTATTAATGTCAACTAATTCGTCTAGCGTCTACTCGGCAACGTCTATTAATGTCAACTAGTTCGTCTATCCTCTACTCGACAACTACTATTAATATCAATTAGTTCGTCTCGCGTCTACTCGACAACGACTATTAATATCAACTAGTTCATGTAGTGTCTACTCGACAACGACTATTAATGTCAACTTGTTCGTATAGCATCTACTCGACAACGACTATTAATGTCAAATAGTTCGTCTATCCTCTACTCGACAACTACTATTAATATCAACTAGTTCGTCTCGTGTCTACTCGAAAATGACTATTAATGTCAACTAGTTCGTCTCGCGTCCACTCGACAACGATTATTAATGTCAACTAGTTCGTCTAGCGTCTACTCGACAACGACTATTAATGTCAACTAATTCGTCTAGCGTCTACTCGACAACGACTATTAATGTCAACAAGTTCGTCTATCCTCTACTCGACAACTACTATTAATATCAACTAGTTCGTCTCGCGTCTACTCGACAAAGACTATTAATGTCAACTAGTTCGTCTCGCGTTCACTCGACAACGACAATTAATGTCAACTAGTTCGTCTAGCGTCTACTCGATAACGACTATTAATATCATCTCGTTCGTGTAGCATCTACTCGACAACGACTATTAAAGTCAACTAGTTCGTCCAGCGTCTACTCGACAACTAGTATTAATGTCAACTAGTTCGTCTAGAGTCTACTCGTCAACGACTATTAATGTCAACTATTTCGTATAGCCTCTACTCGACAACGACTATTAATATAAACTAGTTCGTCTAGCGTCTATTCGACAACGACTACTAATGTCAACTAGTTCGTCTAGCGGCTACTTGTCAATGACTATTAATGTCCACTGGTTCGTCTAGCGTTTACACGACGACTATTAATGTCACCTAGTTCGTCTAGCGTCTACTCGACAACGATTATTAACGTCAACTAGTTCGTCTAGCGTCTACTCGACAACGACTATTAATGTCAACTATTTCGTCTAGCGTCTACTCAAAAACGACTATTCATGTCAACTAGTTCGTCTATCCTCTACTCGACAACTACTATTAATGTCAACTAGTTCGTCTCGCGTCTACTCGACAACGGCTATTAATGTCAACTAGTTCGTCTCGCGTCCACTCGACAACGACTATTAATGTCAACTAGTTCGTGTAGCATCTACTCGACGACTATCAATGTCAACTAGTTCGTCTAGCGTCTACTCAACAACGACTATTAATGTCAACTAGTTCGTCTAGTGTCTACTCGACAACTAGTATTAATGTCAACTAGTTCGTCTAGTGTCTACTCGTCAACGACTATTAATGTCAACTAGTTCGTCTAGCGTCTACTCGTCAACGACTATTAATGTCAACCAGTTCGTCTAGCGTCTACTCGACAACGACTATTAATGTCAACTAGTTCGTCTCTCGTCTTGTCGACAACTACTATTAATGTCAACTAGTTCGTCTTGCGTTTACTCGACAACTATTGTTAATATCAACTAGTTCGTCTCACGTCTACTCGACAAAGACTATTAATGTCAACTAGTTCGTCTCGCGTCCACTCGACAACGACAATTAATGTCAACTAGTTCGTCTAGCGTCTATTCGACAACGACTATTAATGTCAACTAGTTCGTCTAGCGGCTACTTGTCAATGATTATTAATGTCCACTGGTTCGTCTAGCGTTTACACGACAACGACTATTAATGTCACCTAGTTCGTCTAGCGTCTACTCGACAACGATTATTAACGTCAACTAGTTCGTCTAGCGTCTACTCGACAACGACTATTAATGTCAACTAGTTCGTCTAGCGTCTACTCAACAACGACTATTAATGTCAACTAGTTCGTCTAGTGTCTACTCGACAACTACTATTAATGTCAACTAGTTCGTCTCGCGTCTACTCGACAACGGCTATTAATGTCAACTAGTTCGTCTCGCGTCCACTCGACAACGACTATTAATGTCAACTAGTTCGTGTAGCATCTACTCGACAACGACTATTAATGTCAACTAGTTCGTCTAGCGTCTAATCAACAACGACTATTAATGTCAACTAGTTCGTCTAGTGTCTACTCGACAACTAGTATTAATGTCAACTAGTTCGTCTAGTGTCTACTCGTCAACGACTATTAATGTCAACTAGTTCGTCTAGCGTCTACTCGACAACGACTATTAATATCAACCAGTTCGTCTAGCGTCTACTCGACAACGACTATTAATGTCAACTAGTTCGTCTAGCGTCTACTCATCAACGACTATTAATGTCAACTAGTTCGTCTCTCGTCTAGTCAACAACTACTATTAATGTCAACTAGTTCGTCTTGCGTCCACTCGACAACTACTGTTAATATCAACTAGTTCGTCTCGCGTCTACTCGACAAAGACTATTAATGTCAACTAGTTCGTCTCGCGTCCACTCGACAACGACAATTAATGTCAACTAGTTCGTCTAGCGTCTACTCGACAACGACTATTAATGTCATCTCGTTCGTGTAGCATCTACTCGACAACGACTATTAATGTCAACTAGTTCGTCCAGCGTCTACTCGACAACTAGTATTAATGTCAACTAGTTCGTCTAGAGTCTACTCGTCAACGACTATTAATGTCAACTATTTCGTCTAGCCTCTACTCGACAACGACTATTAATATGAACTAGTTCGTCTAGCGTCTACTCGACAACGACTATTAATGTCAACTAGTTCGTGTAGCATCTACTCGACAACGACTATTAATGTCAACTAGTTCGTCTAGCGTCTACTCAACAACGACTATTAATGTCAACTAGTTCGTCTAGTGTCTACTCGACAACTAGTATTAATGTCAACTAGTTCGTCTAGTGTCTACTCCTCAACGACTATTAATGTCAACTAGTTCGTCTAGCGTCTACTCGACAACGACTATTAATATCAACTAGTTCGTCTAGCGTCTACTCGACAACGACAATTAATGTCAACTAGTTCGTCTAGCGCCTACTCGTCAACGACCATTAATGTCAACTAGTTCGTCTAGCGTCTACTCGTCAACGACTATTAATGTCAACTAATTCGTCCAGCGTCTACTCGTCAACGACTATTAATGTCAACTAGTTCGTCTAGCCTCTACTCGACAACGACTATTAATGTCATCTAGTTCGTCTAGCGTCTACTCGACAACGACTATTAATGTCAACTAGTTCGTCTAGCGTCTATTCGACAACGACTATTAATATCAACTAGTTCGTCTAGCGGCTACTTGTCAATGACTATTAATGTCAACTGGTTCGTCTAGCGTTTACTCGACAACGACTATTAATGTCAACTAGATCGTCTAGCGTCTACTCGACAACGACTATTAATATCAACTAGTTCGTCTAGCTTCTACTCGACAACGACTATTAATGTCAACTAGTTCGTCTCGCGTCTACTCGACAACGGCTATTAATGTCAACTAGTTCGTCTGCCGTCCACTCGACAACGACTATTAATGTCAACTAGTTCGTCTAGCGTCTACTCGACAACGACTATTAATGTCAACTAGTTCGTGTAGCATCTATTCGACAACGACTATTAATGTCAACTAGTTCATCTAGCGTCTACTCAACAACGACTATTAATGTCAACTAGTTCGTCTAGTGTCTACTCGACAACTAGTATTAATGTCAACTAGTTCGTCTAGGGTCTACTCCTCAACGACTATTAATGTCAACTAGTTCGTCTAGCGTCTACTCGACAACGACTATTAATATCAACTAGTTCGTCTAGCGTCTACTCGACAACGACAATTAATGTCAACTAGTTCGTCTAGCGTCTACTCGTCAACGACCATTAATGTCAACTAGTTCGTCTAGCGTCTACTCGTCAACGACTATTAATGTCAACTAATTCGTCTAGCGTCTACTCGGCAACGTCTATTAATGTCAACTAGTTCGTCTATCCTCTACTCGACAACTACTATTAATATCAATTAGTTCGTCTCGCGTCTACTCGACAACGACTATTAATATCAACTAGTTCATGTAGTGTCTACTCGACAACGACTATTAATGTCAACTTGTTCGTATAGCATCTACTCGACAACGACTATTAATGTCAAATAGTTCGTCTATCCTCTACTCGACAACTACTATTAATATCAACTAGTTCGTCTCGTGTCTACTCGAAAATGACTATTAATGTCAACTAGTTCGTCTCGCGTCCACTCGACAACGATTATTAATGTCAACTAGTTCGTCTAGCGTCTACTCGACAACGACTATTAATGTCAACTAATTCGTCTAGCGTCTACTCGACAACGACTATTAATGTCAACAAGTTCGTCTATCCTCTACTCGACAACTACTATTAATATCAACTAGTTCGTCTCGCGTCTACTCGACAAAGACTATTAATGTCAACTAGTTCGTCTCGCGTTCACTCGACAACGACAATTAATGTCAACTAGTTCGTCTAGCGTCTACTCGATAACGACTATTAATATCATCTCGTTCGTGTAGCATCTACTCGACAACGACTATTAAAGTCAACTAGTTCGTCCAGCGTCTACTCGACAACTAGTATTAATGTCAACTAGTTCGTCTAGAGTCTACTCGTCAACGACTATTAATGTCAACTATTTCGTATAGCCTCTACTCGACAACGACTATTAATATAAACTAGTTCGTCTAGCGTCTATTCGACAACGACTACTAATGTCAACTAGTTCGTCTAGCGGCTACTTGTCAATGACTATTAATGTCCACTGGTTCGTCTAGCGTTTACACGACGACTATTAATGTCACCTAGTTCGTCTAGCGTCTACTCGACAACGATTATTAACGTCAACTAGTTCGTCTAGCGTCTACTCGACAACGACTATTAATGTCAACTATTTCGTCTAGCGTCTACTCAAAAACGACTATTCATGTCAACTAGTTCGTCTATCCTCTACTCGACAACTACTATTAATGTCAACTAGTTCGTCTCGCGTCTACTCGACAACGGCTATTAATGTCAACTAGTTCGTCTCGCGTCCACTCGACAACGACTATTAATGTCAACTAGTTCGTGTAGCATCTACTCGACGACTATCAATGTCAACTAGTTCGTCTAGCGTCTACTCAACAACGACTATTAATGTCAACTAGTTCGTCTAGTGTCTACTCGACAACTAGTATTAATGTCAACTAGTTCGTCTAGTGTCTACTCGTCAACGACTATTAATGTCAACTAGTTCGTCTAGCGTCTACTCGTCAACGACTATTAATGTCAACCAGTTCGTCTAGCGTCTACTCGACAACGACTATTAATGTCAACTAGTTCGTCTCTCGTCTTGTCGACAACTACTATTAATGTCAACTAGTTCGTCTTGCGTTTACTCGACAACTATTGTTAATATCAACTAGTTCGTCTCACGTCTACTCGACAAAGACTATTAATGTCAACTAGTTCGTCTCGCGTCCACTCGACAACGACAATTAATGTCAACTAGTTCGTCTAGCGTCTATTCGACAACGACTATTAATGTCAACTAGTTCGTCTAGCGGCTACTTGTCAATGATTATTAATGTCCACTGGTTCGTCTAGCGTTTACACGACAACGACTATTAATGTCACCTAGTTCGTCTAGCGTCTACTCGACAACGATTATTAACGTCAACTAGTTCGTCTAGCGTCTACTCGACAACGACTATTAATGTCAACTAGTTCGTCTAGCGTCTACTCAACAACGACTATTAATGTCAACTAGTTCGTCTAGTGTCTACTCGACAACTACTATTAATGTCAACTAGTTCGTCTCGCGTCTACTCGACAACGGCTATTAATGTCAACTAGTTCGTCTCGCGTCCACTCGACAACGACTATTAATGTCAACTAGTTCGTGTAGCATCTACTCGACAACGACTATTAATGTCAACTAGTTCGTCTAGCGTCTAATCAACAACGACTATTAATGTCAACTAGTTCGTCTAGTGTCTACTCGACAACTAGTATTAATGTCAACTAGTTCGTCTAGTGTCTACTCGTCAACGACTATTAATGTCAACTAGTTCGTCTAGCGTCTACTCGACAACGACTATTAATATCAACCAGTTCGTCTAGCGTCTACTCGACAACGACTATTAATGTCAACTAGTTCGTCTAGCGTCTACTCATCAACGACTATTAATGTCAACTAGTTCGTCTCTCGTCTAGTCAACAACTACTATTAATGTCAACTAGTTCGTCTTGCGTCCACTCGACAACTACTGTTAATATCAACTAGTTCGTCTCGCGTCTACTCGACAAAGACTATTAATGTCAACTAGTTCGTCTCGCGTCCACTCGACAACGACAATTAATGTCAACTAGTTCGTCTAGCGTCTACTCGACAACGACTATTAATGTCATCTCGTTCGAGTAGCATCTACTCGACAACGACTATTAATGTCAACTAGTTCGTCCAGCGTCTACTCGACAACTAGTATTAATGTCAACTAGTTCGTCTAGAGTCTACTCGTCAACGACTATTAATGTCAACTATTTCGTCTAGCCTCTACTCGACAACGACTATTAATATGAACTAGTTCGTCTAGCGTCTACTCGACAACGACTATTAATGTCAACTAGTTCGTGTAGCATCTACTCGACAACGACTATTAATGTCAACTAGTTCGTCTAGCGTCTACTCAACAACGACTATTAATGTCAACTAGTTCGTCTAGTGTCTACTCGACAACTAGTATTAATGTCAACTAGTTCGTCTAGTGTCTACTCCTCAACGACTATTAATGTCAACTAGTTCGTCTAGCGTCTACTCGACAACGACTATTAATATCAACTAGTTCGTCTAGCGTCTACTCGACAACGACAATTAATGTCAACTAGTTCGTCTAGCGCCTACTCGTCAACGACCATTAATGTCAACTAGTTCGTCTAGCGTCTACTCGTCAACGACTATTAATGTCAACTAATTCGTCCAGCGTCTACTCGTCAACGACTATTAATGTCAACTAGTTCGTCTAGCCTCTACTCGACAACGACTATTAATGTCATCTAGTTCGTCTAGCGTCTACTCGACAACGATTATTAATATCAACTAGTTCGTCTAGCGTCTACTCGTCAACGACTATTAATGTCAACTAGTTCATCTAGCGTCTACTCGACAACGACTATTAATATCAACTAATTCGTGTAGCGTCTACTCGACAACGACTATTAATGTCTACTAGTTCGTCTAGCGTCTACTCATCAACGACTATTAATGTCAACTAGTTCGTCTCTCGTCTAGTCGACAACTACTATTAATGTCAACTAGTTCGTCTAGCGTCTACTCTTCAACGACTATTAATGTCAACTAGTTCGTCTTGCGTCTACTCGACAACTACTATTAATGTCAATTAGTTCGTCTAGCCTCTATTCGACAACGACTGTTAATGTCAACTAGTTCGTCTCGCGTCTACTCGACAACGACTATTAATGTCAACTAGTTCATGTACTGTCTACTCGACAACGACTATTAATGTCAACTTGTTCGTCTACCGTCTACTCGACAAAGACTATTAATGTCAACTAGATCGTCTAGCGTCTACTCGACAACGACTATTAATGTCAACTAATTCGTCTAGCGTCTACTCGGCAACGTCTATTAATGTCAACTAGTTCGTCTATCCTCTACTCGACAACTACTATTAATATCAATTAGTTCGTCTCGCGTCTACTCGACAACGACTATTAATATCAACTAGTTCATGTAGTGTCTACTCGACAACGACTATTAATGTCAACTTGTTCGTCTAGCATCTACTCGACAACGACTATTAATGTCAAATAGTTCGTCTATCCTCTACTCGACAACTACTATTAATATCAACTAGTTCGTCTCGTGTCTACTCGAAAATGACTATTAATGTCAACTAGTTCGTCTCGCGTCCACTCGACAACGACTATTAATGTCAACTAGTTCGTCTAGCGTCTACTCGACAACGACTATTAATGTCAACTAATTCGTCTAGCGTCTACTCGACAACGACTATTAATGTCAACTAGTTCGTCTATCCTCTACTCGACAACTACTATTAATATCAACTAGTTTGTCTCGCGTCTACTCGACAAAGACTATTAATGTCAACTAGTTCGTCTCGCGTCCACTCGACAACGACAATTAATGTCAACTAGTTCGTCTAGCGTCTACTCGACAACGACTATTAATATCATCTCGTTCGTGTAGCATCTACTCGACAACGACTATTAATGTCAACTAGTTCGTCCAGCGTCTACTCGACAACTAGTATTAATGTCAACTAGTTCGTCTAGAGTCTACTCGTCAACGACTATTAATGTCAACTATTTCGTATAGCCTCTACTCGACAACGACTATTAATATAAACTAGTTCGTCTAGCGTCTCTTCGACAACGACTATTAATGTCAACTAGTTCGTCTAGCGGCTACTTGTCAATGACTATTAATGTCCACTGGTTCGTCTAGCGTTTACACGACAACGACTATTAATGTCACCTAGTTCGTATAGCGTCTACTCGACAACGATTATTAATGTCAACTAGTTCGTCTAGCGTCTACTCGAAAACGACTATTCATGTCAACTAGTTCGTCTATCCTCTATTCGACAACGACTATTAATATCAACTAGTTCGTCTAGCGGCTACTTGTCAATGACTATTAATGTCAACTGTTTCGTCTAGCGTTTACTCGACAACGACTATTAATGTCAACTAGATCGTCTAGCGTCTACTCGACAACGACTATTAATATCAACTAGTTCGTCTAGCTTCTACTCGACAACGACTATTAATGTCAACTAGTTCGTCTAGCGTCTACTCGACAACGGCTATTAATGTCAACTAGTTCGTCTCGCGTCCACTCGACAACGACTATTAATGTCAACTAGTTCGTGTAGCATCTAATCGACAACGACTATTAATGTCAACTAGTTCGTCTAGCGTCTACTCAACAACGACTATTAATGTCAACTAGTTCGTCTAGTGTCTACTCGACAACTAGTATTAATGTAAACTAGTTCGTCTAGTGTCTACTCGTCAACGACTATTAATGTCAACTAGTTCGTCTAGCGTCTACTCGACAACGACTATTAATATCAACCAGTTCGTCTAGCGTCTACTCGACAACGACTATTAATGTCAACTAGTTCGTCTCTCGTCTTGTCGACAACTACTATTAATGTCAACTAGTTCGTCTTGCGTTTCCTCGACAACTACTGTTAATATCAACTAGTTCGTCTCACGTCTACTCGACAAAGACTATTAATGTCAACTAGTTCGTCTCGCGTCCACTCGACAACGACAATTAATGTCAACTAGTTCTTCTAGCGTCTATTCGACAACGACTATTAATGTCAACTAGTTCGTCTAGCGGCTACTTGTCAATGATTATTAATGTCCACTGGTTCGTCTAGCGTTTACACGACAACGACTATTAATGTCACCTAGTTCGTCTAGCGTCTACTCGACAACGATTATTAACGTCAACTAGTTCGTCTAGCGTCTACTCGACAACGACTATTAATGTCAACTAGTTCGTCTAGCGTCTACTCGAAAACGACTATTCATGTCAACTAGTTCGTCTATCCTCTACTCGACAACTACTATTAATGTCAACTAGTTCGTCTCGCGTCTACTCGACAACGGCTATTAATGTCAACTAGTTCGTCTCGCGTCCACTCGACAACGACTATTAATGTCAACTAGTTCGTGTAGCATCTACTCGACAACGACTATTAATGTCAACTAGTTCGTCTAGCGTCTACTCAACAACGACTATTAATGTCAACTAGTTCGTCTAGTGTCTACTCGACAACTAGTATTAATGTCAACTAGTTCGTCTAGTGTCTACTCATCAACGACTATTAAAGTCAACTAGTTCGTCTCTCGTCTAGTCGACAACTACTATTAATGTCAACTAGTTCGTCTTGCGTCTACTCGACAACTACTGTTAATATCAACTAGTTCGTCTCGCGTCTACTCGACAAAGACTATTAATGTCAACTAGTTCGTCTCGCGTCCACTCGACAACGACAATTAATGTCAACTAGTTCGTCTAGCGTCTACTCGACAACGACTATTAATGTCATCTCGTTCGTGTAGCATCTACTCGACAACGACTATTAATGTCAACTAGTTCGTCCAGCGTCTACTCGACAACTAGTATTAATGTCAACTAGTTCGTCTAGAGTCTACTCGTCAACGACTATTAATGTCAACTATTTCGTCTAGACTCTACTCGACAACGACTATTAATATGAACTAGTTCGTCTAGCGTCTATTCGACAACGACTATTAATATCAACTAGTTCGTCTAGCGGCTACTTGTCAATGACTATTAATGTCAACTGGTTCGTCTAGCGTTTACTCGACAACGACTATTAATGTCAACTAGATCGTCTAGTGTCTACTCGACAACGACTATTAATATCAACTAGTTCGTCTAGCTTCTACTCGACAACGACTATTAATGTCAACTAGTTCGTCTAGCGTCTACTCGTCAACGACTATTAATGTCAACTAGTTCGTCTGCCGTCCACTCGACAACGACTATTAATTTCAACTAGTTCGTCTAGCATCTACTCGACAACGACTATTAATGTCAACTAGTTCGTTTAGCATCTACTCGACAACGACTATTAATGTCAACTAGTTCGTCTAGCGTCTACTCAACAACGACTATTAATGTCAACTAGTTCGTCTAGTGTCTACTCGACAACTAGTATTAATGTCAACTAGTTCGTCTAGTGTCTACTCCTCAACGACTATTAATGTCAACTAGTTCGTCTAGCGTCTACTCGACAACGACTATTAATATCAACTAGTTCGTCTAGCGTCTACTCGACAACGACAATTAATGTCAACTAGTTCGTCTAGCGTCTACTCGTCAACGACCATTATTGTCAACTAGTTCGTCTAGCGTCTACTCGTCAACGACTATTAATGTCAACTAATTCGTCCAGCGTCTACTCGTCAACGACTATTAATGTCAACTAGTTCGTCTAGCCTCTACTCGACAACGACTATTAATGTCATCTAGTTCGTCTAGCGTCTACTCGACAACGATTATTAATATCAACTAGTTCGTCTAGAGTCTACTCGTCAACGACTATTAATGTCAACTAGTTCATCTAGCGTCTACTCGACAACGACTATTAATATCAACTAATTCGTGTAGCGTCTCCTCGACAACGACTATTAATGTCTACTAGTTCGTCTAGCGTCTACTCATCAACGACTATTAATGTCAACTAGTTCGTCTCTCGTCTAGTCGACAACTACTATTAATGTCAACTAGTTCGTCTTGCGTCTACTCGACAACTACTGTTAATATCAACTAGTTTGTCTAGCGGCTACTTGTCAATGACTATTAATATCAACTAGTTCGTCTAGCGTTTACTCGACAACGACTATTAATGTCAACTAGATCGTTTAGCGTCTACTCGACAACGACTATTAATATCAACTAGTTCGTCTAGCTTCTACTCGACAACGACTATTAATGTCAACTAGTTCGTCTAGCGTCTACTCGTCAACGACTATTAATGTCAACTAGTTCGTCTCGCGTCTAGTCAACAACTACTATTAAAATCAACTAGTTCGTCTAGCGTCTACTCGTCAACGACTATTAATGTCAACAAGTTCGTCTTGCGTCATCTCGACAACTACTATTAATATCAATTAGTTCGTCTAGCGTCTATTCGACAACGACTGTTAATGTCAACTAGTTCGTCTCGCGTCTACTCGACAACGACTATTAATGTCAACTAGTTCATGTAGTGTCTACTCGACAACGACTATTAATGTCAACTTGTTCGTCTACCGTCTACTCGACAAAGACTATTAATGTCAACTAGATCGTCTAACGTCTACTCGACAACGACTATTAATGTCAACTAATTCGTCTAGCGTCTACTCGGCAACGTCTATTAATGTCAACTAGTTCGTCTATCCTCTACTCGACAACTTCTATTAATATCAATTAGTTCGTCTCGCGTCTACTCGACAACGAATATTAATATCAACTAGTTCATGTAGTGTCTACTCGACAACGACTATTAATGTCAACTTGTTCGTCTAGCATCTACTCGACAACGACTATTAATGTCAAATAGTTCGTCTATCCTCTACTCGACAACTACTATTAATATCAACTAGTTCGTCTCGTGTCTACTCGAAAATGACTATTAATGTCAACTAGTTCGTCTCGCGTCCACTCGACAACGACTATTAATGTCAACTAGTTCGTCTAGCGTCTACTCGACAACGACTATTAATGTCAACTAATTCGTCTAGCGTCTACTCGACAACGACTATTAATGTCAACTAGTTCGTCTATCCTCTACTCGACAACTACTATTAATATCAACTAGTTCGTCTCGCGTCTACTCGACAAAGACTATTAATGTCAACTAGTTCGTCTCGCGTCCACTCGTCAACGACTATTAATGTCAACTAGTTCATCTAGCGTCTACTCGACAACGACTATTAATATCAACTAATTCGTGTAGCGTCTCCTCGACAACGACTATTAATGTCTACTAGTTCGTCTAGCGTCTACTCATCAACGACTATTAATGTCAACTAGTTCGTCTCTCGTCTAGTCGACAACTACTATTAATGTCAACTAGTTCGTCTTGCGTCTACTCGACAACTACTGTTAATATCAACTAGTTTGTCTAGCGGCTACTTGTCAATGACTATTAATATCAACTAGTTCGTCTAGCGTTTACTCGACAACGACTATTAATGTCAACTAGATCGTTTAGCGTCTACTCGACAACGACTATTAATATCAACTAGTTCGTCTAGCTTCTACTCGACAACGACTATTAATGTCAACTAGTTCGTCTAGCGTCTACTCGTCAACGACTATTAATGTCAACTAGTTCGTCTCGCGTCTAGTCAACAACTACTATTAATGTCAACTAGTTCGTCTAGCGTCTACTCGTCAACGACTATTAATGTCAACTAGTTCGTCTTGCGTCTACTCGACAACTACTATTAATGTCAATTAGTTCGTCTAGCGTCTATTCGACAACGACTGTTAATGTCAACTAGTTCGTCTCGCGTCTACTCGACAACGACTATTAATGTCAACTAGTTCATGTAGTGTCTACTCGACAACGACTATTAATGTCAACTTGTTCGTCTACCGTCTACTCGACAAAGACTATTAATGTCAACTAGATCGTCTAACGTCTACTCGACAACGACTATTAATGTCAACTAATTCGTCTAGCGTCTACTCGGCAACGTCTATTAATGTCAACTAGTTCGTCTATCCTCTACTCGAAAACTACTATTAATATCAATTAGTTCGTCTCGCGTTTACTCGACAACGAATATTAATATCAACTAGTTCATGTAGTGTCTACTCGACAACGACTATTAATGTCAACTTGTTCGTCTAGCATCTACTCGACAACGACTATTAATGTCAAATAGTTCGTCTATCCTCTACTCGACAACTACTATTAATATCAACTAGTTCGTCTCGTGTCTATTCGAAAATGACTATTAATGTCAACTAGTTCGTCTCGCGTCCACTCGACAACGACTATTAATGTCAACTAGTTCGTCTAGCGTCTACTCGACAACGACTATTAATGTCAACTAATTCGTCTAGCGTCTACTCGACAACGACTATTAATGTCAACTAGTTCGTCTATCCTCTACTCGACAACTACTATTAATATCAACTAGTTCGTCTCGCGTCTACTCGACAAAGACTATTAATGTCAACTAGTTCGTCTCGCGTCCACTCGACAACGACAATTAATGTCAACTAGTTCGTCTAGCGTCTACTCGACAACGACTATTAATATCATCTCGTTCGTGTAGCATCTACTCGACAACGACTATTAATGTCAACTAGTTCGTCCAGCGTCTACTCGACAACTAGTATTAATGTCAACTAGTTCGTCTAGAGTCTACTCGTCAACGACTATTAATGTCAACTATTTCGTATAGCCTCTACTCGACAACGACTATTAATATAAACTAGTTCGTCTAGCGTCTATTCGACGACAATTAATGTCAACTATTTCGTCTAGCGGCTACTTGTCAATGACTATTAATGTCCACTGGTTCGTCTAGCGTTTACACGACAACGACTATTAATGTATCCTAGTTCGTCTAGCGTCTACTCGACAACGATTATTAACGTCAACTAGTTCGTCTAGCGTCTACTCGACAACGACTATTAATGTCAACTAGTTCGTCTAGCGTCTACTCGAAAACGACTATTCATGTCAACTAGTTCGTCTATCCTCTACTCGACAACTACTATTAATATCAACTAGTTCGTCTCGCGTCTACTCGACAACGACTATTAATGTCAACTAGTTCGTCTCGCGTCCACTCGACAACGACTATTAATGTCAACTAGTTCATGTAGCATCTACTCGACAACGACTATTAATGTCAACTAGTTCGTCTAGCGTCTACTCAACAACGAATATTAATGTCAACTAGTTCGTCTAGTGTCTACTCGACAACTAGTATTAATGTCAACTAGTTCGTCTAGTGTCTACTCGTCAACGACTATTAATGTCAACTAGTTCGTCTAGCGTCTACTCGACAACGACTATTAATATCAACCAGTTCGTCTAGCGTCTACTCGACAACGACTATTAATGTCAACTAGTTCGTCTCTCGTCTTGTCGACAACTACTATTAATGTCAACTAGTTCGTCTTGCGTTTACTCGACAACTACTGTTAATATCAACTAGTTCGTCTCACGTCTACTCGACAAAGACTATTAATGTCAACTAGTTCGTCTCGCGTCCACTCGACAACGACAATTAATGTCAACTAGTTCGTCTAGCGTCTACTCGACAACGACTATTAATGTCATCTCGTTCGTGTAGCATCTACTCGACAACGACTATTAATGTCAACTAGTTCGTCCAGCGTCTACTCGACAACTAGTATTAATGTCAACTAGTTCGTCTAGAGTCTACTCTTCAACGACTATTAATGTCAACTATTTCGTCTAGCCTCTACTCGACAACGACTATTAATATGAACTAGTTCGTCTAGCGTCTATTCGACAACGACTATTAATGTCAACTAGTTCGTCTAGCGGCTACTTGTCAATGACTATTAATGTCAACTGGTTCGTCTAGCGTTTACACGACAACGACTATTAATGTCACCTAGTTCGTCTAGCGTCTACTCGACAACGATTATTAACGTCAACTAGTTCGTCTAGCGTCTACTCGACAACGACTATTAATGTCAACTAGTTCGTCTAGCGTCTACTCGACAACGACTATTAATGTCAACTAGTTCGTCTATCCTCTACTCGACAACTACTATTAATGTCAACTAGTTCGTCTCGCGTCTACTCGACAACGGCTATTAATGTCAACTAGTTCGTCTAGCCTCTACTAGACAACGACTATTAATGTCAACTAGTTCGTGTAGCATCTACTCGACAACGACTATTAATGTCAACTAGTTCGTCTAGCGTCTACTCAACAACGACTATTAATGTCAACTAGTTCGTCTAGTGTCTACTCGACAACTAGTATTAATGTCAACTAGTTCGTCTAGTGTCTACTCGTCAACGACTATTAATGTCAACTAGTTCGTCTAGCGTCTACTCGACAACGAATATTAATATCAACTAGTTCGTCTAGCGTCTACTCGACAACGACTATTAATTTCAACTAGTTCGTCTAGCGTCTACTCGTCAACGTCCATTAATGTCAACTAGTTCGTCTAGCGTCTACTCGTCAACGACTATTAATGTCAACTAATTCGTCCAGCCTCTACTCGTCAACGACTATTAATGTCAACTAGTTCGTCTAGCCTCTACTCGACAACGACTATTAATGTCATCTAGTTCGTCTAGCGTCTACTCGACATCGATTATTAATATCAACTAGTTCGTCTAACGTCTACTCGACAACGACTATTAATGTCTACTAGTTCGTCAAGCGTCTACTCATCAACGACTATTAATGTCAACTAGTTCGTCTCTCGTCTAGTCGACAACTACTATTAATGTCAACTAGTTCGTCTAGCGTCTACTCGACAACGACTATTAATGTCAACTAGTTCATCTATCCTCTACTCGACAACTACTATTAATGTCAAATAGTTCGTCTCGCGTCTACTCGACAACGGCTATTAATGTCAACTAGTTCGTCTCGCGTCCACTCGACAACGACTATTAATGTCAACTAGTTCGTCTAGAGTCTACTCGACAACGACTATTAATGTCAACTAGTTCGTGAAGCATCTACTCGACAACAATTATTAATATCAACTAGTTCGTCTAGCGTCTACTCGACAACGACTATTAATGTCTACTAGTTCGTCTAGCGTCTACTCGTCAACGACTTTTAATGTCAACTAGTTCGTCTCTCGTCTAGTCGACAACTACTATTAATGTCAACTAGTTCGTCTTGCGTCTACTCGACAACTACTGTTAATATCAACTAGTTTGTCTAGCGGTTACTTGTCAATGACTATTAATATCAACTAGTTCGTCTAGCGTTTACTCCACAACGACTATTAATGTCAACTAGATCGTCTAGCGTCTACTCGACAACGACTATTAATATCAACTAGTTCGTCTAGCTTCTACTCGAAAACGACTATTAATGTCAACTAGTTCGTCTAGCGTCTACTCGTCAACGACTATTAATGTCAACTAGTTCGTCTCGCGTCTAGTCGAAAAACTACTATTAATGTCAACTAGTTCGTCTAGCGTCTACTCGTCAACGACAATTAATGTAAACTAGTTCGTCTTGCGTCTACTCGACAACTACTATTAATGTCAATTAGTTAGTCTAGCATCTATTCGACAACGACTGTTAATGTCAACTAGTTCGTCTAGCGGCTACTCGATAACGACTGTTAATGTCAACTAGTTCGTCTAGCGGCTACTCGAAAACGACTGTTAATGTCAACTAGTTCTTCTAGCGTCTACCCGACAACGACTGTTAATGCAAACTAGTTCGTCTAGCGTCTATTCCACAACGACTATTAATGTCAACTACTTCGTCTAACGACTACTCGACAACGACTATTAATGTCAACTAGTTCGTCTAGCGGCTACTTGTCAATGACTATTAATGTCATCTAGTTCGTCTAGCGTTTACTCGACAACGACTATTAATGTCAACTAGTTCGTCTAGCGTCTACTCGACAACGACTATTAATGTCAACTAGTTCGTATAGCCTCTACTCGACAACGACTATTAATGTCAACTAGTTCGTCTATCCTCTACTCGTCAACTACTATTAATATCAACTAGTTCGTCTCGCGTCTACTCGACAAAGACTATTAATGTCAACTAGTTCGTCTCGCGTCCACTCGACAACGACAATTAATGTCAACTAGTTCGTGTAGCATCTACTCGACAACGACTATTAATGTCAACTAGTTCGTCTAGCGTCTTCTCAACAATGACTATTAATGTCAACTAGTTCTTCCAGCGTCCACTCGACAACTATTATTAATGTCAACTAGTTCGTCTAGAGTCTACTCGTCAAAGACTATTAATGTCAACTATTTCGTCTAGCCTCTACTCGACAACGACTATTAATATGAACTAGTTCGTCTAGCGTCTATTAGACAATGACTAGTAATGTCAACTAGTTCGTCTAGCGGCTACTTGTCAATGACTATTAATGTCAACTGGTTCGTCTAGCGTTTACACGACAACGACTATTAATGTCACCTAGTTCGTCTAGCGTCTACTCGACAACGATTATTAACGTCAACTAGTTCGTCTAGCGTCAACTCGACAACGACTATTAATGTCAACTAGTTCGTCTAGCGTCTACTCGACAACGACTATTAATGTCAACTAGTTCGACTATCCTCTACTCGACAACTATTATTAATGTCAACTAGTTCGTCTCGCGTCTACTCGACAACGGCTATTAATATCAACTAGTTCGTCTCGCGTCCACTCGACAACGACTATTAATGTCAACTAGTTCGTCTAGCGTCTACTCGACAACGACTATTACTGTCAACTAGTTCGTGTAGCATCTACTCGACAACGGCTATTAATGTCAACTAGTTCGTCTAGCGTCTACTCGTCAATGACTATTAATGTCAACTAGTTCGTCTCGCGTCTAGTCGACAACTACTATTAATGTCAACTAGTTCGTCTCGCGTCTACTCGACAACGGCTATTAATATCAACTAGTTCGTCTCGCGTCCACTCGACAACGACTATTAATGTCAATTAGTTCGTCTAGAGTCTACTCGACAACGACTATTAATGTCAACTAGTTCGTGTAGCATCTACTCGACAACGACTATTAATGTCAACTAGTTCGTCTAGCGTCTACTCAACAACGACAATTAATGTCAACTAGTTCGTCTAGTGTCTACTCGACAACTAGTATTAATGTCAACTAGTTCGTCTAGTGTCTACTCGTCAACGACTATTAATATCAACTAGTTCGTCTCTCGTCTAGTCGAAAACTACTATTAATGTCAACTAGTTCGTCTTGCGTCTACTCGACAACTACTGTTAATATCAACTAGTTTGTCTAGCGGCTACTTGTCAATGACTATTAATATCAACTAGTTCGTCTAGCATTTACTCGACAACGACTATTAATGTCAACTAGATCGTCTAGCGTCTACTCGACAACGACTATTAATATCAACTAGTTCGTCTAGCTTCTACTCGACAACGACTATTAATGTCAACTAGTTCGTCTAGCGTCTACTCTTCAACGACTATTAATGTCAACTAGTTCGTCTCGCGTCTAGTCGACAACTACTATTAATGTCTACTAGTTCGTCTAGCGTCTACTCGTCAACGACTTTTAATGTCAACTAGTTCGTCTCTCGTCTAGTCGACAACTACTATTAATGTCAACTAGTTCGTCTTGCGTCTACTCGACAACTACTGTTAATATCAACTAGTTTGTCTAGCGGTTACTTGTCAATGACTATTAATATCAACTAGTTCGTCTAGCGTTTACTCCACAACGACTATTAATGTCAACTAGATCGTCTAGCGTCTACTCGACAACGACTATTAATATCAACTAGTTCGTCTAGCTTCTACTCGTCAACGACTATTAATGTCAACTAGTTCGTCTCGCGTCTAGTCGAAAAACTACTATTAATATCAACTAGTTCGTCTAGCGTCTACTCGTCAACGACAATTAATGTAAACTAGTTCGTCTTGCGTCTACTCGACAACTACTATTAATGTCAATTAGTTAGTCTAGCATCTATTCGACAACGACTGTTAATGTCAACTAGTTCGTCTAGCGGCTACTCGATAACGACTGTTAATGTCAACTAGTTCGTCTAGCGGCTACTCGAAAACGACTGTTAATGTCAACTAGTTCTTCCAGCGTCTACCCGACAACGACTGTTAATGCAAACTAGTTCGTCTAGCGTCTATTCCACAAAAACTATTAATGTCAACTACTTCGTCTAACGACTACTCGACAACGACTATTAATGTCAACTAGTTCGTCTAGCGGCTACTTGTCAATGACTATTAATGTCATCTAGTTCGTCTAGCGTTTACTCGACAACGACTATTAATGTCAACTAGTTCGTCTAGCGTCTACTCGACAACGACTATTAATGTCAACTAGTTCGTATAGCCTCTACTCGACAACGACTATTAATGTCAACTAGTTCGTCTATCCTCTACTCGTCAACTACTATTAATATCAACTAGTTCGTCTCGCGTCTACTCGACAAAGACTATTAATGTCAACTAGTTCGTCTCGCGTCCACTCGACAACGACAATTAATGTCAACTAGTTCGTGTAGCATCTACTCGACAACGACTATTAATGTCAACTAGTTCGTCTAGCGTCTTCTCAACAACGACTATTAATGTCAACTAGTTCGTCCAGCGTCCACTCGACAACTAATATTAATGTCAACTAGTTCGTCTAGAGTCTACTCGTCAAAGAATATTAATGTCAACTATTTCGTCTAGCCTCTACTCGACAACGACTATTAATATGAACTAGTTCGTCTAGCGTCTATTAGACAACGACTATTAATGTCAACTAGTTCGTCTAGCGGTTACTTGTCAATGACTATTAATGTCAACTGGTTCGTCTAGCGTTTACACGACAACGACTATTAATGTCACCTAGTTCGTCTAGCGTCTACTCGACAACGATTATTAACGTCAACTAGTTCGTCTAGCGTCAACTCGACAACGACTATTAATGTCAACTAGTTCGTCTAGCGTCTACTCGACAACGACTATTAATGTCAACTAGTTCGACTATCCTCTACTCGACAACTATTATTAATGTCAACTAGTTCGTCTCGCGTCTACTCGACAACGGCTATTAATATCAACTAGTTCGTCTCGCGTCCACTCGACAACGACTATTAATGTCAACTAGTTCGTCTAGCGTCTACTCGACAACGACTATTAATGTCAACTAGATCGTGTAGCATCTACTCGACAACGGCTATTAATGTCAACTAGTTCGTCTAGCGTCTACTCGTCAACGACTATTAATGTCAACTAGTTCGTCTCGCGTCTAGTCGACAACTACTATTAATGTCAACTAGTTCGTCTCGCGTCTACTCGACAACGGCTAATAAAATCAACTAGTTCGTCTCGCGTCCACTCGACAACGACTATTAATGTCAATTAGTTCGTCTAGCGTCTACTCGACAACGACTATTAATGTCAACTAGTTCGTGTAGCATCTACTCGACAACGACTATTAATGTCAACTAGTTCGTCTAGCGTCTACTCAACAACGACTATTAATGTCAACTAGTTCGTCTAGTGTCTACTCGACAACTAGTATTAATGTCAACTAGTTCGTCTAGTGTCTACTCGTCAACGACTATTAATATCAACTAGTTCGTCTCTCGTCTAGTCGACAACTACTATTAATGTCAACTAGTTCGTCTTGCGTCTACTCGACAACTACTGTTAATATCAACTAGTTTGTCTAGCGGCTACTTGTCAATGACTATTAATATCAACTAGTTCGTCTAGCGTTTACTCGACAACGACTATTAATGTCAACTAGATCATCTAGCGTCTACTCGACAACGACTATTAATATCAACTAGTTCGTCTAGCTTCTACTCGACAACGACTATTAATGTCAACTAGTTCGTCTAGCGTCTACTCGTCAACGACTATTAATGTCAACTAGTTCGTCTCGCGTCTAGTCGACAACTACTATTAATGTCTACGAGTTCGTCTAGCGTCTACTCGTCAACGACTTTTAATGTCAACTAGTTCGTCTCTCGTCTAGTCGACAACTACTATTAATGTCAACTAGTTCGTCTTGCGTCTACTCGACAACTACTGTTAATATCAACTAGTTTGTCTAGCGGTTACTTGTCAATGACTATTAATATCAACTAGTTCGTCTAGCGTTTACTCCACAACGACTATTAATGTCAACTAGATCGTCTAGCGTCTACTCGACAACGACTATTAATATCAACTAGTTCGTCTAGCTTCTACTCGAAAACGACTATTAATGTCAACTAGTTCGTCTAGCGTCTACTCGTCAACGACTATTAATGTCAACTAGTTCGTCTCGCGTCTAGTCGAAAAACTACTATTAATGTCAACTAGTTCGTCTAGCGTCTACTCGTCAACGACAATTAATGTAAACTAGTTCGTCTTGCGTCTACTCGACAACTACTATTAATGTCAATTAGTTAGTCTAGCATCTATTCGACAACGACTGTTAATGTCCACTAGTTCGTCTAGCGGCTACTCGATAACGACTGTTAATGTCAACTAGTTCGTCTAGCGGCTACTCGAAAACGACTGTTAATGTCAACTAGTTCTTCTAGCGTCTACCCGACAACGACTGTTAATGCAAACTAGTTCGTCTAGCGTCTATTCCACAACGACTATTAATGTCAACTACTTCGTCTAACGACTACTCGACAACGACTATTAATGTCAACTAGTTCGTCTAGCGGCTACTTGTCAATGACTATTAATGTCATCTAGTTCGTCTAGCGTTTATTCGACAACGACTATTAATGTCAACTAGTTCGTCTAGCGTCTACTCGACAACGACTATTAATGTCAACTAGTTCGTATAGCCTCTACTCGACAACGACTACTAATGTCAACTAGTTCGTCTATCCTCTACTCGTCAACTACTATTAATATCAACTAGTTCGTCTCGCGTCTACTCGACAAAGACTATTAATGTCAACTATTTCGTCTCGCGTCCACTCGACAACGACAATTAATGTCACCTAGTTCGTGTAGCATCTACTCGACAACGACTATTAATGTCAACTAGTTCGTCTAGCGTCTTCTCAACAACGACTATTAATGTCAACTAGTTCGTCTAGCGTCTACTCGACAACGAATATTAATATCAACTAGTTCGTCTAGCGACTACTCGACAATGACTATTAATGTCAACTATTTCGTCTAGCGTCTACTCGTCAACGACTATTAATGTCATCTAGTTCGTCTAGCGTCTACTCGTCAACGACTATTAATGTCAACTAGTTCGTCTTGCGTCTACTCGACAACTACTATTAATGTCAATTAGTTCGTCTAGCGTCTATTCGACAACGACTGTTAATGTCAACTAGTTCGTCTCGCGTCTACTCGACAACGACTATTAATGTCAACTAGTTCATGTAGTGTCTACTCGACAACGACTATTAATGTCAACTTGTTCTTCTACCGTCTACTCGACAAAGACTATTAATGTCAACTAGATCGTCTAGCGTCTACTCGACAACGACTATTAATGTCAACTAATTCGTCTAGCGTCTACTCGGCAACGTCTATTAATGTCAACTAGTTCGCCTATCCTCTACTCGACAACTACTATTAATATCAATTAGTTCGTCTCGCGTCTACTCGACAACGACTATTAATATCAACTAGTTCATGTAGTGTCTACTCGACAACGACTATTAATGTCAACTTGTTCGTCTAGCATCTACTCGACAACGACTAATAATGTCAAATAGTTCGTCTATCCTCTACTCGACAACTACTATTAATATCAACTAGTTCGTCTCGTGTCTACTCGAAAATGACTATTAATGTCAACTAGTTCGTCTCGCGTCCACTCGACAACGACAATTAATGTCAACTGGTTCGTCTAGCGTTTACACGACAACGACTATTAATGTCACCTAGTTCGTCTAGCGTCTACTCGACAACGATTATTAACGTCAACTAGTTCGTCTATCCTCTACTCGTCAACGACTATTAATGTCAACTAATTCGTCTAGTGTCTACTCGACAACTAGTATTAATGTCAACTAGTTCGTCTAGTGTCTACTCGTCAACGACTATTAATGTCAACTAGTTCGTCTAGCGTCTACTCGACAACGACTATTAATATCAACTAGTTCGTCAAGCATCTACTCGACAACGACTATTAATGTCAACTAGTTCGTCTAGCGTCTACTCGTCAACGACCATTAATGTCAACTAGTTCGTCTAGCGTCTCCTCGACAACGACTATTAATGTCACCTAGTAAGTCTAGCGTCTACTCGACAACGATTATTAACGTCAACTAGTTCGTCTAGCGTCAACTCGACAACGACTATTAATGTCAACTAGTTCGTCTAGCGTCTACTCGACAATGACTATTAATGTCAACTAGTTCGACTATCCTCTACTCGACAACTACTATTAATGTCAACTAGTTCGTCTCGCGTCTACTCGACAACGGCTATTAATGTCAACTAGTTCGTCTCGCGTCCACTCGACAATGACTATTAATGTCAACTAGTTCGTCTAGCGTCTACTCGACAATGACTATTAATGTCAACTAGTTCGTGTAGCATCTACTCGACAACGGCTATTAATGTCAACTAGTTCGTCTAGCGTCTACTCTTCAACGACTATTAATGTCAACTAGTTCGTCTCGCGTCTAGTCGACAACTACTATTAATGTCAACTAGTTCGTCTCGCGTCTACTCGACAACGGCTATTAATGTCAACTAGTTCGTCTCGCGTCCACTCGACAACGACTATTAATGTCAACTAGTTCGTCTAGCGTCTACTCGACAACGACTATTAATGTCAACTAGTTCGTGTAGCATCTACTCGACAACGACTATTAATGTCAACTAGTTCGTCTATCCTCTACTCGACAACTACTATTAATGTCAACTACTTCGTCTAACGACTACTCGACAACGACTATTAATGTCAACTAGTTCATCTAGCGGCTACTCGAAAATGACTGTTAATGTCAACTAGTTCGTCTAGCGGCTACACGACAACGACTGTTAATGTCAACTAGTTCTTCTAGCGGCTACTCAACAACGATTGTTAATGCAAACTAGTTCGTCTAGCATCTATTCGACAACGACTATTAATGTCAACTACTTCGTCTAACGACTACTCGACAACGACTATTAATGTCAACTAGTTCGTCTAGCTTCTACTTGTCAATGACTATTAATGTCAACTAGTTCCTCTAGCGTTTACTCGACAACGACTATTAATGTCATCTAGTTCGTCTAGCGTCTACTCGACAACGACTATTAATATCAACTAGTTCGTCTAGCGTCTACTCGACAACGACTATTAATGTCTACTAGTTCGTCTAGCGTCTACTCGTCAACGACTATTAATATCAACTAGTTCGTCTCTCGTCTAGTCGACAACTACTATTAATGTCAACTAGTTCGTCTTGCGTCTACTCGACAACTACTATTAATGTCAATTAGTTCGTCTAGCGTCTACTCGACAACGACTATTAATGTCAACTAGTTCGTGTAGCATCTACTCGACAACGGCTATTAATGTCAACTAGTTCGTCTAGCGTCTACTCAAGAACGACTATTAATGTCAACTAGTTCGTCTAGTGTCTACTCGACAACTAGTATTAATGTCAACTAGTTCGTCTAGTATCTACTCGTCAACGACTATTAATGTCAATTAGTTCGTCTAGCGTCTACTCGACAACGACTATTAATATCAACTAGTTCGTCTAGTGTCTACTCGACAACGACTATTAATGTCAACTAGTTAGTCTAGCGTCTACTCGTCAACGACCATAAATGTCAACTAGTTCGTCTAGCGTCTACTCGTCAACAACTATTAATGTCAACTAATTCGTCTAGCCTCTACTCGACAACGACTATTAATGTCATCTAGTTCGTCTAGCGTCTACTCGACAACGATTATTAATATCAATTAGTTCGTCTAGCTTCTACTCGACAACGACTATTAATGTCTACTAGTTCGTCTAGCATCTACTCGTCAACGACTTTTAATGTCAACTAGTTCGTCTAGCGTCTACTCAACAACGACTATTAATGTCAACTAGTTCGTCTATCCTCTACTCGACAACTACTATTAATGTCAACTAGTTCGTCTTGCGTCTACTCGACAACTACTGTTAATATCAACTAGTTTGTCTAGCGGCGACTTGTCAATGAATATTAATATCAACTAGTTCGTCTAGCGTTTACTCGACAACGACTATTAATATCAACTAGTTCGTCTAGCGTCTATTCGACAACTAGTATTAATGTCAACTTGTTCGTCTAGTGTCTACTCGTCAACGACTATTAATGTCAACTAGTTCGTCTAGCGTCTACTCGACAACGACTACTAATATCAACTAGTTCGTCTAGCGTCTACTCGACAACGACTATTAATGTCAACTAATTCGTCTAGCGTCTACTCAACAACGACTATTAATGTCAACTAGTTCGTGTATCCTCTACTCGACAACTACTATTAATGTGAACTAATTCGTCTCGCGTCTACTCAAAAACGACTATTAATGCCAACTAATTCGTCTCGCGTCCACGCGACAACGACTATTAATGTCAACTAGTTCGTCTAGCATCTACTCGACAACGACTATTAATGTCAACTAGTTCGTCTAGCATCTACTCGACAACGACTATTAATGTCAACTAGTTCGTCTATCATCTACTCGACAACTACTATTAATGTCAACTTGTTCGTCTCGTGTCTACTCGACAACGACTATTAATGTCAACTAGTTCGTCTCGCGTCCACTCGACAACGACTATTAATGTCAACTATTTCGTCTAGCCTCTACTCGACAAAGAATATTAATGTCAACTAGATCGTCTAGCGTCTCCTCGACAACGGTTATTAATATCAACTTGTTCGTCTAGCGTCTACTCGACAACGACTATTAATATCAACTAGTTCGTCTAGCGTCTACTCGACAACGACTATTAATGTCAACTAGTTCGTCTAGCGTCTACTCGTCAACGACTATTAATGTCAACTAGTTCGTCTCGCGTCTAGTCGACAACTACTATTACTGTCAACTAGTTCGTCTAGCGTCTACTCGTCAACGACTATTAATGTCAACTAGTTCGTCTTGCGTCTACTCGACAACTACTATTAATGTCAATTAGTTCGTCTACCGTATATTCGACAACGACTGTTAATGTCAACTAGTTCGTCTAGCGGCTACTCGACAATGACTGTTAATGTCAACTAGTTCGTCTAGCGGCTACTCGATAACGACTGTTAATGTGAACTAGTTCGTCTAGCGGCTATTCGACAACGGCTGTTAATGTCAACTAGTTCGTCTAGCGGCTACTCGACAACGACTGTTAATGCAAACTAGTTCGTCTATCCTCTACTCGAAAACTACTATTAATGTCAACTAGTTCGTCTCGCGTCTACTTGACAACGGCTATTAATGTCAACTAGTTCGTCTCGCGTCCACTCGACAACGACTATTAATGTCAACTAGTTCGACTAGCGTCTACTCGACAACGACTATTAATGTCAACTAGTTCATGTAGCATCTACTCGACAACGACTATTAATGTCAACTAGTTCGTCTAGCGTCTACTCAACAACGACTATTAATGTCAACTAGTTCGTCTAGTGTCTATTTCGACAACTAGTATTAATGTCAACTAGTTCGTCTAGAGTCTACTCGTCAACGACTGTTAATATCAACTAGTTCGTCTAGCGTCTACTCGACAACGACTATTAATATCAACTAGTTCGTCTAGCGTCTACTCGACAACGACTATTAATGTCAACTAGTTCGTCTAGCGTCTACTCGACAACGACTTTCAATATCAACTAGTTCGTCTCGCGTCCACTCGACAACGACTATTAATGTCAACTAGTTCGACTAGCGTCTACTCGACAACGACTATTAATGTCAACTAGTTCATGTAGCATCTACTCGACAACGACTATTAATGTCAACTAGTTCGTCTAGCGTCTACTCAACAACGACTATTAATGTCAACTAGTTCGTCTAGTGTCTACTCGACAACTAGTATTAATGTCAACTAGTTCGTCTAGAGTCTACTCGTCAACGACTGTTAATATCAACTAGTTCGTCTAGCGTCTACTCGACAACGACTATTAATATCAACTAGTTCGTCTAGCGTCTACTCGACAACGACTATTAATGTCAACTAGTTCGTCTAGCGTCTACTCGACAACGACTTTTAATGTTAACTAATTCGTCTAGCGTCTACACGACAACGACTATTAATGTCTACTAGTTCGTCTAGCATCTACTCGTCAACGACTTTTAATGTCAACTAGTTCGTCTCTCGTCTAGTCGACAACTACTATTAATGTCAACTAGTTCGTCTTGCGTCTACTCGACATCTACTGTTAATATCAACTAGTTTGTCTAGCGGCTACTTGTCAATGAATATTAATATCAACTAGTTCGTCTAGCGTTTACTCGACAACGACTATTAATATCAACTAGTTCGTCTAGCGTCTACTCGACAAAGATTATTAATGTCAACTAGTTCGTCTAGCTTCTACTCAACAACGACTATTAATGTCAACTAGTTCGTCTATCCTCTACTCGACAACTACTATTAATGTCAACTAGTTCGTCTTGCGTCTACTCGACAACTACTGTTAATATCAACTAGTTTGTCTAGCGGCTACTTGTCAATGAATATTAATATCAACTAGTTCGTCTAGCGTTTACTCGACAACGACTATTAATATCAACTAGTTCGTCTAGCGTCTACTCGACAACTAGTATTAATGTCAACTAGTTCGTCTAGTGTCTACTCGTCAACGACTATTAATGTCAACTAGTTCGTCTAGCGTCTACTCGACAACGACTATTAATATCAACTAGTTCGTCTAGCGTCTACTCGACAACGACTATTAATGTCAACTAATTCGTCTAGCGTCTACTCAACAACGACTATTAATGTCAACTAGTTCGTCTATCCTCTATTCGACAACTACTATTAATGTGAACTAGTTCGTCTCGCGTCTACTCAAAAACGACTATTAATGCCAACTAATTCGTCTTGCGTCCACGCGACAAAGACTATTAATGTCAACTAGTTCGTCTAGCATCTACTCGACAACGACTATTAATGACAACTAGTTCGTCTAGCATCTACTCGACAACGACTATTAATGTCAACTAGTTCGTCTATCATCTACTCGACAACTACTATTAATGTCAACTTGTTCGTCTCGTGTCTACTCGACAACAACTATTAATGTCAACTAGTTCGTCTCGCGTCCACTCGACAACGACTATTAATGTCAACTATTTCGTCTAGCCTCTACTCGACAAAGAATATTAATGTCAACTAGATCGTCTAGCGTCTACTCGACAACGGTTATTAATATCAACTTGTTCGTCTAGGGTCTACTCGACAACGACTATTAATATCAACTAGTTCGTCTAGCGTCTACTCGACAACGACTATTAATGTCAACTAGTTCGTCTAGCGTCTACTCGTCAACGACTATTAATGTCAACTAGTTCGTCTCGCGTCTAGTCGACAACTACTATTAATGTCAACTAGTTCGTCTAGCGTCTACTCGTCAACGACTATTAATGTCAACTAGTTCGTCTTGCGTCTACTCGACAACTACTATTAATGTCAATTAGTTCGTCTACCGTCTATTCGACAACGACTGTTAATGTCAACTAGTTCGTCTAGCGGCTACTCGACAATGACTGTTAATGTCAACTAGTTCGTCTAGCGGCTACTCGATAACGACTGTTAATGTCAACTAGTTCGTCTAGCGGCTACTCGACAACGGCTGTTAATGTCAACTAGTTCGTCTAGCGGCTACTCGACAACGACTGTTAATGCAAACTAGTTCATCTATCCTCTACTCGACAACTACTATTAATGTCAACTAGTTCGTCTCGCGTCTACTCGACAACGGCTATTAAAGTCAACTAGTTCGTCTCGCGTCCACTCGACAACGACTATTAATGTCAACTAGTTCGACTAGCGTCTACTCGACAACGACTATTAATGTCAACTAGTTCATGTAGCATCTACTCGACAACGACTATTAATGTCAACTATTTCGTCTAGCGTCTACTCAACAACGACTATTAATGTCAACTAGTTCGTCTAGTGTCTACTCGACAACTAGTATTAATGTCAACTAGTTCGTCTAGAGTCTACTCGTCAACGACTGTTAATATCAACTAGTTCGTCTAGCGTATACTCGACAACGACTATTAATATCAACTAGTTCGTCTAGCGTCAACTCGACAACGACTATTAATGTCAACTAGTTCGTCTAGCGTCTACTCGACAACGACTTTTAATGTCAACTAGTTCGTCTCGCGTCCACTCGACAACGACTATTAATGTCAACTAGTTCGACTAGCGTCTACTCGACAACGACTATTAATATCAACTAGTTCATGTAGCATCTACTCGACAACGACTATTAATGTCAAATAGTTCGTCTAGCGTCTACTCAACAACGACTATTAATGTCAACTAGTTCGTCTAGTGTCTACTCGACAACTAGTATTAATGTCAACTAGTTCGTCTAGAGTCTACTCGTCAACGACTGTTAATATCAACTAGTTCGTCTAGCGTCTACTCGACAACGACTATTAATGTCTACTAGTTCGTCTAGCGTCTACTCGTCAACGACTATTAATGTCAACTAGTTCGTCTCTCGTCTAGTCGACAACTACTATTAATGTCAACTAGTTCGTCTTGCGTCTACTCGACAACTACTATTAATGTCAATTAGTTCGTCTAGCGTCTACTCGACAACGACTATTAAAGTCAACTAGTTCGTGTAGCATCTACTCGACAACGGCTATTAATGTCAACTAGTTCGTCTAGCGTCTACTCAAGAACGACTATTAATGTCAACTAGTTCGTCTAGTGTCTACTCGACAACTAGTATTAATGTCAACTAGTTCGTCTAGTATCTACTCGTCAACGACTATTAATGTCAACTAGTTCGTCTAGCGTCTACTCGACAACGACTATTAATATCAACTAGTTCGTCTAGTGTCTACTCGACAACGACTATTAATGTCAACTAGTTAGTCTAGCGTCTACTCGTCAACGACCATAAATGTCAACTAGTTCGTCTAGCGTCTACTCGTCAACGACTATTAATATCAACTAATTCGTCTAGCCTCTACGCGACAACGACTATTAATGTCATCTAGTTCGTCTAGCGTCTACTCGACAACGATTATTAATATCAACTAGTTCGTCTAGCGTCTACTCGACAACGACTATTAATGTCTACTAGTTCGTCTAGCATCTACTCGTCAACGACTTTTAATGTCAACTAGTTCGTCTCTCGTCTAGTCGACAACTACTATTAATGTCAACTAGTTCGTCTTGCGTCTACTCGACAACTACTGTTAATATCAACTAGTTTGTCTAGCGGCTACTTGTCAATGAATATTAATATCAACTAGTTCGTCTAGCGTTTACTCGACAACGACTATTAATATCAACTAGTTCGTCTAGCGTCTACTCGACAAAGAATATTAATGTCAACTAGTTCGTCTAGCGTCTACTCAACAACGACTATTAATGTCAACTAGTTCGTCTATCGTCTACTCGACAACTACTATTAATGTCAACTAGTTCGTCTTGCGTCTACTCGACAACTACTGTTAATATCAATTAGTTTGTCTAGCGGCGACTTGTCAATGAATATTAATATCAACTAGTTCGTCTAGCGTTTACTCGACAACGACTATTAATATCAACTAGTTCGTCTAGCGTCTACTCGACAACTAGTATTAATGTCAACTTGTTCGTCTAGTGTCTACTCGTCAACGACTATTAATGTCAACTAGTTCGTCTAGCGTCTACTCGACAACGACTATTAATATCAACTAGTTCGTCTAGCGTCTACTCGACAACGACTATTAATGTCAACTAATTCGTCTAGCGTCTACTCAACAACGACTATTAATGTCAACTAGTTCGTCTATCCTCTACTCGACAACTACTATTAATGTGAACTAGTTCGTCTCGCGTCTACTCAAAAACGACTATTAATGCCAACTAATTCGTCTCGCGTCCACGCGACAACGACTATTAATGTCAACTAGTTCGTCTAGCATCTACTCGACAACGACTATTAATGTCAACTAGTTCGTCTAGCATCTACTCGACAACGACTATTAATGTCAACTAGTTCGTCTATCATCTACTCGACAACTACTATTAATGTCAACTTGTTCGTCTCGTGTCTACTCGACAACGACTATTAATGTCAACTAGTTCGTCTCGCGTCCTCTCGACAACGACTATTAATTTCAACTATTTCGTCTAGCCTCTACTCGACAAAGAATATTAATGTCAACTAGATCGTCTAGCGTCTACTCGACAACGGTTATTAATATCAACTTGTTCGTCTAGCGTCTACTCGACAACGACTATTAATATCAACTAGTTCGTCTAGCGTCTACTCGACAACGACTATTAATGTCAACTAGTTCGTCTAGCGTCTACTCGTAAACGACTATTAATGTCAACTAGTTCGTCTCGCGTCTAGTCGACAACTACTATTAATGTCAACTAGTTCGTCTAGCGTCTACTCGTCAACGACTATTAATGTCAACTAGTTCGTCTTGCGTCTACTCGACAACTACTATTAATGTCAATTAGTTCGTCAACCTCTATTCGACAACGACTGTTAATGTCAACTAGTTCGTCTAGCGGCTACTCGACAATGACTGTTAATGTCAACTAGTTCGTCTAGCGGCTACTCGATAACGACTGTTAATGTCAACTAGTTCGTCTAGCGGCTACTCGACAACGGCTGTTAATGTCAACTAGTTCGTCTAGCGGCTACTCGACAACGACTGTTAATGCAAACTAGTTCGTCTATCCTCTACTCGACAACTACTATTAATGTCAACTAGTTCGTCTCGCGTCTACTCGACAACGGCTATTAATGTCAACTAGTTCGTCTCGCGTCCACTCGACAACGACTATTAATGTCAACTAGTTCGACTAGCGTCTACTCGACAACGACTATTAATGTCAACTAGTTCATGTAGCATCTACTCGACAACGACTATTAATGTCAACTAGTTCGTCTAGCGTCTACTCAACAACGACTATTAATGTCAAATAGTTCGTCTAGTGTCTACTCGACAACTAGTATTAATTTCAACTAGTTCGTCTAGAGTCTACTCGTCAACGACTGTTAATATCAACTAGTTCGTCTAGCGTCTACTCGACAACGACTATTAATATCAACTAGTTCGTCTAGCGTCTACTCGACAACGACTATTAATGTCAACTAGTTCGTCTAGCGTCTACTCGACAACGACTTTTAATATCAACTAGTTCGTCTCGCGTCCACTCGACAACGACTATTAATGTCAACTAGTTCGACTAGCGTCTACTCGACAACGACTATTAATGTCAACTAGTTCATGTAGCATCTACTCGACAACGACTATTAATGTCAACTAGTTCGTATAGCGTCTACTCAACAACGACTATTAATGTCAACTAGTTCGTCTAGTGTCTACTCGACAACTAGTATTAATGTCAACTAGTTCGTCTAGAGTCTACTCGTCAACGACTGTTAATATCAACTAGTTCGTCTAGCGTCTACTCGACAACGACTATTAATATCAACTAGTTCGTCTAGCGTCTACTCGACAACGACTATTAATGTCAACTAGTTCGTCTAGCGTCTACTCGACAACGACTTTTAATGTTAACTAATTCGTCTAGCGTCTACACGACAACGACTATTAATGTCTACTAGTTCGTCTAGCATCTACTCGTCAACGACTTTTAATGTCAACTAGTTCGTCTCTCGTCTAGTCGACAACTACTATTAATGTCAACTAGTTCGTCTTGCGTCTACTCGACAACTACTGTTAATATCAACTAGTTTGTCTAGCGGCTACTCGTCAATGAATATTAATATCAACTAGTTCGTCTAGCGTTTACTCGACAACGACTATTAATATCAACTAGTTCGTCTAGCGTCTACTCGACAAAGACTATTAATGTCAACTAGTTCGTCTAGCGTCTACTCAACAACGACTATTAATGTCAACTAGTTCGTCTATCCTCTACTCGACAACTACTATTAATGTCAACTAGTTCGTCTTACGTCTACTCGACAACTACTGTTAATATCAACTAGTTTGTCTAGCGGCTACTTGTCAATGAATATTAATATCAACTAGTTCGTCTAGCGTTTACTCGACAACGACTATTAATATCAACTAGTTCGTCTAGCGTCTACTCGACAACTAGTATTAATGTCAACTAGTTCGTCTAGTGTCTACTCGTCAACGACTATTAATGTCAACTAGTTCGTCTAGCGTCTACTCGACAACGACTATTAATATCAACTAATTCGTCTAGCGTCTACTCGACAACGACTATTAATGTCAACTAATTCGTCTAGCGTCTACTCAACAACGACTATTAATGTCAACTAGTTCGTCTCGCGTCTAGTCGACAACTACTATTAATGTCAACTAGTTCGTCTCGCGTCTACTCGACAACGGCTATTAATGTCAACTAGTTCGTCTCGCGTCCACTCGACAACGACTATTAATGTCAACTAGTTCGTCTAGCGTCTACTCGACAACGAATATTAATGTCAACTAGTTCGTGTAGCATCTACTCGACAACGACTATTAATGTCAACTAGTTCGTCTATCCTCTACTCGACAACTACTATTAATGTCAACTACTTCGTCTAACGACTACTCGACAACGACTATTAATGTCAAGTAGTTCGTCTAGCGGCTACTCGAAAATGACTGTTAATGTCAACTAGTTCGTCTAGCGGCTACTCGACAACGACTGTTAATGTCAACTAGTTCTTCTAGCGGCTACTCAACAACGATTGTTAATGCAAACTAGTTCGTCTAGCGTCTATTCGACAACGACTATTAATGTCAACTACTTCGTCTAACGACTACTCGACAACGACTATTAATGTCAACTAGTTCGTCTAGCTTCTACTTGTCAATGACTATTAATGTCAACTAGTTCCTCTAGCGTTTACTCGACAACGACTATTAATATCAACTAGTTCGTCTAGCGTCTACTCGACAACGACTATTAATATCAACTAGTTCGTCTAGCGTCTACTCGACAACGACTATTAATGTCAACTAGTTCGTCTAGCGTCTACTCGACAACGACTTTTAATGTTAACTAATTCGTCTAGCGTCTACACGACAACGACTATTAATGTCTACTAGTTCGTCTAGCATCTACTCGTCAACGACTTTTAATGTCAACTAGTTCGTCTCTCGTCTAGTCGACAACTACTATTAATGTCAACTAGTTCGTCTTGCGTCTACTCGACAACTACTGTTAATATCAACTAGTTTGTCTAGCGGCTACTTGTCAATGAATATTAATATCAACTAGTTCGTCTAGCGTTTACTCGACAACGACTATTAATATCAACTAGTTCGTCTAGCGTCTACTCGACAAAGACTATTAATGTCAACTAGTTCGTCTAGCGTCTACTCAACAACGACTATTAATGTCAACTAGTTCGTCTATCCTCTACTCGACAACTACTATTAATGTCAACTAGTTCGTCTTGCGTCTACTCGACAACTACTGTTAATATCAACTAGTTTGTCTAGCGGCTACTTGTCAATGAATATTAATATCAACTAGTTCGTCTAGCGTTTACTCGACAACGACTATTAATATCAACTAGTTCGTCTAGCGTCTACTCGACAACTAGTATTAATGTCAACTAGTTCGTCTAGTGTCTACTCGTCAACGACTATTAATGTCAACTAGTTCGTCTAGCGTCTACTCGACAACGACTATTAATATCAACTAGTTCGTCTAGGGTCTACTCGACAACGACTATTAATGTCAACTAATTCGTCTAACGTCTACTCAACAACGACTATTAATGTCAACTAGTTCGTCTATCCTCTACTCGACAACTACTATTAATGTGAACTAGTTCGTCTCGCGTCTACTCAAAAACGACTATTAATGCCAACTAATTCGTCTCGCGTCCACGCGACAACGACTATTAATGTCAACTAGTTCGTCTAGCATCTACTCGACAACGACTATTAATGACAACTAGTTCGTCTAGCATCTACTCGACAACGACTATTAATGTCAACTAGTTCGTCTATCATCTACTCGACAACTACTATTAATGTCAACTTGTTCGTCTCGTGTCTACTCGACAACAACTATTAATGTCAACTAGTTCGTCTCGCGTCCACTCGACAACGACTATTAATGTCAACTATTTCGTCTAGCCTCTACTCGACAAAGAATATTAATGTCAACTAGATCGTCTAGCGTCTACTCGACAACGGTTATTAATATCAACTTGTTCGTCTAGCGTCTACTCGACAACGACTATTAATATCAACTAGTTCGTCTAGCGTCTACTCGACAACGACTATTAATGTCAACTAGTTCGTCTAGCGTCTACTCGTCAACGACTATTAATGTCAACTAGTTCGTCTCGCGTCTAGTCGACAACTACTATTAATGTCAACTAGTTCGTCTAGCGTCTACTCGTCAACGACTATTAATGTCAACTAGTTCGTCTTGCGTCTACTCGACAACTACTATTAATGTCAATTAGTTCGTCTACCGTCTATTCGACAACGACTGTTAATGTCAACTAGTTCGTCTAGCGGCTACTCGACAATGACTGTTAATGTCAACTACTTCGTCTAGCGGCTACTCGATAACGACTGTTAATGTCAACTAGTTCGTCTAGCGGCTACTCGACAACGACTGTTAATGCAAACTAGTTCGTCTATCCTCTACTCGACAACTACTATTAATGTCAACTAGTTCGTCTCGCGTCTACTCGACAACGGCTATTAATGTCAACTAGTTCGTCTCGCGTCCACTCGACAACGACTATTAATGTCAACTAGTTCGACTAGCGTCTACTCGACAACGACTATTAATGTCAACTAGTTCATGTAGCATCTACTCGACAACGACTATTAATGTCAACTAGTTCGTCTAGCGTCTACTCAACAACGACTATTAATGTCAACTAGTTCGTCTAGTGTCTACTCGACAACTAGTATTAATGTCAACTAGTTCGTCTAGAGTCTACTCGTCAACGACTGTTAATATCAACTAGTTCGTCTAGCGTCTACTCGACAACGACTATTAATATCAACTAGTTCGTCTAGCGTCTACTCGACAACGACTATTAATGTCAACTAGTTCGTCTAGCGTCTACTTGACAACGACTTTTAATGTCAACTAGTTCGTCTCGCGTCCACTCGACAACGACTATTAATGTCAATTAGTTCAACTAGCGTCTACTCGACAACGACTATTAATGTCAACTAGTTCATGTAGCATCTACTCGACAACGACTATTAATGTCAACTAGTTCGTCTAGCGACTACTCAACAACGACTATTAATGTCAACTAGTTCGTCTAGTGTCTACTCGACAACTAGTATTAATGTCAACTAGTTCGTTTAGAGTCTACTCTTCAACGACTGTTAATATCAACTAGTTCGTCTAGCGTCTACTCGACAACGACTATTAATGTCTACTAGTTCGTCTAGCGTCTACTCGTCAACGACTATTAATGTCAACTAGTTCGTCTCTCGTCTAGTCGACAACTACTATTAATGTCAACTAGTTCGTCTTGCGTCTACTCGACAACTACTATTAATGTCAATTAGTTCGTCTAGCGTCTACTCGACAACGACTATTAATGTCAACTAGTTCGTGTAGCATCTACTCGACAACGGCTATTAATGTCAACTAGTTCGTCTAGCGTCTACTCAAGAACGACTATTAATGTCAACTAGTTCGTCTAGTGTCTACTCGACAACTAGTATTAATGTCAACTAGTTCGTCTAGAGTCTACTCGTCAACGACTGTTAATATCAACTAGTTCGTCTAGCGTATACTCGACAACGACTATTAATATCAACTAGTTCGTCTAGCGTCAACTCGACAACGACTATTAATGTCAACTAGTTCGTCTAGCGTCTACTCGACAACGACTTTTAATGTCAACTAGTTCGTCTCGCGTCCACCCGACAACGACTATTAATGTCAACTAGTTCGACTAGCGTCTACTCGACAACGACTATTAATGTCAACTAGTTCATGTAGCATCTACTCGACAACGACTATTAATGTCAAATAGTTCGTCTAGCGTCTACTCAACAACGACTATTAATGTCAACTAGTTCGTCTAGTGTCTACTCGACAACTAGTATTAATGTCAACTAGTTCGTCTAGAGTCTACTCGTCAACGACTGTTAATATCAACTAGTTCGTCTAGCGTCTACTCGACAACGACTATTAATGTCTACTAGTTCGTCTAGCGTCTACTCGTCAACGACTATTAATGTCAACTAGTTCGTCTCTCGTCTAGTCGACAACTACTATTAATGTCAACTAGTTCGTCTTGCGTCTACTCGACAACTACTATTAATGTCAATTAGTTCGTCTAGCGTCTACTCGACAACGACTATTAAAGTCAACTAGTTCGTGTAGCATCTACTCGACAACGGCTATTAATGTCAACTAGTTCGTCTAGCGTCTACTCAAGAACGACTATTAATGTCAACTAGTTCGTCTAGTGTCTACTCGACAACTAGTATTAATGTCAACTAGTTCGTCTAGTATCTACTCGTCAACGACTATTAATGTCAACTAGTTCGTCTAGCGTCTACTCGACAACGACTATTAATATCAACTAGTTCGTCTAGTGTCTACTCGACAACGACTATTAATGTCAACTAGTTAGTCTAGCGTCTACTCGTCAACGACCATAAATGTCAACTAGTTCGTCTAGCGTCTACTCGTCAACGACTATTAATATCAACTAATTCGTCTAGCCTCTACGCGACAACGACTATTAATGTCATCTAGTTCGTCTAGCGTCTACTCGACAACGATTATTAATATCAACTAGTTCGTCTAGCGTCTACTCGACAACGACTATTAATGTCTACTAGTTCGTCTAGCATCTACTCGTCAACGACTTTAATGTCAACTAGTTCGTCTCTCGTCTAGTCGACAACTACTATTAATGTCAACTAGTTCGTCTTGCGTCTACTCGACAACTACTGTTAATATCAACTAGTTTGTCTAGCGGCTACTTGTCAATGAATATTAATATCAACTAGTTCGTCTAGCGTTTACTCGACAACGACTATTAATATCAACTAGTTCGTCTAGCGTCTACTCGACAAAGAATATTAATGTCAACTAGTTCGTCTAGCGTCTACTCAACAACGACTATTAATGTCAACTAGTTCGTCTATCGTCTACTCGACAACTACTATTAATGTCAACTAGTTCGTCTTGCGTCTACTCGACAACTACTGTTAATATCAATTAGTTTGTCTAGCGGCGACTTGTCAATGAATATTAATATCAACTAGTTCGTCTAGCGTTTACTCGACAACGACTATTAATATCAACTAGTTCGTCTAGCGTCTACTCGACAACTAGTATTAATGTCAACTTGTTCGTCTAGTGTCTACTCGTCAACGACTATTAATGTCAACTAGTTCGTCTAGCGTCTACTCGACAACGACTATTAATATCAACTAGTTCGTCTAGCGTCTACTCGACAACGACTATTAATGTCAACTAATTCGTCTAGCGTCTACTCAACAACGACTATTAATGTCAACTAGTTCGTCTATCCTCTACTCGACAACTACTATTAATGTGAACTAGTTCGTCTCGCGTCTACTCAAAAACGACTATTAATGCCAACTAATTCGTCTCGCGTCCACGCGACAACGACTATTAATGTCAACTAGTTCGTCTAGCATCTACTCGACAACGACTATTAATGTCAACTAGTTCGTCTAGCATCTACTCGACAACGACTATTAATGTCAACTAGTTCGTCTATCATCTACTCGACAACTACTATTAATGTCAACTTGTTCGTCTCGTGTCTACTCGACAACGACTATTAATGTCAACTAGTTCGTCTCGCGTCGTCTCGACAACGACTATTAATTTCAACTTTTTCGTCTAGCCTCTACTCGACAAAGAATATTAATGTCAACTAGATCGTCTAGCGTCTACTCGACAACGGTTATTAATATCAACTTGTTCGTCTAGCGTCTACTCGACAACGACTATTAATATCAACTAGTTCGTCTAGCGTCTACTCGACAACGACTATTAATGTCAACTAGTTCGTCTAGCGTCTACTCGTAAACGACTATTAATGTCAACTAGTTCGTCTCGCGTCTAGTCGACAACTACTATTAATGTCAACTAGTTCGTCTAGCGTCTACTCGTCAACGACTATTAATGTCAACTAGTTCGTCTTGCGTCTACTCGACAACTACTATTAATGTCAATTAGTTCGTCAACCTCTATTCGACAACGACTGTTAATGTCAACTAGTTCGTCTAGCGGCTACTCGACAATGACTGTTAATGTCAACTAGTTCGTCTAGCGGCTACTCGATAACGACTGTTAATGTCAACTAGTTCGTCTAGCGGCTACTCGACAACGGCTGTTAATGTCAACTAGTTCGTCTAGCGGCTACTCGACAACGACTGTTAATGCAAACTAGTTCGTCTATCCTCTACTCGACAACTACTATTAATGTCAACTAGTTCGTCTCGCGTCTACTCGACAACGGCTATTAATGTCAACTAGTTCGTCTCGCGTCCACTCGACAACGACTATTAATGTCAACTAGTTCGACTAGCGTCTACTCGACAACGACTATTAATGTCAACTAGTTCATGTAGCATCTACTCGACAACGACTATTAATGTCAACTAGTTCGTCTAGCGTCTACTCAACAACGACTATTAATGTCAAATAGTTCGTCTAGTGTCTACTCGACAACTAGTATTAATTTCAACTAGTTCGTCTAGAGTCTACTCGTCAACGACTGTTAATATCAACTAGTTCGTCTAGCGTCTACTCGACAACGACTATTAATATCAACTAGTTCGTCTAGCGTCTACTCGACAACGACTATTAATGTCAACTAGTTCGTCTAGCGTCTACTCGACAACGACTTTTAATATCAACTAGTTCGTCTCGCGTCCACTCGACAACGACTATTAATGTCAACTAGTTCGACTAGCGTCTACTCGACAACGACTATTAATGTCAACTAGTTCATGTAGCATCTACTCGACAACGACTATTAATGTCAACTAGTTCGTATAGCGTCTACTCAACAACGACTATTAATGTCAACTAGATCGTCTAGTGTCTACTCGACAACTAGTATTAATGTCAACTAGTTCGTCTAGAGTCTACTCGTCAACGACTGTTAATATCAACTAGTTCGTCTAGCGTCTACTCGACAACGACTATTAATATCAACTAGTTCGTCTAGCGTCTACTCGACAACGACTATTAATGTCAACTAGTTCGTCTAGCGTCTACTCGACAACGACTTTTAATGTTAACTAATTCGTCTAGCGTCTACACGACAACGACTATTAATGTCTACTAGTTCGTCTAGCATCTACTCGTCAACGACTTTTAATGTCAACTAGTTCGTCTCTCGTCTAGTCGACAACTACTATTAATGTCAACTAGTTCGTCTAGCGTCTACTCGACAACTACTGTTAATATCAACTAGTTTGTCTAGCGGCTACTCGTCAATGAATATTAATATCAACTAGTTCGTCTAGCGTTTACTCGACAACGACTATTAATATCAACTAGTTCGTCTAGCGTCTACTCGACAAAGACTATTAATGTCAACTAGTTCGTCTAGCGTCTACTCAACAACGACTATTAATGTCAACTAGTTCGTCTATCCTCTACTCGACAACTACTATTAATGTCAACTAGTTCGTCTTACGTCTACTCGACAACTACTGTTAATATCAACTAGTTTGTCTAGCGGCTACTTGTCAATGAATATTAATATCAACTAGTTCGTCTAGCGTTTACTCGACAACGACTATTAATATCAACTAGTTCGTCTAGCGTCTACTCGACAACTAGTATTAATGTCAACTAGTTCGTCTAGTGTCTACTCGTCAACGACTATTAATGTCAACTAGTTCGTCTAGCGTCTACTCGACAACGACTATTAATATCAACTAATTCGTCTAGCGTCTACTCGACAACGACTATTAATGTCAACTAATTCGTCTAGCGTCTACTCAACAACGACTATTAATGTCAACTAGTTCGTCTCGCGTCTAGTCGACAACTACTATTAATGTCAACTAGTTCGTCTCGCGTCTACTCGACAACGGCTATTAATGTCAACTAGTTCGTCTCGCGTCCACTCGACAACGACTATTAATGTCAACTAGTTCGTCTAGCGTCTACTCGACAACGACTATTAATGTCAACTAGTTCGTGTAGCATCTACTCGACAACGACTATTAATGTCAACTAGTTCGTCTATCCTCTACTCGACAACTACTATTAATGTCAACTACTTCGTCTAACGACTACTCGACAACGACTATTAATGTCAAGTAGTTCGTCTAGCGGCTACTCGAAAATGACTGTTAATGTCAACTAGTTCGTCTAGCGGCTACTCGACAACGACTGTTAATGTCAACTAGTTCTTCTAGCGGCTACTCAACAACGATTGTTAATGCAAACTAGTTCGTCTAGCGTCTATTCGACAACGACTATTAATGTCAACTACTTCGTCTAACGACTACTCGACAACGACTATTAATGTCAACTAGTTCGTCTAGCTTCTACTTGTCAATGACTATTAATGTCAACTAGTTCCTCTAGCGTTTACTCGACAACGACTATTAATATCAACTAGTTCGTCTAGCGTCTACTCGACAACGACTATTAATATCAACTAGTTCGTCTAGCGTCTACTCGACAACGACTATTAATGTCAACTAGTTCGTCTAGCGTCTACTCGACAACGACTTTTAATGTTAACTAATTCGTCTAGCGTCTACACGACAACGACTATTAATGTCTACTAGTTCGTCTAGCATCTACTCGTCAACGACTTTTAATGTCAACTAGTTCGTCTCTCGTCTAGTCGACAACTACTATTAATGTCAACTAGTTCGTCTTGCGTCTACTCGACAACTACTGTTAATATCAACTAGTTTGTCTAGCGGCTACTTGTCAATGAATATTAATATCAACTAGTTCGTCTAGCGTTTACTCGACAACGACTATTAATATCAACTAGTTCGTCTAGCGTCTACTCGACAAAGACTATTAATGTCAACTAGTTCGTCTAGCGTCTACTCAACAACGACTATTAATGTCAACTAGTTCGTCTATCCTCTACTCGACAACTACTATTAATGTCAACTAGTTCGTCTTGCGTCTACTCGACAACTACTGTTAATATCAACTAGTTTGTCTAGCGGCTACTTGTCAATGAATATTAATATCAACTAGTTCGTCTAGCGTTTACTCGACAACGACTATTAATATCAACTAGTTCGTCTAGCGTCTACTCGACAACTAGTATTAATGTCAACTAGTTCGTCTAGTGTCTACTCGTCAACGACTATTAATGTCAACTAGTTCGTCTAGCGTCTACTCGACAACGACTATTAATATCAACTAGTTCGTCTAGGGTCTACTCGACAACGACTATTAATGTCAACTAATTCGTCTAACGTCTACTCAACAACGACTATTAATGTCAACTAGTTCGTCTATCCTCTACTCGACAACTACTATTAATGTGAACTAGTTCGTCTCGCGTCTACTCAAAAACGACTATTAATGCCAACTAATTCGTCTCGCGTCCACGCGACAACGACTATTAATGTCAACTAGTTCGTCTAGCATCTACTCGACAACGACTATTAATGACAACTAGTTCGTCTAGCATCTACTCGACAACGACTATTAATGTCAACTAGTTCGTCTATCATCTACTCGACAACTACTATTAATGTCAACTTGTTCGTCTCGTGTCTACTCGACAACAACTATTAATGTCAACTAGTTCGTCTCGCGTCCACTCGACAACGACAATTAATGTCAACTATTTCGTCTAGCCTCTAATCGACAAAGAATATTAATGTCAACTAGATCGTCTAGCGTCTACTCGACAACGGTTATTAATATCAACTTGTTCGTCTAGCGTCTACTCGACAACGACTATTAATATCAACTAGTTCGTCTAGCGTCTACTCGACAACGACTATTAATGTCAACTAGTTCGTCTAGCGTCTACTCGTCAACGACTATTAATGTCAACTAGTTCGTCTCGCGTCTAGTCGACAACTACTATTAATGTCTACTAGTTCGTCTAGCGTCTACTCGTCAACGACTATTAATGTCAACTAGTTCGTCTTGCGTCTACTCGACAACTACTATTAATGTCAATTAGTTCGTCTACCGTCTATTCGACAACGACTGTTAATGTCAACTAGTTCGTCTAGCGGCTACTCGACAATGACTGTTAATGTCAACTACTTCGTCTAGCGGCTACTCGATAACGACTGTTAATGTCAACTAGTTCGTCTAGCGGCTACTCGACAACGACTGTTAATGCAAACTAGTTCGTCTATCCTCTACTCGACAACTACTATTAATGTCAACTAGTTCGTCTCGCGTCTACTCGACAACGGCTATTAATGTCAACTAGTTCGTCTCGCGTCCACTCGACAACGACTATTAATGTCAACTAGTTCGACTAGCGTCTACTCGACAACGACTATTAATATCAACTAGTTCATGTAGCATCTACTCGACAACGACTATTAATGTCAACTAGTTCGTCTAGCGTCTACTCAACAACGACTATTAATGTCAACTAGTTCGTCTAGTGTCTACTCGACAACTAGTATTAATGTCAACTAGTTCGTCTAGAGTCTACTCTTCAACGACTGTTAATATCAACTAGTTCGTCTAGCGTCTACTCGACAACGACTATTAATGTCTACTAGTTCGTCTAGCGTCTACTCGTCAACGACTATTAATGTCAACTAGTTCGTCTCTCGTCTAGTCGACAACTACTATTAATGTCAACTAGTTCGTCTTGCGTCTACTCGACAACTACTATTAATGTCAATTAGTTCGTCTAGCGTCTACTCGACAACGACTATTAATGTCAACTAGTTCGTGTAGCATCTACTCGACAACGGCTATTAATGTCAACTAGTTCGTCTAGCGTCTACTCAAGAACGACTATTAATGTCAACTAGTTCGTCTAGTGTCTACTCGACAACTAGTATTAATGTCAACTAGTTCGTCTAGTATCTACTCGTCAACGACTATTAATGTCAACTAGTTCGTCTACCGTCTACTCGACAACGACTATTAATATCAACTAGTTCGTCTAGTGTCTACTCGACAACGACTATTAATGTCAACTAGTTAGTCTAGCGTCTACTCGTCAACGACCATAAATGTCAACTAGTTCGTCTAGCGTCTACTCGTCAACGACTATTAATGTCAACTAATTCGTCTAGCCTCTACTCGACAACGACTATTAATGTCATCTAGTTCGTCTAGCGTCTACTCGACAACGATTATTAATATCAACTAGTTCGTCTAGCGTCTACTCGACAACGACTATTAATGTCTACTTGTTCGTCTAGCATCTACTCGTCAACGACTTTTAATGTCAACTATTTCGTCTCTCGTCTAGTCGACAACTACTATTAATGTCAACTAGTTCGTCTTGCGTCTACTCGACAACTACTGTTAATATCAACTAGTTTGTCTAGCGGCTACTTGTCAATGAATATTAATATCAACTAGTTCGTCTAGCGTTTACTCGACAACGACTATTAATATCAACTAGTTCTTCTAGCGTCTACTCGACAAAGACTATTAATATCAACTAGTTCGTCTAGCGTCTACTCGACAAAGACTATTAATGTCAACTAGTTCGTCTAGCGTCTACTCAACAACGACTATTAATGTCAACTAGTTCGTCTATCCTCTACTCGACAACTACTATTAATGTCAACTAGTTCGTCTTGCGTCTACTCGACAACTACTGTTAATATCAACTAGTTTGTCTAGCGGCGACTTGTCAATGATTATTAATATCAACAAGTTCGTCAAGCGTTTACTCGACAACGACTATTAATATCAACTAGTTCGTCTAGCGTCTACTCGACAACTAGTATTAATGTCAACTTGTTCGTCTAGTGTCTACTCGTCAACGACTATTAATGTCAACTAGTTCGTCTAGCGTCTACTCGACAACGACTATTAATATCAACTAGTTCGTCTAGCGTCTACTCGACAACGACTATTAATGTCAACTAGTTCGTCTATCCTCTACTCGAAAACTACTATTAATGTGAACTAGTTCGTCTCGCCTCTACTCAAAAACGACTATTAATGCCAACAAATTCGTCTCGCGTCCACGCGACAACGACTATTAATGTCAACTAGTTCGTCTAGCATCTACTCGACAACGACTATTAATGTCAACTAGTTCGTCTAGCATCTACTCGACAACGACTATTAATGTCAACTAGTTCGTCTATCATCTACTCGACAACTACTATTAATGTCAACTTGTTCGTCTCGTGTCTACTCGACAACGATTATTAATGTCAACTAGTTCGTCTCGCGTCCACTCGACAACGACTATTAATGTCAACTATTTCGTCTAGCCTCTACTCGACAAAGAATATTAATGTCAACTAGATCGTCTAGCGTCTACTCGACAACGGTTATTAATATCAACTTGTTCGTCTAGCGTCTACTCGACAACGACTATTAATATCAACTAGTTCGTCTAGCGTCTACTCGACAACGACTATTAATGTCAACTAGTTCGTCTAGCGTCTACTCGTCAACGACTATTAATGTCAACTAGTTTGTCTCGCGTCTAGTCGACAACTACTATTAATGTCAACTAGTTCGTCTAGCGTCTACTCGTCAACGACTATTAATGTCAACTAGTTCGTCTTGCGTCTATTCGACAACTACTATTAATGTCAATTAGTTCGTCTACCGTCTATTCGACAACGACTGTTAATGTCAACTAGTTCGTCTAGCGGCTACTCGACAATGACTGTTAATGTCAACTAGTTCGTCTAGCGGCTACTCGATAACGACTGTTAATGTCAACTAGTTCGTCTAGCGGCTACTCGACAACGGCTGTTAATGTCAACTAGTTCGTCTAGCGGCTACTCGACAACGACTGTTAATGCAAACTAGTTCGTCTATCCTCTACTCGACAACTACTATTAATGTCAACTAGTTCGTCTCGCGTCTACTCGACAACGGCTATTAATGTCAACTAGTTCGTCTCGCGTCCACTCGACAACGACTATTAATGTCAACTAGTTCGACTAGCGTCTACTCGACAACGACTATTAATGTCAACTAGTTCATGTAGCATCTACTCGACAACGACTATTAATGTCAACTAGTTCGTCTAGCGTCTACTCAACAACGACTATTAATGTCAACTAGTTCGTCTAGTGTCTACTCGACAACTAGTATTAATGTCAACTAGTTCGTCTAGAGTCTACTCGTCAACGACTGTTAATATCAACTAGTTCGTCTAGCGTCTACTCGACAACGACTATTAATATCAACTAGTTCGTCTAGCGTCTACTCGACAACGACTATTAATGTCAACTAGTTCGTCTAGCGTCTACTCGACAACGACTTTTAATATCAACTAGTTCGTCTTGCGTCCACTCGACAACGACTATTAATGTCAACTAGTTCGACTAGCGTCTACTCGACAACGACTATTAATGTCAACTAGTTCATGTAGCATCTACTCGAAAACGACTATTAATGTCAACTAGTTCGTCTAGCGTCTACTCAACAACGACTATTAATGTCAACTAGTTCGTCTAGTGTCTACTCGACAACTAGTATTAATGTCAACTAGTTCATCTAGCGGCTACTCGACAACGACTTTTAATGTTAACTAATTCGTCTAGCGTCTACACGACAACGACTATTAATGTCTACTAGTTCGTCTAGCATCTACTCGTCAACGACTTTTAATGTCAACTAGTTCGTCTCTCGTCTAGTCGACAACTACTATTAATGTCAACTAGTTCGTCTTGCGTCTACTCGACAACTACTGTTAATATCAACTAGTTTGTCTAGCGGCTACTTGTCAATGAATATTAATATCAACTAGTTCGTCTAGCGTTTACTCGACAACGACTATTAATATCAACTAGTTCTTCTAGCGTCTACTCGACAAAGACTATTAATATCAACTAGTTCGTCTAGCGTCTACTCGACAAAGACTATTAATGTCAACTATTTCGTCTAGCGTCTACTCAACAACGACTATTAATGTCAACTAGTTCGTCTATCCTCTACTCGACAACTACTATTAATGTCAACTAGTTCGTCTTGCGTCTACTCGACAACTACTGTTAATATCAACTAGTTTGTCTAGCGGCTACTTGTCAATGAATATTAATATCAACTAGTTCGTCTAGCGTTTACTCGACAACGACTATTAATATCAACTAGTTCGTCTAGCGTCTACTCGACAACTAGTATTAATGTCAACTAGTTCGTCTAGTGTCTACTCGTCAACGACTATTAATGTCAACTAGTTCGTCTAGCGTCTACTCGACAACGACTATTAATATCAACTAGTTCGTCTAGCGTCTACTCGACAACGACTATTAATGTCAACTAATTCGTCTAGCGTCTACTCAACAACGACTATTAATGTCAACTAGTTCGTCTATCCTCTACTCGACAACTACTATTAATGTGAACTAGTTCGTCTCGCGTGTACTCAAAAACGACTATTAATGCCAACTAATTCGTCTCGCGTCCACGCGACAACGACTATTAATGTCAACTAGTTCGTCTAGCATCTACTCGACAACGACTATTAATGACAACTAGTTCGTCTAGCATCTACTCGACAACGACTATTAATGTCAACTAGTTCGTCTATCATCTACTCGACAACTACTATTAATGTCAACTTGTTCGTCTCGTGTCTACTCGACAACAACTATTAATGTCAACTAGTTCGTCTCGCGTCCACTCGACAACGACTATTAATGTCAACTATTTCGTCTAGCCTCTACTCGACAAAGAATATTAATGTCAACTAGATCGTCTAGCGTCTACTCGACAACGGTTATTAATATCAACTTGTTCGTCTAGCGTCTACTCGACAACGACTATTAATATCAACTAGTTCGTCTAGCGTCTACTCGACAACGACTATTAATGTCAACTAGTTCGTCTAGCGTCTACTCGTCAACGACTATTAATGTCAACTAGTTCGTCTCGCGTCTAGTCGACAACTACTATTAATGTCAACTAGTTCGTCTAGCGTCTACTCGTCAACGACTATTAATGTCAACTAGTTCGTCTTGCGTCTACTCGACAACTACTATTAATGTCAATTAGTTCGTCTACCGTCTATTCGACAACGACTGTTAATGTCAACTAGTTCGTCTAGCGGCTACTCGACAATGACTGTTAATTTCAACTAGTTCGTCTAGCGGCTACTCGATAACGACTGTTAATGTCAACTAGTTCGTCTAGCGGCTACTCGACAACGGCTGTTAATGTCAACTAGTTCGTCTAGCGGCTACTCGACAACGAATATTAATGTCAACTAATTCGTCTAGCGTCTACTCGACAATGACTATTAATGTCAACTAGTTCGTCTATCCTCTACTCCACAACTACTATTAATGTCAACTAGTTCGTCTCGCGTCTACTCGACAAAGACTATTAATGTCAACTAGTTCGTCTAGCGTCCACGCGACAACGACTATTAGTGTCAACTAGTTCGTCTAGCGTCTACTCGACAACTACTATTAATGTCAACTAGTTCGTCTCGCGTCTACTCGACAACGACTATTAATTTCAACTAGTTCGTCTAGCGTCCACGCGACAACGACTATTAGTGTCAACTAGTTCGTCTAGCGTCTACTCGACAACGACTATTAATGTCAACTAGTTCGTGTAGCGTCTACTCGACAACGACTATTAATGTCAACTAGTTCGTGTAGCGTCTACTCGGCAACGACTATTAATGTCAACTAGTTCGTCTATCCTCTACACGACAAGTACTATTAATATCAATTAGTTCATCTCGCGTCTACTCGACAACGACTATTAATGTCAACTAGTTCGTGTAGTGTCTACTCGACAACGACTATTAATGTCAAATAGTTCGTCTAGCGTCTACTCGACAACGACTATTAATGTCAACTAGTTCATCTAGCGGCTATTCGACAATGACTGTTAATGCAAACTAGTTCGTCTATCCTCTACTCGACAACTACTATTAATGTCAACTAGTTCGTCTCGCGTCTACTCGACAATGGCTATTAATATCAACTAGTTTGTCTCGCGTCCACTCGACAACGACTATTAATGTCAACTAGTTTGTCTAGCGTCTACTCGACAACGACTATTAATGTCAACTAGTTCATGTAGCATCTACTCGACAACGACTATTAATGTCAACTAGTTCGTCTAGCGTCTACTCAACAATGACTATTAATGTCAACTAGTTCGTCTAGTGTCTACTCGACAACTAGTATTAATGTCAACTAGTTCGTCTAGAGTCTACTCGTCAACGACTGTTAATGTCAACTAGTTCGTCTAGCGTCTACTCGACAACGACTATTAATATCAACTAGTTCGTCTAGCGTCTACTCGACAACGACTATTAATGTCAACTAGTTCGTCTATCCTCTACTCGACAACTACTATTAATGTCAACTAGTTCGCCTCGCGTCTACTCGACAAAGTCTATTAATGTCAACTAGTTCGTCTAGCATCTACTCGACAACGACTATTAATGTCAACTAGTTCGTCTATCCTCTACTCGAAAACTACTATTAATGTCAACTAGTTCGTCTCGTGTCTACTCGACAACGACTATTAATATCAACTAGTTCATCTCGCGTCCACTCGACAACGACTATTAATGTCAACTAGTTCGTCTAGCCTCTACTCGACAAAGACTATTAATTTCAACTAGGTCGTCTAGCGTCTACTCGACAACGACTATTAATATCAACTAGTTCGTCTAGCGTCTACTCGACAACGACTATTAACGTCAACTAGTTCGTCTACCGTCTACTCGTCAACGACTATTAATGTCAACTAGTTCGTCTAGCGTCTACTCGACAACGACTATTAATGTCATCTAGTTCGTGTAGCATCTACTCGACAACAACTATTAATGTCAACTAGTTCGTCTAGCGGCTACTTGTCAATGACTATTAATGTCAACTGGTTCGTCCAGCGTTTACACGACAACGACTATTAATGTCACCTAGTTCGTCTAGCGTCTACTCGACAACGATTATTAACGTCAACTAGTTCGTCTAGCGTCTACTCGACAACGACTATTAATGTCAACTAGTTCGTCTAGCGTCTACTCGACAAAGACTATTAATGTCAACTAGTTCGTCTAGCGTCTACTCGACAACGACTATTAATGTCATCTAGTTCGTCTATCCTCTACTCGACAACTACTATTAATGTCAACTAGTTCGTCTCGCGTCTACTCGACAACGACTATTAATTTCAACTAGTTCGTCTAGCGTCCACGCGACAACGACTATTAGTGTCAACTAGTTCGTCTAGCGTCTACTCGACAACGACTATTAATGTCAACTAGTTCGTGTAGCGTCTACTCGACAACGACTATTAATGTCAACTAGTTCGTGTAGCGTCTACTCGGCAACGACTATTAATGTCAACTAGTTCGTCTATCCTCTACACGACAAGTACTATTAATATCAATTAGTTCATCTCGCGTCTACTCGACAACGACTATTAATGTCAACTAGTTCGTGTAGTGTCTACTCGACAACGACTATTAATGTCAACTAGTTCGTCTAGCGTCTACTCGACAACTACTATTAATGTCAATTAGTTCGTCTAGCGTCTATTCGACAAAGACTGTTAATGTCAACTAGTTCGTCTAGCGGCTACTCGACAACGACTGTTAATGCAAACTAGTTCGTCTAGCGGCTACTCGATAACGACTGTTATTTTCAACTAGTTCGTCTAGCGGCTACTCGATAACGACTGTTATTGTCAACTAGTTCGTATAGCGGCTACTCGACAACGGCTGTTAATGTCAACTAGTTCGTCTAGCGGCTACTCGACAACGACTGTTAATGCAAACTAGTTCGTCTATCCTCTATTCGACAACTACTATTAATGTCAACTAGTTCGTCTCGCGTCTACTCGACAACGGCTATTAATGTCAACTAGTTCGTCTCGCGTCCACTCGACAACGACTATTAATGTCAACTAGTTCGTCTAGCGTCTACTCGACAACGACTATTAATGTCAACTAGTTCGTCTAGCGTCTACTCAACAACGAATATTAATGTCATCTAGTTCGTCTAGTGTCTACTCGACAACGACTATTAATATCAACTAGTTCGTCTAGCGTCTACTCGACAACGACTATTAATGTCAACTAGTTCGTCTAGCGTCTACTCGTCAACGACCATTAATGTCAACTAGTTCGTCTAGCGTCTACTCGTCAACGACTATTAATGTCAACTAATTCGTCTAGCGTCTACTCGTCAACGACTATTAATGTCAACTAGTTCGTCTAGCCTCTACTCGAAAACAACTATTAATGTCATCTAGTTCGTCTAGCGTCTACTCGACAACGATTATTAATATCAACTAGTTCGTCTAGCGTCTACTCGACAACGACTATTAATGTCTACTAGTTCGTCTAGCGTCTACTCGTCAACGACTATTAATGTCAACTAGTTCGTCTCTCGTCTAGTCGACAACTACTATTAATGTCAACTAGTTCGTCTTGCGTCTACTCGACAACTACTGTTAATGTCAACTAGTTCGTCCAGCATCTACTCGACAATTAGTATTAATGTCAACTAGTTCGTCTAGAGTCTACTCGTCAACCACTATTAATGTCAACTATTTCGTCTAGCCTCTACTCGACAATGACTATTAATATGAACTAGTTCGTCTAGCGTCTATTCGACAACGACTATTAATGTCAACTAGTTCGTCTAGCGGCTACTTGTCAATGACTATTAATGTCAACTGGTTCGTCTAGCCTTTACACGACAACGACTATTAATGTCACCTTGTTCGTCTAGCGTCTACTCGACAACGATTATTAACGTCAACTAGTTCGTCTAGCGTCTACTCGACAACGACTATTAATGTCAACTAGTTCGTCTAGCGTCTACTCGACAACGACTATTAATGTCAACTAGTTCGTCTCGCGTCCACTCGACAACGACTAATAATGTCAACTAGTTCGTCTAGCTTCTACTCGACAAAGACTATTAATGTCAACTAGATCGTCTAGCGTCTATTCGACAACGACTGTTAATGTCAACTAGTTCGTTTAGCGGCTACTCGACAATGACTGTTAATGTCAACTAGTTCGTCTAGCGGCTACTCGATAACGACTGTTAATATCATCTAGTTCGTCTAGCGGCTATTCGACAACGACTGTTAATGTCAACTAGTTCGTCTAGCGGTTACTCGACAACGACTGTTAATGCAAACTAGTTCGTCTAGCGTCTATTCGACAATGACTATTAATGTCAACTACTTCGTCTAACGACTACTCGACAACGACTATTAATGTCAACTAGTTCGTCTAGCGGTTACTTGTCAATGACTATTAATGTCAACTAGTTCGTCTAGCGTTTACTCGACAATGACTATTAATGTCAACTAGTTCGTATAGCGTCTATTTGACAACGACTATTAATGTCAACTAGTTCGTCTAGCGTCTACTCGACAACGACTATTAATGTCATCTAGTTCGTGTAGCATCTACTCGACAACGACTATTAATGTCAACTAGTTCGTCTAGCGTCTACTTAACAACGACTATTAATGTCAACTAGTTCGTCCAGCGTCTACTCGACAACTAGTATTAATGTCAACTAGTTAGTCTAGAGTCTACTCGTCAACGACTATTAATGTCAACTATTTCGTCTAGCCTCTACTCGACAACGACTATTAATATGAACTAGTTCGTCTAGCGTCTATTCGACAACGACTATTAATGTCAACTAGTTCGTCTAGCGGCTACTTGTCAATGACTATTAATGTCAACTGGTTCGTCTAGCGTTTACACGACAACGACTATTAATTTCACCTAGTTCGTCTAGCGTCTACTCGACAACGATTATTAACGTCAACTAGTTCGTCTAGCGTCTACTCGACAACGACTATTAATGTCAACTAGTTCGTCTATCCTCTACTCGACAACTACTATTAATGTAAACTAGTTCGTCTCGCGTCTACTCGACAACGACTATTAATGTCAACTAGTTCGTCTCGCGTCCACGCGAAAACGACTATTAATGTCAACTAGTTCGAGTAGCGTCTACTCGACAACGACTATTAATGTCAACTAGTTCGTCTAGCGTCTACTCGACAACGACTATTAATGTCAAGTAGTTCGTCTATCCTCTACTCGACAACTACTATTAATATCAATTAGTTCGTCTCGCGTCTACTCGACAACGACTATTAATGTCAACTAGTTCGTGTAGTGTCTACTCGACAACGACTATTAATATCAACTAGTTCGTCTAGCGTCTACTCGACAACGACTATTAATGTCAAATAGTTCGTCTAGCGTCTACTCGACAACGACTATTAATGTCAACTAGTTCGTCTAGCATCTACTCGACAACGACTATTAATGTCAACTAGTTCATCTAGCATCTACTCGACAACGACTATTAATGTCAACTAGTTCGTCTATCATCTACTCGACAACTACTATTAATGTCAACCATTTCGTCTCGTGTCTACTCGAAAACGACTATTAATGTCAACTAGTTCGTCTCGCGTCCACTCGACAACGACTATTAATGTCAACTAGTTCGTCTATCTTCTACTCGACAAAGACTATTAATGTCAACTAGATCGTCTAGCGTCTACTCGACAACGACTATTAATGTCTACTAGTTCGTCTAGCGTCTACTCGTCAACGACTATTAATGTCAACTAGTTCGTCTCTCGTCTAGTCGAAAACTACTATTAATGTCAACTAGTTCGTCTTGCGTCTACTCAACAACTACTGTTAATGTCAACTAGTTCGTCTAGCGGCTACTTATCAATGACTATTAATATCAACTAGTTCGTCTAGCGTATACTCGACAACGACTATTAATGTCAACTAGTTCGTCTAGCGTCTACTCGACAAAGACTATTAATGTCAACTAGTTCGTCTATCCTCTACTCGACAACTACTATTAATGTCAACTAGTTCGTCTCGCGTCTACTCGACAACGACTATTAATGTCAACTAGTTCGTCTCGCGTCCACGCGACAACCACTATTAATGTCAACTAGTTCGTCTAGCGTCTACTCGACAACGACTATTAATTTCAACTAGTTCGTGTAGCATCTACTCGACAACGACTGTTAATGTCAACTAGTTCGTGTAGCGTCTACTCGGCAACGACTATTAATGTCAACTAGTTCGTCTAGCGTCTACTCGACAACGACTATTAATGTCATCTAGTTCGTCTATCCTCTACTCGACAACTACTATTAATGTCAACTAGTTCGTCTCGCGTCCACGCGACAACGACTATTAATGTCAACTAGTTCGTGTAGCGTCTACTCGACAACGACTATTAATGTCAACTAGTTCGTCTCGCGTCCACGCGACAACGACTATTAATGTCAACTAGTTCGTGTAGCGTCTACTCGGCAACAACTATTAATGTCAACTAGTTCGTCTATCCTCTACTCGACAACTACTATTAATATCAATTAGTTCGTCTCGCGTCTACTCGACAACGACTATTAATGTCAACTAGTTCGTGTAGTGTCTACTCGACAACGAATATTAATGTCAACTAGTTCGTCTAGCCTCTACTCGACAACTACTATTAATGTCAACTAGTTCGTCTCGTGTCTACTCGACAACGACTATTAATGTCAACTAGTTCGTCTAGCCTCTACTCGACAAAGACTATTAATGTCAACTAGATCGTCTCGTGTCTACTCGACAACGACTATTAATGTCAACTAGTTCGTCTAGCGTCTACTCAACAACGACTATTAATGTCAACTAGTTCGTCTAGTGTCTACTCGACAACTAGTATTAATGTCAACTAGTTCGTCTAGAGTCTACTCGTCAACTAGTTCGTCTCGCGTCTACTCGACAACGACTATTAATGTCAACTAGTTCGTGTAGTGTCTACTCGACAACGACTATTAATGTCAAATAGTTCGTCTAGCGTCTACTCGACAATGACTATTAATGTCAACTAGTTCGTCTAGCATCTACTCGACAACGACTATTAATGTCAACTAGTTCGTCTAGCATCTACTCGACAACGACTATTAATGTCAACTAATTCGTCTATCATCTACTCGACAACTACTATTAATGTCAACTAGTTTGTCTCGTGTCTACTCGACAACGACTATTAATGTCAACTAGTTCGTCTAGCCTCTACTCGACAAAGACTATTAATGTCAACTAGATCGTCTAGCGTCTACTCGACAACGACTATTAATATCAACTAGTTCGTCTAGCGTCTACTCGACAACGACTATTAATGTCAACTAGTTCGTCTAGCGTCTACTCGTCAACGACTATTAATGTCAACTAATTCGTCTCGCGTCTAGTCGACAACTACTATTAATGTCAACTAGTTCGTCTACCGTCTACTCGTCAACGACTATTAATGTCAACTAGTTCGTCTTGCGACTATTCGACAACTACTATTAATGTCAATTAGTTCGTCTAGCGTCTATTCGACAACGACTATTAATGTCAACTAATTCGTCTAGCGTCTACTCGACAACGACTATTAATGTCAACTAGTTCGTCTATCCTCTACTCGACAACTACTATTAATGTCAACTAGTTCGTCTCGCATCTACTCGACAAAGACTATTAATGTCAACTAGTTCGTCTGGCGTCCGCTCGACAACGACTATTAATGTCAACTAGTTCGTCTAGCGTCTACTCGACAATGACTATTAATATCATCTAGTTCGTGTAGCATCTACTCGACAACGACTATTAATGTCAACTATTTCGTCTAGCGGCAACTCGATAACGACTGTTAATGTCAACTAGTTCGTCTAGCGACTAATCGACAACGACTGTTAATGTCAACTAGTTCGTCTAGCGGCTACTCAACAACGACTGTTAATGCAAACTAGTTCGTCTAGCGTCTATTCGACAACGACTATTAATGTCAACTAGTTCGTCTAGCGTCTACTCGACAACGACTATTAATGTCATCTAGTTCGTGTAGCATCTATTCGACAACGACTATTAATGTCAACTAGTTCGTCTAGCATCTACTTAACAAAGACTATTAATGTCAACTAGTTCGTCCAGCGTCTACTCGACAACTAGTATTAATGTCAACTAGTTCGTCTAGAGTCTACACGTCAACGACTATTAATATCAACTATTTCGTCTAGCCTGTACTCGACTACAACTATTAATATGAACTAGTTCGTCTAGCGGCTACTTGTCAATGACTATTAATGTCAACTGGTTCGTCTAGCGTTTACACGACAACGACTATTAATGTCACCTAGTTCGTCTAGCGTCTACTCGACAACGATTATTAACGTCAACTAGTTCGTCTAGCGTCTACTCGACAACGACTATTAATGTCAACTAGTTCGTCTAGCGTCTACTCGACAACGACTATTAATGTCATCTAGTTCGTCTATCCTCTACTCGACAACTACTATTAATGTCAACTAGTTCGTCTCGCGTCCACGCGACAACGACTATTAATGTCAACTAGTTCGTGTAGCGTCTACTCGACAACGACTATTAATGTCAACTAGTTCGTCTCGCGTCCACGCGACAACGACTATTAATGTCAACTAGTTCGTGTAGCGTCTACTCGGCAACAACTATTAATGTCAACTAGTTCGTCTATCCTCTACTCGACAACTACTATTAATATCAATTAGTTCGTCTCGCGTCTACTCGACAACGACTATTAATGTCAACTAGTTCGTGTAGTGTCTACTCGACAACGAATATTAATGTCAACTAGTTCGTCTAGCCTCTACTCGACAACGACTATTAATGTCAACTAGTTCGTCTAGCATCTACTCGACAACGACTATTAATGTCAACTAGTTCGTCTAGCATCTACTCGACAACGACTATTAATGTCAACTAGTTCGTCTATCCTCTACTCGAAAACTACTATTAATGTCAACTAGTTCGTCTCGTGTCTACTCGACAACGACTATTAATATCAACTAGTTCATCTCGCGTCCACTCGACAACGACTATTAATGTCAACTAGTTCGTCTAGCCTCTACTCGACAAAGACTATTAATTTCAACTAGGTCGTCTAGCGTCTACTCGACAACGACTATTAATATCAACTAGTTCGTCTAGCGTCTACTCGACAACGACTATTAACGTCAACTAGTTCGTCTACCGTCTACTCGTCAACGACAATTAATGTCAACTATTTCGTCTCGCGTCTAGTCGACAACTACTATTAATGTCAACTAGTTCGTCTAGCTTCTACTCGTCAACGACTATTAATGTCAACTAGTTCGTCTTGCGTCTACTCGACAACTACTATTAATATCAATTAGTTCGTCTAGCGTCTATTCGACAACGACTATTAATGTCAACTAGTTCGTCTAGCGGCTACTCGACAACGACTGTTAATGCAAACTAGTTCGTCTAGCGTCTATTCGACAACGACTATTAATGTCAACTACTTCGTCTAACGACTACTCGATAACGACTATTAATGTTAACTAATTCGTCTAGCGGCTACTTGTCAATGACTATTAATGTCAACTAGTTCGTCTAGCGTTTACTCGACAACGACTATTAATGTCAACTAGTTCGTCTAGCGTCTACTCGAAAACGACTATTAATGTCAACTAGTTCGTCTAGCGTCTACTCGACAACGACTATTAATGTCAACTAATTCGTCTAGCGTCTATTCGACAACGACTGTTAATGTCAACTAGTTCGTCTAGCTTCTATTCGACAACGACTGTTAATGTCAACTAGTTCGTCTAGCGGCTACTCGACAACGGCTGTTAATGTCAATTAGTTCGTCTAGCGGCTACTCGACAACGACTGTTAATGCAAACTAGTTCGTCTAGCGTCTATTCGACAACGACTATTAATGTCAACTACTTCGTCTAACGACTACTCGACAACGACTATTAATGTCAACTAATTCGTCTAGCGGCTACTTGTCAATGACTATTAATGTCAACTAGTTCGTCTAGCGTTTACTCGACAACGACTATTAATGTCAACTAGTTCGTCTAGCGTCTACTCGAAAACGACTATTAATGTCAACTAGTTCGTCTAGCGTCTACTCGACAACGACTATTAATGTCAACTAATTCGTCTAACGTCTACTCGACAACGACTATTCATGTCAACTAGTTCGTGTAGCGTCTACTCGACAACGACTATTAATGTCAACTAGTTCGTCTATCCTCTACTCGACAACTACTATTAATATCAATTAGTTCGTCTCGCGTCTACTCGACAACGACTATTAATGTCAACTAGTTCGTGTAGTGTCTACTCGACAACGAATATTAATGTCAACTAGTTCGTCTAGCCTCTACTCGACAACGACTATTAATGTCAACTAGTTCGTCTAGCATCTACTCGACAACGACTATTAATGTCAACTAGTTCGTCTAGCATCTACTCGACAACGACTATTAATGTCAACTAGTTCGTCTATCCTCTACTCGAAAACTACTATTAATGTCAACTAGTTCGTCTCGTGTCTACTCGACAACGACTATTAATGTCAACTAGTTCATCTCGCGTCCACTCGACAACTACTATTAATGTCAACTAGTTCGTCTAGCTTCTACTCGACAAAGACTATTAATTTCAACTAGGTCGTCTAGCGTCTACTCGACAACGACTAAAAATATCAACTAGTTCGTCTAGCGTCTACTCGACAACGACTATTAACGTCAACTAGTTCGTCTACCGTCTACTCGTCAACGACTATTAATGTCAACTATTTCATCTCGCGTCCACTCGACAACGACTATTAATGTCAACTAGTTCGTCTAGCCTCTACTCGACAAAGACTATTAATTTCAACTAGGTCGTCTAGCGTCTACTCGACAACGACTATTAATATCAACTAGTTCGTCTAGCGTCTACTCGACAACGACTATTAACGTCAACTAGTTCGTCTACCGTCTACTCGTCAACGACAATTAATGTCAACTATTTCGTCTCGCCTCTAGTCGACAACTACTATTAATGTCAACTAGTTCGTCTAGCTTCTACTCGTCAACGACTATTAATGTCAACTAGTTCGTCTTGCGTCTACTCGACAACTACTATTAATATCAATTAGTTCGTCTAGCGTCTATTCGACAACGACTGTTAATGTCAACTAGTTCGTCTAGCGGCTACTCGACAACGACTGTTAATGCAAACTAGTTCGTCTAGCGTCTATTCGACAACGACTATTAATGTCAACTACTTCGTCTAACGACTACTCGATAACGACTATTAATGTTAACTAATTCGTCTAGCGGCTACTTGTCAATGACTATTAATGTCAACTAGTTCGTCTAGCGTTTACTCGACAACGACTATTAATGTCAACTAGTTCGTCTAGCGTCTACTCGAAAACGACTATTAATGTCAACTAGTTCGTCTAGCGTCTACTCGACAACGACTATTAATGTCAACTAATTCGTCTAGCGTCTATTCGACAACGACTGTTAATGTCAACTAGTTCGTCTAGCTTCTATTCGACAACGACTGTTAATGTCAACTAGTTCGTCTAGCGGCTACTCGACAACGGCTGTTAATGTCAATTAGTTCGTCTAGCGGCTACTCGACAACGACTGTTAATGCAAACTAGTTCGTCTAGCGTCTATTCGACAACGACTATTAATGTCAACTACTTCGTCTAACGACTACTCGACAACGACTATTAATGTCAACTAATTCGTCTAGCGGCTACTTGTCAATGACTATTAATGTCAACTAGTTCGTCTAGCGTTTACTCGACAACGACTATTAATGTCAACTAGTTCGTCTAGCGTCTACTCGAAAACGACTATTAATGTCAACTAGTTCGTCTAGCGTCTACTCGACAACGACTATTAATGTCAACTAATTCGTCTAACGTCTACTCGACAACGACTATTCATGTCAACTAGTTCGTGTAGCGTCTACTCGACAACGACTATTAATGTCAACTAGTTCGTCTATCCTCTACTCGACAACTACTATTAATATCAATTAGTTCGTCTCGCGTCTACTCGACAACGACTATTAATGTCAACTAGTTCGTGTAGTGTCTACTCGACAACGAATATTAATGTCAACTAGTTCGTCTAGCCTCTACTCGACAACGACTATTAATGTCAACTAGTTCGTCTAGCATCTACTCGACAACGACTATTAATGTCAACTAGTTCGTCTAGCATCTACTCGACAACGACTATTAATGTCAACTAGTTCGTCTATCCTCTACTCGAAAACTACTATTAATGTCAACTAGTTCGTCTCGTGTCTACTCGACAACGACTATTAATGTCAACTAGTTCATCTCGCGTCCACTCGACAACTACTATTAATGTCAACTAGTTCGTCTAGCTTCTACTCGACAAAGACTATTAATTTCAACTAGGTCGTCTAGCGTCTACTCGACAACGACTAAAAATATCAACTAGTTCGTCTAGCGTCTACTCGACAACGACTATTAACGTCAACTAGTTCGTCTACCGTCTACTCGTCAACGACTATTAATGTCAACTATTTCATCTCGCGTCCACTCGACAACGACTATTAATGTCAACTAGTTCGTCTAGCCTCTACTCGACAAAGACTATTAATTTCAACTAGGTCGTCTAGCGTCTACTCGACAACGACTATTAATATCAACTAGTTCGTCTAGCGTCTACTCGACAACGACTATTAACGTCAACTAGTTCGTCTACCGTCTACTCGTCAACGACAATTAATGTCAACTATTTCGTCTCGCCTCTAGTCGACAACTACTATTAATGTCAACTAGTTCGTCTAGCTTCTACTCGTCAACGACTATTAATGTCAACTAGTTCGTCTTGCGTCTACTCGACAACTACTATTAATATCAATTAGTTCGTCTAGCGTCTATTCGACAACGACTGTTAATGTCAACTAGTTCGTCTAGCGGCTACTCGACAACGACTGTTAATGCAAACTAGTTCGTCTAGCGTCTATTCGACAACGACTATTAATGTCAACTACTTCGTCTAACGACTACTCGATAACGACTATTAATGTTAACTAATTCGTCTAGCGGCTACTTGTCAATGACTATTAATGTCAACTAGTTCGTCTAGCGTTTACTCGACAACGACTATTAATGTCAACTAGTTCGTCTAGCGTCTACTCGAAAACGACTATTAATGTCAACTAGTTCGTCTAGCGTCTACTCGACAACGACTATTAATGTCAACTAATTCGTCTAGCGTCTATTCGACAACGACTGTTAATGTCAACTAGTTCGTCTAGCGTCTATTCGACAACGACTGTTAATGTCAACTAGTTCGTCTAGCGGCTACTCGACAATGGCTGTTAATGTCAATTAGTTCGTCTAGCGGCTACTCGACAACGACTGTTAATGCAAACTAGTTCGTCTAGCGTCTATTCGACAACGACTATTAATGTCAACTACTTCGTCTAACGACTACTCGACAACGACTATTAATGTCAACTAATTCGTCTAGCCTGTACTCGACAACAACTATTAATATGAACTAGTTCGTCTAGCGGCTACTTGTCAATGACTATTAATGTCAACTGGTTCGTCTAGCGTTTACACGACAACGACTATTAATGTCACCTAGTTCGTCTAGCGTCTACTCGACAACGATTATTAACGTCAACTAGTTCGTCTAGCGTCTACTCGACAACGACTATTAATGTCAACTAGTTCGTCTAGCGTCTACTCGACAACGACTATTAATGTCATATAGTTCGTCTATCCTCTACTCGACAACTACTATTAATGTCAACTAGTTCGTCTCGCGTCCACGCGACAACGACTATTAATGTCAACTAGTTCGTGTAGCGTCTACTCGACAACGACTATTAATGTCAACTAGTTCGTCTCGCGTCCACGCGACAACGACTATTAATGTCAACTAGTTCGTGTAGCGTCTACTCGGCAACAACTATTAATGTCAACTAGTTCGTCTATCCTCTACTCGACAACTACTATTAATATCAATTAGTTCGTCTCGCGTCTACTCGACAACGACTATTAATGTCAACTAGTTCGTGTAGTGTCTACTCGACAACGAATATTAATGTCAACTAGTTCGTCTAGCCTCTACTCGACAACGACTATTAATGTCAACTAGTTCGTCTAGCATCTACTCGACAACGACTATTAATGTCAACTAGTTCGTCTAGCATCTACTCGACAACGACTATTAATGTCAACTAGTTCGTCTATCCTCTACTCGAAAACTACTATTAATGTCAACTAGTTCGTCTCGTGTCTACTCGACAACGACTATTAATATCAACTAGTTCATCTCGCGTCCACTCGACAACGACTATTAATGTCAACTAGTTCGTCTAGCCTCTACTCGACAAAGACTATTAATTTCAACTAGGTCGTCTAGCGTCTACTCGACAACGACTATTAATATCAACTAGTTCGTCTAGCGTCTACTCGACAACGACTATTAACGTCAACTAGTTCGTCTACCGTCTACTCGTCAACGACAATTAATGTCAACTATTTCGTCTCGCGTCTAGTCGACAACTACTATTAATGTCAACTAGTTCGTCTAGCTTCTACTCGTCAACGACTATTAATGTCAACTAGTTCGTCTTGCGTCTTCTCGACAACTACTATTAATATCAATTAGTTCGTCTAGCGTCTATTCGACAACGACTGTTAATGTCAACTAGTTCGTCTAGCGGCTACTCGACAACGACTGTTAATGCAAACTAGTTCGTCTAGCGTCTATTCGACAACGACTATTAATGTCAACTACTTCGTCTAACGACTACTCGATAACGACTATTAATGTTAACTAATTCGTCTAGCGGCTACTTGTCAATGACTATTAATGTCAACTAGTTCGTCTAGCGTTTACTCGACAACGACTATTAATGTCAACTAGTTCGTCTAGCGTCTACTCGAAAACGACTATTAATGTCAACTAGTTCGTCTAGCGTCTACTCGACAACGACTATTAATGTCAACTAATTCGTCTAGCGTCTATTCGACAACGACTGTTAATGTCAACTAGTTCGTCTAGCTTCTATTCGACAACGACTGTTAATGTCAACTAGTTCGTCTAGCGGCTACTCGACAACGGCTGTTAATGTCAATTAGTTCGTCTAGCGGCTACTCGACAACGACTGTTAATGCAAACTAGTTCGTCTAGCGTCTATTCGACAACGACTATTAATGTCAACTACTTCGTCTAACGACTACTCGACAACGACTATTAATGTCAACTAATTCGTCTAGCGGCTACTTGTCAATGACTATTAATGTCAACTAGTTCGTCTAGCGTTTACTCGACAACGACTATTAATGTCAACTAGTTCGTCTAGCGTCTACTCGAAAACGGCTGTTAATGTCAATTAGTTCGTCTAGCGGCTACTCGACAACGACTGTTAATGCAAACTAGTTCGTCTAGCGTCTATTCGACAACGACTATTAATGTCAACTACTTCGTCTAACGACTACTCGACAACGACTATTAATGTCAACTAATTCGTCTAGCGGCTACTTGTCAATGACTATTAATGTCAACTACTTCGTCTAACGACTACTCGACAACGACTATTAATGTCAACTAATTCGTCTAGCGGCTACTTGTCAATGACTATTAATGTCAACTAGTTCGTCTAGCGTTTACTCGACAACGACTATTAATGTCAACTAGTTCGTCTAGCGTCTACTCGAAAACGACTATTAATGTCAACTAATTCGTCTAACGTCTACTCGACAACGACTATTCATGTCAACTAGTTCGTGTAGCGTCTACTCGACAACGACTATTAATGTCAACTAGTTCGTCTATCCTCTACTCGACAACTACTATTAATATCAATTAGTTCGTCTCGCGTCTACTCGACAACGACTATTAATGTCAACTAGTTCGTGTAGTGTCTACTCGACAACGAATATTAATGTCAACTAGTTCGTCTAGCCTCTACTCGACAACGACTATTAATGTCAACTAGTTCGTCTAGCATCTACTCGACAACGACTATTAATGTCAACTAGTTCGTCTAGCATCTACTCGACAACGACTATTAATGTCAACTAGTTCGTCTATCCTCTACTCGAAAACTACTATTAATGTCAACTAGTTCGTCTCGTGTCTACTCGACAACGACTATTAATGTCAACTAGTTCATCTCGCGTCCACTCGACAACTACTATTAATGTCAACTAGTTCGTCTAGCTTCTACTCGACAAAGACTATTAATTTCAACTAGGTCGTCTAGCGTCTACTCGACAACGACTAAAAATATCAACTAGTTCGTCTAGCGTCTACTCGACAACGACTATTAACGTCAACTAGTTCGTCTACCGTCTACTCGTCAACGACTATTAATGTCAACTATTTCATCTCGCGTCCACTCGACAACGACTATTAATGTCAACTAGTTCGTCTAGCCTCTACTCGACAAAGACTATTAATTTCAACTAGGTCGTCTAGCGTCTACTCGACAACGACTATTAATATCAACTAGTTCGTCTAGCGTCTACTCGACAACGACTATTAACGTCAACTAGTTCGTCTACCGTCTACTCGTCAACGACAATTAATGTCAACTATTTCGTCTCGCCTCTAGTCGACAACTACTATTAATGTCAACTAGTTCGTCTAGCTTCTACTCGTCAACGACTATTAATGTCAACTAGTTCGTCTTGCGTCTACTCGACAACTACTATTAATATCAATTAGTTCGTCTAGCGTCTATTCGACAACGACTGTTAATGTCAACTAGTTCGTCTAGCGTCTATTCGACAACGACTATTAATGTCAACTAGTTCGTCTAGCGTCTACTCGACAACGACTATTAATGTCATCTAGTTCGTGTAGCATCTATTCGACAACGACTATTAATGTCAACTAGTTCGTCTAGCGTCTACTTAACAAAGACTATTAATGTCAACTAGTTCGTCCAGCGTCTACTCGACAACTAGTATTAATGTCAACTAGTTCGTCTAGAGTCTACACGTCAACGACTATTAATGTCAACTATTTCGTCTAGCCTCTACTCGACAACAACTATTAATATGAACTAGTTCGTCTAGCGGCTACTTGTCAATGACTATTAATGTCAACTGGTTCGTCTAGCGTTTACACGACAACGACTATTAATGTCACCTAGTTCGTCTAGCGTCTACTCGACAACGATTATTAACGTCAACTAGTTCGTCTAGCGTCTACTCGACAACGACTATTAATGTCAACTAGTTCGTCTAGCGTCTACTCGACAACGACTATTAATGTCAACTAGTTCGTCTATCCTCTACTCGACAACTACTATTAATGTCAACTAGTTCGTCTCGCGTCCACGCGACAACGACTATTAATGTCAACTAGTTCGTGTAGCGTCTACTCGACAACGACTATTAATGTCAACACTAGTTCGTCTATCCTCTACTCGACAACTACTATTAATATCAATTAGTTCGTCTCGCGTCTACTCGACAACGACTATTAATGTCAACTAGTTCGTGTAGTGTCTACTCGACAACGAATATTAATGTCAACTACTTCGTCTAGCCTCTACTCGACAACGACTATTAATGTCAACTAGTTCGTCTAGCATCTACTCGACAACGACTATTAATGTCAACTAGTTCGTCTAGCATCTACTCGACAACGACTATTAATGTCAACTAGTTCGTCTATCCTCTACTCGAAAACTACTATTAATGTCAACTAGTTCGTCTCGTGTCTACTCGACAACGACTATTAATATCAACTAGTTCATCTCGCGTCCACTCGACAACGACTATTAATGTCAACTAGTTCGTCTAGCCTCTACTCGACAAAGACTATTAATTTCAACTAGGTCGTCTAGCGTCTACTCGACAACGACTATTAATATCAACTAGTTCGTCTAGCGTCTACTCGACAACGACTATTAACGTCAACTAATTCGTCTACCGTCTACTCGTCAACGACAATTAATGTCAACTATTTCGTCTCGCGTCTAGTCGACAACTACTATTAATGTCAACTAGTTCGTCTAGCTTCTACTCGTCAACGACTATTAATGTCAACTAGTTCGTCTTGCGTCTACTCGACAACTACTATTAATATCAATTAGTTCGTCTAGCGTCTATTCGACAACGACTGTTAATGTCAACTAGTTCGTCTAGCGGCTACTCGACAACGACTGTTAATGCAAACTAGTTCGTCTAGCGTCTATTCGACAACGACTATTAATGTCAACTACTTCGTCTAACGACTACTCGATAACGACTATTAATGTTAACTAATTCGTCTAGCGGCTACTTGTCAATGACTATTAATGTCAACTAGTTCGTCTAGCGTTTACTCGACAACGACTATTAATGTCAACTAGTTCGTCTAGCGTCTACTCGAAAACGACTATTAATGTCAACAAGTTCGTCTAGCGTCTACTCGACAACGACTATTAATGTCAACTAATTCGTCTAGCGTCTATTCGACAACGACTGTTAATGTCAACTAGTTCGTCTAGCGTCTATTCGACAACGACTGTTAATGTCAACTAGTTCGTCTAGCGGCTACTCGACAACGGCTGTTAATGTCAATTAGTTCGTCTAGCGGCTACTCGACAACGACTGTTAATGCAAACTAGTTCGTCTAGCGTCTATTCGACAACGACTATTAATGTCAACTACTTCGTCTAACGACTACTCGACAACGACTATTAAAGTCAACTAATTCGTCTAGCGGCTACTTGTCAATGACTATTAATGTCAACTAGTTCGTCTAGCGTTTACTCGACAACGACTATTAATGTCAACTAGTTCGTCTAGCGTCTACACGAAAACGACTATTAATGTCAACTAGTTCGTCTAGCGTCTACTCGACAACGACTATTAATGTCAACTAATTCGTCTAGCGTCTACTCGACAACGACTATTAATGTCAACTAGTTCGTGTAGCGTCTACTCGACAACGTCTATTAATGTCAACTAGTTCGTCTATCCTCTACTCGACAACTACTATTAATATCAATTAGTTCGTCTCGCGTCTACTCGACAACGACTATTAATGTCAACTAGTTCGTGTAGTGTCTACTCGACAACGAATATTAATGTCAACTAGTTCGTCTAGCCTCTACTCGACAACGACTATTAATGTCAACTAGTTCGTCTAGCATCTACTCGACAACGACTATTAATGTCAACTAGTTCGTCTAGCATCTACTCGACAACGACTATTAATGTCAACTAGTTCGTCTATCCTCTACTCGAAAACTACTATTAATGTCAACTAGTTCGTCTCGTGTCTACTCGACAACGACTATTAATGTCAACTTGTTCAACTCGCGTCCACTCGACAACTACTATTAATGTCAACTAGTTCGTCTAGCTTCTACTCGACAAAGACTATTAATTTCAACTAGGTCGTCTAGCGTCTACTCGACAACGACTAAAAATATCAACTAGTTCGTCTAGCGTCTACTCGACAACGACTATTAACGTCAACTAGTTCGTCTACCGTCTACTCGTCAACGACTATTAATGTCAACTATTTCGTCTCGCGTCTAGTCGACAACTTCTATTAATGTCAACTAGTTCGTCTAGCGTCTACTCGTCAACGACTATTAATGTCAACTAGTTCGTCTTGCGTCTACTCGACAACTACTATTAATATCAATTAGTTCGTCTAGCGTCTATTCGACAACGACTGTTAATGTCAACTAGTTCGTCTAGCGGCTACTCGACAACGACTGTTAATGCAAACTAGTTCGTCTAGCGTCTATTCGACAACGACTATTAATGTCAACTACTTCGTCTAGCATCTACTCGAAAACGACTATTAATGTCAACTAGTTCGTCTAGCGTCTACTCGACAACGACTATTAATGTCAACTAATTCGTCTAGCGTCTATTCGACAACGACTGTTAATGTCAACTAGTTCGTCTAGCGTCTATTCGACAACGACTGTTAATGTCAACTAGTTCGTCTAGCCGCTACTCGACAACGGCTGTTAATGTCAATTAGTTCGTCTAGCGGCTACTCGACAACGACTGTTAATGCAAACTAGTTCGTCTAGCGTCTATTCGACAACGACTATTAATGTCAACTACTTCGTCTAACGACTACTCGACAACGACTATTAATGTCAACTAATTCGTCTAGCGGCTACTTGTCAATGACTATTAATGTCAACTAGTTCGTCTAGCGTTTACTCGACAACGACTATTAATGTCAACTAGTTCGTCTAGCGTCTACTCGAAAACGACTATTAATGTCAACTAGTTCGTCTAGCGTCTACTCGACAACGACTATTAATGTCAACTAATTCGTCTAGCGTCTACTCGACAACGACTATTAATATCAACTAGTTCGTCTATCCTCTACTCGACAACTACTATTAATGTCAACTAGTTCGTCTCGCGTCTACTCGACAAAGACTATTAATGTCAACTAGTTCGTCTCGCGTCCACTCGACAACGACTATTAATGTCAACTAGTTCGTCTAGCGTCTACTCGACAACGACTATTAATGTCATCTAGTTCGTGTAGCATCTACTCGACAACGACTATTAATGTCAACTAGTTCGTCTAGCGGCTACTTGTTAATGACTATCAATGTCAACTGGTTCGTCTAGCCTTTACACGAAAACGACTATTAATGTCACCTAGTTCGTCTAGCGTCTACTCGACATCGATTATTAACGTCAACTAGTTCGTCTAGCGTCTACTCGACAACGACTATTAATGTCAACTAGTTCATCTAGGGTCTACTCGACAACGACTATTAATATCAACTAGTTCGTCTATCCTCTACTCGACAACTACTATTAATATCAACTAGTTCGTCTCGCGTCTACTCGACAACGGCTATTAATGTCAACTAGTTCGTCTCGCATCCACTCGACAACGACTATTAATGTCAACTAGTTCGTGTAGCATCTACTCGAAAACGACTATTAATGTCAACTAGTTCGTCTAGCGTCTACTCAACAACGACTATTAATGTCAACTAGTTGGTCTAGTATCTACTCGACAACTAGTATTAATGTCAACTAGTTCGTCTAGAGTCTACTCTTCAACGACTGTTAATGTCAACTAGTTCGTCTAGCGTCTACTCGACAAAGACTATTAATATCAACTAGTTCGTCTAGCGTCTACTCGACAACGACTATTAATGTCAACTAGTTCGTCTAGCGTCTACTCGTCAACGACCATTAATGTCAACTAGTTCGTCTAGCGTCTACTCGTCAACGACTATAAATGTCAACTAATTCGTCTAGCGTCTACTCATCAACGACTATTAATGTCAACTAGTTCGTCTAGCCTCTACTCGACAACGACTATTAATGTCATCTAGTTCGTCTAGCGTCTACTCGACAACGATTATTAATATCAACTAGTTCGTCTAGCGTCTACTCGACAACGAATATTAATGTCTACTAGTTCGTCTAGCGTCTACTCGTCAACGACTATTAATGTCAACGAGTTCGTCTCTCGTCTAGTCGACAACTACAATTAATGTCAACTAGTTCGTCTTGCGTCTACTCGACAACTACTGTTAATGTCAACTAGTTCGTCTAGCGGCTACTTGTCAATGACTACTAATATCAACTAGTTCGTCTAGCGTTTACTCGACAACGACTATTAATGTCAACTAGTTCGTCTAGCGTCTACTCGACAAAGACTATTAATGTCAACTAGTTCGTCTACCGTCTACTCGACAACGACTATTAATGTCAACTAGTTCGTCTATCCTCTACTCGACAACTACTATTAATGTCAACTAGTTCGTCTCGTGTCTACTCGACAACGACTATTAATGTAAACTAGTTCGTCTATCCTCTACTCGAAAACTACTATTAATGTCAACTAGTTCGTCTCGCGTCCACTCGACAACGACTATTAATGTCAACTAGTTCGTCTAGCGTCTACTCGACAACGACTATTAATGTCATCTAGTTCGTGTAGCATCTATTCGACAACGACTATTAATGTCAACTAGTTCGTCTAGCGTCTACTTAACAAAGACTATTAATGTCAACTAGTTCGTCCAGCGTCTACTCGACAACTAGTATTAATGTCAACTAGTTCGTCTAGAGTCTACACGTCAACGACTATTAATGTCAACTATTTCGTCTAGCCTCTACTCGACAACAACTATTAATATGAACTAGTTCGTCTAGCGGCTACTTGTCAATGACTATTAATGTCAACTGGTTCGTCTAGCATTTACACGACAACGACTATTAATGTCACCTAGTTCGTCTAGCGTCTACTCGACAACGATTATTAACGTCAACTAGTTCGTCTAGCGTCTACTCGACAACGATTATTAATGTCAACTAGTTCGTCTAGCGTCTACTCGACAACGACTATTAATGTCAACTAGTTCGTCTATCCTCTACTCGACAACTACTATTAATGTCAACTAGTTCGTCTCGCGTCCACGCGACAACGACTATTAATGTCAACTAGTTCGTGTAGCGTCTACTCGACAACGACTATTAATGTCAACTAGTTCGTCTCGCGTCCACGCGACAACGACTATTAATGTCAACTAGTTCGTGTAGCGTCTACTCGACAACGACTATTAATGTCAATTAGTTCGTGTAGCGTCTACTCGGCAACAACTATTAATGTCAACTAGTTCGTCTATCCTCTACTCGACAACTACTATTAATATCAATTAGTTCGTCTCGCGTCTACTCGACAACGACTATTAATGTCAACTAGTTCGTGTAGTGTCTACTCGACAAAAAATATTAATGTCAACTAGTTCGTCTAGCCTCTACTCGACAACGACTATTAATGTCAACTAGTTCGTCTAGCATCTACTCGACAACGACTATTAATGTCAACTAGTTCGTCTAGCATCTACTCGACAACGACTATTAATGTCAACTAGTTCGTCTATCCTCTACTCGAAAACTACTATTAATGTCAATTAGTTCGTCTCGTGTCTACTCGACAACGACTATTAATGTCAACTAGTTCATCTCGAGTCCACTCGACAACGACTATTAATGTCAACTAGTTCGTCTAGCCTCTACTCGACAAAGACTATTAATTTCAACTAGGTCGTCTAGCGTCTACTCGACAACGACTATTAATATCAACTAGTTCGTCTAGCGTCTACTCGACAACGACTATTAACGTCAACTAGTTCGTCTACCGTCTACTCGTCAACGACTATTAATGTCAACTATTTCGTCTCGCGTCTAGTCGACAACTACTATTAATGTCAACTAGTTCGTCTAGCGTCTACTCGTCAACGACTATTAATGTCAACTAGTTCGTCTTGCGTCTACTCGACAACGACTGTTAATGTCAACTAGTTCGTCTAGCGGCTACTCGAAAACGACTGTTAATGCAAACTAGTTCGTCTAGCGTCTATTCGACAACGATTATTAATGTCAACTACTTCGTCTAACGACTACTCGATAACGACTATTAATGTCAACTAATTCGTCTAGCGGCTACTTGTCAATGACTATTAATGTCAACTAGTTCGTCTAGCGTTTACTCGACAACGACTATTAATGTCAACTAGTTCGTCTAGCGTCTACTCGAAAACGTCTATTAATGTCAACTAGTTCGTCTAGCGTCTACTCGACAACGACTATTAATGTCAACTAATTCGTCTAGCGTCTATTCGACAATGACTGTTAATGTCAACTAGTTCGTCTAGCGTCTATTCGACAACGACTGTTAATGTCAACTAGTTCGTCTAGCGGCTACTCGACAACGGCTGTTAATGTCAATTAGTTCGTCTAGCGGCTACTCGACAACGACTGTTAATGCAAACTAGTTCGTCTAGCGTCTATTCGACAACGACTATTAATGTCAACTACTTCGTCTAACGACTACTCGACAACGACTATTAATGTCAACTAATTCGTCTAGCGGCTACTTGTCAATGACTATTAATGTCAACTAGTTCGTCTAGCGTTTACTCGACAACGACTATTAATGTCAACTAGTTCGTCTAGCGTCTACTCGAAAACGACTATTAATGTCAACTAGTTCGTCTAGCGTCTACTCGACAACGACTATTAATGTCAACTAATTCGTCTAGCCTCTACTCGACAACGACTATTAATGTCAACTAGTTCGTGTAGCGTCTACTCGACAACGACTATTAATGTCAACTAGTTCGTCTATCCTCTACTCGACAACTACTATTAATATCAATTAGTTCGTCTCGCGTCTACTCGACAACGACTATTAATGTCAACTAGTTCGTGTAGTGTCTACTCGACAACGAATATTAATGTCAACTAGTTCGTCTAGCCTCTACTCGACAACGACTATTAATGTCAACTAGTTCGTCTAGCATCTACTCGACAACGACTATTAATGTCAACTAGTTCGTCTATCCTCTACTCGACAACTACTATTAATGTCAACTAGTTCGTCTCGCGTCTACTCGACATAGACTATTAATGTCAACTAGTTCGTCTCGCGTCCACTCGACAACGACTATTAATGTCAACTAGTTCGTCTAGCGTCTACTCGACAACGACTATTAATGTCATCTAGTTCGTGTAGCATCTACTCGACAACGACTATTAATGTCAACTAGTTCGTCTAGCGGCTACTTGTTAATGACTATCAATGTCAACTGGTTCGTCTAGCCTTTACACGACAACGACTATTAATGTCACCTAGTTCGTCTAGCGTCTACTAGACATCGATTATTAACGTCAACTAGTTCGTCTAGCGTCTACTCGACAACGACTATTAATGTCAACTAGTTCGTCTTGGGTCTACTCGACAACGACTATTAATGTCAACTAGTTCGTCTATCCTCTACTCGACAACTACTATTAATATCAACTAGTTCTTCTCGCGTCTACTCGACAACGGCTATTAATGTCAACTAGTTCGTCTCGCATCCACTCGACAACGACTATTATTGTCAACTAGTTCGTGTAGCATCTACTCGACAACGACTATTAATGTCAACTAGTTCGTCTAGCGTCTACTCAACAACGACTATTAATGTCAACTAGTTCGTCTAGTGTCTACTCGACAACTAGTATTAATGTCAACTAGTTCGTCTAGAGTCTACTCTTCAACGACTGTTAATGTCAACTAGTTCGTCTAGCGTCTACTCGACAACGACTATTAATATCAACTAGTTCGTCTAGCGTCTACTCGACAACGACTATTAATGTCAACTATTTCGTCTAGCGTCTACTCGTCAACGTCCATTAATGTCAACTAGTTCGTCTAGCGTCTACTCGTCAACGACTATAAATGTCAACTAATTCGTCTAGCGTCTACTCATCAACGACTATTAATGTCAACTAGTTCGTCTAGCCTCTACTCGACAACGACTATTAATGTCATCTAGTTCGTCTAGCGTCTACTCGACAACGATTATTAATATCAACTAGTTCGTCTAGCGTCTACTCGACAACGAATATTAATGTCTACTAGTTCGTCTAGCGTCTACTCGTCAACGACTATTAATGTCAACGAGTTCGTCTCTCGTCTAGTCGAAAACTACAATTAATGTCAACTAGTTCGTCTTGCGTCTACTCGACAACTACTGTTAATGTCAACTAGTTCGTCTAGCGGCTACTTGTAAATGACTACTAATATCAACTAGTTCGTCTAGCGTTTACTCGACAACGACTATTAATGTCAACTAGTTCGTCTAGCGTCTACTCGACAAAGACTATTAATGTCAACTAGTTCGTCTACCGTCTACTCGACAACGACTATTAATGTCAACTAGTTCGTCTATCCTCTACTCGACAACTACTATTAATGTCAACTAGTTCGTCTCGTGTCTACTCGACAACGACTATTAATGTAAACTAGTTCGTCTATCCTCTACTCGAAAACTACTATTAATGTCAACTAGTTCGTCTCGCGTCCACTCGACAACGACTATTAATGTCAACTAGTTCGTCTAGCGTCTACTCGACAACGACTATTAATGTCATCTAGTTCGTGTAGCATCTATTCGACAACGACTATTAATGTCAACTAGTTCGTCTAGCGTCTACTTAACAAAGACTATTAATGTCAACTAGTTCGTCCAGCGTCTACTCGAAAACTAGTATTAATGTCAACTAGTTCGTCTAGAGTCTACACGTCAACGACTATTAATGTCAACTATTTCGTCTAGCCTCTACTCGACAACAACTATTAATATGAACTAGTTCGTCTAGCGGCTACTTGTCAATGACTATTAATGTCAACTGGTTCGTCTAGCGTTTACACGACAACGACTATTAATGTCACCTAGTTCGTCTAGCGTCTACTCGACAACGATTATTAACGTCAACTAGTTCGTCTAGCGTCTACTCGACAACGACTATTAATGTCAACTAGTTCGTCTAGCGTCTACTCGACAACGACTATTAATGTCAACTAGTTCGTCTATCCTCTACTCGACAACTACTATTAATGTCAACTAGTTCGTCTCGCGTCCACGCGACAACGACTATTAATGTCAACTAGTTCGTGTAGCGTCTACTCGACAACGACTATTAATGTCAACTAGTTCGTCTCGCGTCCACGCGACAACGACTATTAATGTCAACTAGTTCGTGTAGCGTCTACTCGACAACGACTATTAATGTCAATTAGTTCGTGTAGCGTCTACTCGGCAACAACTATTAATGTCAACTAGTTCGTCTATCCTCTACTCGACAACTACTATTAATATCAATTAGTTCGTCTCGCGTCTACTCGACAACGACTATTAATGTCAACTAGTTCGTGTAGTGTCTACTCGACAACGAATATTAATGTCAACTAGTTCGTCTAGCCTCTACTCGACAACGACTATTAATGTCAACTAGTTCGTCTAGCATCTACTCGACAACGACTATTAATGTCAACTAGTTCGTCTAGCATCTACTCGACAACGACTATTAATGTCAACTAGTTCGTCTATCCTCTACTCGAAAACTACTATTAATGTCAACTAGTTCGTCTCGTGTCTACTCGACAACGACTATTAATGTCAACTAGTTCATCTCGCGTCCACTCGACAACGACTATTAATGTCAACTAGTTCGTCTAGCCTCTACTCGACAAAGACTATTAATTTCAACTAGGTCGTCTAGCGTCTACTCGACAACGACTAAAAATATCAACTAGTTCGTCTAGCGTCTACTCGACAACGACTATTAACGTCAACTAGTTCGTCTACCGTCTACTCATCAACGACTATTAATGTCAACTATTTCGTCTCGCGTCTAGTCGACAACTACTATTAATGTCAACTAGTTCGTGTAGCGTCTACTCGACAACGACTATTAATGTCAACTAGTTCGTCTATCCTCTACTCGACAACTACTATTAATATCAATTAGTTCGTCTCGCGTCTACTCGACAACGACTATTAATGTCAACTAGTTCGTGTAGTGTCTACTCGACAACGAATATTAATGTCAACTAGTTCGTCTAGCCTCTACTCGACAACGACTATTAATGTCAACTAGTTCGTCTAGCATCTACTCGACAACGACTATTAATGTCAACTAGTTCGTCTAGCATCTACTCGACAACGACTATTAATGTCAACTAGTTCGTCTATCCTCTACTCGAAAACTACTATTAATGTCAACTAGTTCGTCTCGTGTCTACTCGACAACGACTATTAATGTCAACTAGTTCATCTCGCGTCCACTCGACAACGACTATTAATGTCAACTAGTTCGTCTAGCCTCTACTCGACAAAGACTATTAATTTCAACTAGGTCGTCTAGCGTCTACTCGACAACGACTAAAAATATCAACTAGTTCGTCTAGCGTCTACTCGACAACGACTATTAACGTCAACTAGTTCGTCTACCGTCTACTCATCAACGACTATTAATGTCAACTATTTCGTCTCGCGTCTAGTCGACAACTACTATTAATGTCAACTAGTTCGTCAAGCGTCTACTCGTCAACGACTATTAATGTCAACTAGTTCGTCTTGCGTCTACTCGACAACTACTATTAATATCAATTAGTTCGTCTAGCGTCTATTCGACAACGACTGTTATTGTCAACTAGTTCGTCTAGCGGCTACTCGACAACGACTGTTAATGCAAACTAGTTCGTCTAGCGTCTATTCGACAACTACTATTAATGTCAACTACTTCGTCTAACGACTACTCGACAACGACTATTAATGTCAACTAATTCGTCTAGCGGCTACTTGTCAATGACTATTAATATCAACTAGTTCGTCTAGCGTTTACTCGACAACGACTATTAATGTCAACTAGTTCGTCTAGCGTCTACTCGAAAACGAATATTAATGTCAACTAGTTCGTCTAGCTTCTACTCGACAACGACTATTAATGTCAACTAATTCGTCTAGCGTCTATTCGACAACGACTGTTAATGTCAACTAGTTCGTCTAGCGTCTATTCGACAACGACTGTTAATGTCAACTAGTTCGTCTAGCGGCTACTCGACAACGGCTGTTAATGTCAATTAGTTCGTCTAGCGGCTACTCGACAACGACTGTTAATGCAAACTAGTTCGTCTAGCGTCTATTCGACAACGACTATTAATGTCAACTACTTCGTCTAACGACTACTCGACAACGACTATTAATGTCAACTAATTCGTCTAGCGGCTACTTGTCAATGACTATTAATGTCAAATAGTTCGTCTAGCGTTTACTCGACAACGACTATTAATGTCAACTAGTTCGTCTAGCGTCTACTCGAAAACGACTATTAATGTCAACTAGTTCGTCTAGCGTCTACTCGACAACGACTATTAATGTCAACTAATTCGTCTAGCGTCTACTCGACAACGACTATTAATGTCAACTAGTTCGTCTATCCTCTACTCGACAACTACTATTAATGTCAACTAGTTCGTCTCGCGTCTACTCGACAAAGACTATTAATGTCAACTAGTTTGTCTCGCGTCCACTCGACAACGACTATTAATGTCAACTAGTTCGTCTAGCGTCTACTCGACAACGACTATTAATGTCATCTAGTTCGTGTAGCATCTACTCGACAACGACTATTAATGTCAACTAGTTCGTCTAGCGGCTACTTGTTAATGACTATCAATGTCAACTGGTTCGTCTAGCCTTTACACGACAACGACTATTAATGTCACCTAGTTCGTCTAGCGTCTACTCGACATCGATTATTAACGTCAACTAGTTCGTCTAGCGTCTACTCGACAACGACTATTAATGTCAACTAGTTCGTCTAGCGTCTACTCGACAACGACTATTAATGTCAACTAGTTCGTCTATCCTCTACTCGACAACTACTATTAATGGCAACTAGTTCGTCTCGCGTCTACTCGACAACGGCTATTAATGTCAACTAGTTCGTCTCGCGTCCACTCGACAACGACTATTAATGTCAACTAGTTCGTGTAGCATCTACTCGACAACGACTATTAATGTCAACTAGTTCGTCTAGCGTCTACTCAACAACGACTATTAATGTCAACTAGTTCGTCTAGAGTCTACTCTTCAACGACTGTTAATGTCAACTAGTTCGTCTAGCGTCTACTCGACAACGACTATTAATATAAACTAGTTCGTCTAGCGTCTACTCGACAACGACTATTAATGTCAACTAGTTCGTCTAGCGTCTACTCGTCAACGACCATTAATGTCAACTAGTTCGTCTAGCGTCTACTCGTCAACGACTATAAATGTCAACTAATTCGTCTAGCGTCTACTCATCAACGACTATTAATGTCAACTAGTTCGTCTAGCCTCTACTCGACAACGACTATTAATGTCATCTAGTTCGTCTAGCGTCTACTCGACAACGATTATTAATATCAACTAGTTCGTCTAGCGTCTACTCGACAACGAATATTAATGTCTACTAGTTCGTCTAGCGTCTACTCGTCAACGACTATTAATGTCAACGAGTTCGTCTCTCGTCTAGTCGACAACTACAATTAATGTCAACTAGTTCGTCTTGCGTCTACTCGACAACTACTGTTAATGTCAACTAGTTCGTCTAGCGGCTACTTGTCAATGACTACTAATATCAACTAGTTCGTCTAGCGTTTACTCGACAACGACTATTAATGTCAACTAGTTCGTCTAGCGTCTACTCGACAAAGACTATTAATGTCAACTAGTTCGTCTACCGTCTACTCGACAACGACTATTAATGTCAACTAGTTCGTCTACCGTCTACTCGACAACGACTATTAATGTCAACTAGTTCGTCTATCCTCTACTCGACAACTACTATTAATGTCAACTAGTTCGTCTCGTGTCTACTCGACAACGACTATTAAAGTAAACTAGTTCGTCTATCCTCTACTCGAAAACTACTATTAATGTCAACTAGTTCGTCTCGTGTCTACTCGACAACGACAATTAATGTCAACAAGTTCGTCTCGCGTCCTCTCTACAACGACTATTAATGTCAACTAGTTCGTCTAGCCTCTACTCGAACAAGACTATTAATGTCAACTAGATCGTCTAGCGTCTACTAGTCAACGACTATTAATGTCAACTAGTTCGTCTTGAGTCGGCTCGACAACTACTATTAATATCAATTAGTTCGTCTAGCGTCTATTCGACAACGACTGTTAATGTCAGCTAGTTCGTCTAGCGGCTACTCGACAATGACTGTTAATGTCAACTAGTTCGTCTAGCGGCTACTCGATAACGACTGTTAATGTCAACTCGTTCGTCTAGCGGCTACTCGACAACGGCTGTTAATGTCAACTAGTTCGTCTAGCGGCTACTCGACAACGACTGTTAATGCAAACTAGTTCGTCTATCCTCTACTCGACAACTACTATTAATGTCAACTAGTTCGTCTCGCGTCTACTCGACAACGGCTAATAATGTCAACTAGTTCGTCTCGCGTCCACTCGACAACGACTATTAATGTCAACTAGTTCGTCTAGCGTCTACTCGTCAACGACTGTTAATGTCAACTAGTTCGTCTAGCATCTACTCGACAACGACTATTAATATCAACTAGTTCGTCTAGCGTCTACTCGACAACGACTATTAATGTCAACTAGTTCGTCTAGCGTCTACTCGACAACGACTTTTAATGTCAACTAATTCGTCTAGCGTCTACTCGACAACGACTATTAATGTCAACTAGTTCGTCTATCCTCTACTCGACAACTACTATTAATGTCAACTAGTTCACCTCGCGTCTACTCGACAACGACTATTAATGTCAACTAGTTCGTCTAGCGTCTACTCGACAACGACTATTAATGTCATCTAGTTCGTGTAGCATCTACTCGACAACGACTATTAATGTCAACTAGTTCGTCTAGCGGCTACTTGTCAATGACTATTAATGTCAACTGGTTCGTCCAGCGTTTACACGACAACGACTATTAATGTCACCTAGTTCGTCTAGCGTCTACTCGACAACGATTATTAACGTCAACTAGTTCGTCTAGCGTCTACTCGACAACGACTATTAATGTCAACTAGTTCGTCTAGCGTCTACTCGACAAAGACTATTAATGTCAACTAGTTCGTCTAGCGTCTACTCGACAACGACTATTAATGTCAACTAGTTCGTCTATCCTCTACTCGACAACTACTATTAATGTCAACTAGTTCGTCTCACGTCTACTCGACAACGACTATTAATTTCAACTAGTTCGTGTAGCATCTACTCGACAACGACTATTAATGTCAACTAGTTCGTGTAGCGTCTACTCGGCAACGACTATTAATGTCAACTAGTTCGTCTATCCTCTACTCGACAACTACTATTAATATCAATTAGTTCGTCTCGCGTCTACTCGACAACGACTATTAATGTCAACTAGTTCGTGTAGTGTCTACTCGACAACGACTATTAATGTCAACTAGTTCGTGTAGTGTCTACTCGACAACGACTAATAATGTCAAATAGTACGTCTAGCGTCTACTCGACAACGACTATTAAAGTCAACTAGTTCGTCTAGCATCTACTCGACAACGACTATTAATGTCAACTAGTTCGTCTATCATCTACTCGACAACTACTATTAATGTCAACTAGTTCGTCTCGTGTCTACTCGACAACGACTATTAATGTCAACTAATTCGTCTAGCCTCTACTCGACAAAGAATATTAATGTCAACTAGATCGTCTAGCGTCTACTCGACAACGATTATTAATATCAACTAGTTCGTCTAGCGTCTACTCGACAACGACTATTAATATCAACTAGTTCGTCTAGCGTCTACTCGACAACGACTATTAATGTCAACTAGTTCGTCTAGCGTCTACTCGTCAACGACTATTAATGTCAACTAGTTCGTCTAGCGTCTATTCGACAATGACTGTTCATGTCAACTAGTTCGTCTAGCGGCTACTTGTCAATGACTATTAATGTCAACTAGTTCGTCTAGCGTCTACTCGTCAACGACTATTAATGTCAACTAGTTCGTCTCGCGTCTAGTCGACAACTAGTATTAATGTCAACTAGTTCGTCTAGAGTCTACTCGTCAACGACCATTAATGTCAACTAGTTCGTCTAGCGTCTACTCATCAATGACTATTAATGTCAACTAATTCGTCTAGCGTCTACTCGTCAACGACTATTAATGTCAACTATTTCGTCTAGCCTCTACTCGACAACGACTATTAATGTCATCTAGTTCGTCTAGCGTCTACTCGACAACGACTATTAATGTCTACTAGTTCGTCTAGCGTCTACTCGTCAACGACTATTAATGTCAACTAGTTAGTCTCTCGTCTACTCGACAACTACTGTTAATGTCAACTAGTTCGTCTAGCGGCTACTTATCAATGACTATTAATATAAACTAGTTCGTCTAGCGTTTACTCGACAACGACTATTAATGTGAACTAGTTCGTCTAGCGTCTACTCGACAAAGACTATTAATGTCAACTAGTTCGTCTAGCGTCTACTCGACAACGACTATTAATGTCAACTAGTTCGTCTATCCTCTACTCGAAAACTACTATTAATATCAACAAGTTCGTCTCGCGTCTACTCGACAACGACTATTAATGTCAACTAGTTCGTGTAGCATCTACTCGACAACGACTATTAATGTCAACTAGTTCGTGTAGCGTCTACTCGGCAACGACTATTAATGTCAACTAGTTCGTCTATCCTCTACTCGGCAACGACTATTAATGTCAACTAGTTCGTCTATCCTCTACTCGACAACTACTATTAATATCAATTAGTTCGTCTCGCGTCTACTCGACAACGACTATTAATGTCAACTTGTTGGTGTAGTGTCTACTCGACAACGACTATTAATGTCAAATAGTTCGTCTAGCGTCTATTCGACAATGATTATTAATGTCAACTAGTTCGTCTAGCATCTACTCGACAACGACTATTAATGTCAACTAGTTCGTCTAGCATCTACTCGACAGCGACTATTAATGTCAACGAGTTCGTCTCTCGTCTAGTCGACAACTACAATTAATGTCAACTAGTTCGTCTTGCGTCTACTCGACAACTACTGTTAATGTCAACTAGTTCGTCTAGCGGCTACTTGTCAATGACTACTAATATCAACTAGTTCGTCTAGCGTTTACTCGACAACGACTATTAATGTCAACTAGTTCGTCTAGCGTCTACTCGACAAAGTCTATTAATGTCAACTAGTTCGTCTACCGTCTACTCGACAACGACTATTAATGTCAACTAGTTCGTCTATCCTCTACTCGACAACTACTATTAATGTCAACTAGTTCGTCTCGTGTCTACTCGACAACGACTATTAATGTAAACTAGTTCGTCTATCCTCTACTCGAAAACTACTATTAATGTCAACTAGTTCGTCTCGCGTCCACTCGACAACGACTATTAATGTCAACTAGTTCGTCTAGCGTCTACTCGACAACGACTATTAATGTCATCTAGTTCGTGTAGCATCTATTCGACAACGACTATTAATGTCAACTAGTTCGTCTAGCGTCTACTTAACAAAGACTATTAATGTCAACTAGTTCGTCCAGCGTCTACTCGACAACTAGTATTAATGTCAACTAGTTCGTCTAGAGTCTACACGTCAACGACTATTAATGTCAACTATTTCGTCTACCCTCTACTCGACAACAACTATTAATATGAACTAGTTCGTCTAGCGGCTACTTGTCAATGACTATTAATGTCAACTGGTTCGTCTAGCGTTTACACGACAACGACTATTAATGTCACCTAGTTCGTCTAGCGTCTACTCGACAACGATTATTAACGTCAACTAGTTCGTCTAGCGTCTACTCGACAACGACTATTAATGTCAACTAGTTCGTCTAGCGTCTACTCGACAACGACTATTAATGTCAACTAGTTCGTCTATCCTCTACTCGACAACTACTATTAATGTCAACTAGTTCGTCTCGCGTCCACGCGACACCGACTATTAATGTCAACAAGTTCGTGTAGCGTCTACTCGACAACGACTATTAATGTCAACTAGTTCGTCTCGCGTCCACGCGACAACGACTATTAATGTCAACTAGTTCGTGTAGCGTCTACTCGACAACGACTATTAATGTCAATTAGTTCGTGTAGCGTCTACTCGGCAACAACTATTAATGTCAACTAGTTCGTCTATCCTCTACTCGACAACTACTATTAATATCAATTAGTTCGTCTCGCGTCTACTCGACAACGACTATTAATGTCAACTAGTTCGTGTAGTGTCTACTCGACAAAAAATATTAATGTCAACTAGTTCGTCTAGCCTCTACTCGACAACGACTATTAATGTCAACTAGTTCGTCTAGCATCTACTCGACAACGACTATTAATGTCAACTAGTTCGTCTAGCATCTACTCGACAACTACTATTAATGTCAACTAGTTCGTCTATCCTCTACTCGAAAACTACTATTAATGTCAACTAGTTCGTCTCGTGTCTACTCGACAACGACTATTAATGTCAACTAGTTCATCTCGCGTCCACTCGACAACGACTATTAATGTCAACTAGTTCGTCTAGCCTCTACTCGACAAAGACTATTAATTTCAACTAGGTCGTCTAGCGTCTACTCGACAACGACTATTAATATCAACTAGTTCGTCTAGCGTCTACTCGACAACGACTATTAACGTCAACTAGTTCGTCTACCGTCTACTCGTCAACGACTATTAATGTCAACTATTTCGTCTCGCGTCTAGTCGACAACTACTATTAATGTCAACTAGTTCTTCTAGCGTCTACTCGTCAACGACTATTAATGTCAACTAGTTCGTCTTGCGTCTACTCGACAACTACTATTAATATCAATTAGTTCGTCTAGCGTCTATTCGACAACGACTGTTAATGTCAACTAGTTCGTCTAGCGGCTACTCGACAACGACTGTTAATGCAAACTAGTTCGTCTAGCGTCTATTCGACAACGATTATTAATGTCAACTACTTCGTCTAACGACTACTCGATAACGACTATTAATGTCAACTAATTCGTCTAGCGGCTACTTGTCAATGACTATTAATGTCAACTAGTTCGTCTAGCGTTTACTCGACAACGACTATTAATGTCAACTAGTTCGTCTAGCGTCTACTCGAAAACGACTATTAATGTCAACTAGTTCGTCTAGCGTCTACTCGACAACGACTATTAATGTCAACTAATTCGTCTAGCGTCTATTCGACAACGACTGTTAATTTCAACTAGTTCGTCTACCGTCTATTCGACAACGACTGTTAATGTCAACTAGTTCGTCTAGCGGCTACTCGACAACGGCTGTTAATGTCAATTAGTTCGTCTAGCGGCTACTCAACAACGACTGTTAATGCAAACTAGTTCGTCTAGCGTCTATTCGACAACGACTATTAATGTCAACTACTTCGTCTAACGACTACTCGACAACGACTATTAATGTCAACTAATTCGTCTAGCGGCTACTTGTCAATGACTATTAATGTCAACTAGTTCGTCTAGCGTTTACTCGACAACGACTATTAATGTCAACTAGTTCGTCTAGCGTCTACTCGAAAACGACTATTAATGTCAACTAGTTCGTCTAGCGTCTACTCGACAACGACTATTAATGTCAACTAATTCGTCTAGCGTCTACTCGACAACGACTATTAATGTCAACTAGTTCGTGTAGCGTCTACTCGACAACGACTATTAATGTCAACTAGTTCGTTTATCCTCTACTCGACAACTACTATTAATATCAATTAGTTCGTCTCGCGTCTACTCGACAACGACTATTAATGTCAACTAGTTCGTGTAGTGTCTACTCGACAACGAATATTAATGTCAACTAGTTCGTCTAGCCTCTACTCGACAACGACTATTAATGTCAACTAGTTCGTCTAGTATCTACTCGACAACGACTATTAATGTCAACTAGTTCGTCTAGCATCTACTCGACAACGACTATTAATGTCAACTAGTTCGTCTATCCTCTACTCGAAAACTACTATTAATGTCAACTAGTTCGTCTCGTGTCTACTCGACAACGACTATTAATGTCAACTAGTTCATCTCGCGTCCACTCGACAACGACTATTAATGTCAACTAGTTCGTCTAGCCTCTACTCGACAAAGACTATTAATTTCAACTAGGTCGTCTAGCGTCTACTCGACAACGACTAAAAATATCAACTAGTTCGTCTAGCGTCTACTCGACAACGACTATTAACGTCAACTAGTTCGTCTACCGTCTACTCGTCAACGACTATTAATGTCAACTATTTCGTCTCGCGTCTAGTCGACAACTACTATTAATGTCAACTAGTTCGTCAAGCGTCTACTCGTCAACGACTATTAATGTCAACTAGTTCGTCTTGCGTCTACTCGACAACTACTATTAATATCAATTAGTTCGTCTAGCGTCTATTCGACAATGACTGTTAATGTCAACTAGTTCGTCTAGCGGCTACTCGACAACGACTGTTAATGCAAACTAGTTCGTCTAGCGTCTATTCGACAACGACTATTAATGTCAACTACTTCGTCTAACGACTACTCGACAACGACTATTAATGTCAACTAATTCGTCTAGCGGCTACTTGTCAAAGACTAATAATGTCAACTAGTTCGTCTAGCGTTTACTCGACAACGACTATTAATGTCAACTAGTTCGTCTAGCGTCTACTCGAAAACGACTATTAATGTCAACTAGTTCGTCTAGCGTCTACTCGACAACGACTATTAATGTCAACTAATTCGTCTAGCGTCTATTCGACAACGACTGTTAATGTCAACTAGTTCGTCTAGCGTCTATTCGACAACGACTGTTAATGTCAACTAGTTCGTCTAGCGGCTACTCGACAACGGCTGTTAATGTCAATTAGTTCGTCTAGCGGCTACTCGACAACGACTGTTAATGCAAACTAGTTCGTCTAGCGTCTATTCGACAACGACTATTAATGTCAACTACTTCGTCTAACGACTACTCGACAACGACTATTAATGTCAACTAATTCGTCTAGCTGCTACTTGTCAATGACTATTAATGTCAACTAGTTCGTCTAGCGTTTACTCGACAACGACTATTAATGTCAACTAGTTCGTCTAGCGTCTACTCGAAAACGACTATTAACGTCAACTAGTTCGTCTAGCGTCTACTCGACAACGACTATTAATGTCAACTAATTCGTCTAGCGTCTACTCGACAACGACTATTAATGTCAACTAGTTCGTCTATCCTCTACTCGACAACTACTATTAATGTCAACTAGTTCGTCTCGCGTCTACTCGACAAAGACTATTAATGTCAACTAGTTCGTCTCGCGTCCACTCGACAACGACTATTAATGTCAACTAGTTCGTCTAGCGTCTACTCGACAACGACTATTAATGTCATCTAGTTCGTGTAGCATCTACTCGACAACGACTATTAATGTCAACTAGTTCGTCTAGCGGCTACTTGTTAATGACTATCAATGTCAACTGGTTCGTCTAGCCTTTACACGACAACGACTATTAATGTCACCTAGTTCGTCTAGCGTCTACTCGACATCGATTATTAACGTCAACTAGTTCGTCTAGCGTCTACTCGACAACGACTATTAATGTCAACTAGTTCGTCTAGCGTCTACTCGACAACGACTATTAATGTCAACTAGTTCGTCTATCCTCTACTCGACAACTACTATTAATGTCAACTAGTTCGTCTCGCGTCTACTCGACAACGGCTATTAATGTCAACTAGTTCGTCTCGCGTCCACTCGACAACGACTATTAATGTCAACTAGTTCGTGTAGCATCTACTCGACAACGACTATTAATGTCAACTAGTTCGTCTAGCGTCTACTCAACAACGACTATTAATGTCAACTAGTTCGTCTAGTGTCTACTCGACAACTAGTATTAATGTCAACTAGTTCGTCTAGAGTCTACTCTTCAACAACTGTTAATGTCAACTAGTTCGTCTAGCGTCTACTCGACAACGACTATTAATATCAACTAGTTCGTCTAGCGTCTACTCGACAACGACTATTAATGTCAACTAGTTCGTCTAGCGTCTACTCGTCAACGACCATTAATGTCAACTAGTTCGTCTAGCGTCTACTCGTCAACGACTATAAATGTCAACTAATTCGTCTAGCGTCTACTCATCAACGACTATTAATGTCAACTAGTTCGTCTAGCCTCTACTCGACAACGACTATTAATGTCATCTAGTTCGTCTAGCGTCTACTCGACAACGATTATTAATATCAACTAGTTCGTCTAGCGTCTACTCGTCAACGACCATTAATGTCAACTAGTTCGTCTAGCGTCTACTCGTCAACGACTATAAATGTCAACTAATTCGTCTAGCGTCTACTCATCAACGACTATTAATGTCAACTAGTTCTTCTAGCCTCTACTCGACAACGACTATTAATGTCAACTAGTTCGTCCAGCATCTACTCGACAACTAGTATTAATGTCAACTAGTTCGTCTAGAGTCTACTCGTCAACGACTATTAATGTCAACTATTTCGTCTAGCCTCTACTCGACAACGACTATTAATATGAACTAGTTCGTCTAGCGTCTATTCGACAACGACTATTAATGTCAACTTGTTCGTCTAGCGGCTACTTGTCAATGACTATTAATGTCAACTGGTTCGTCTAGCCTTTACACGACAACGACTATTAATGTCACCTTGTTCGTCTAGCGTCTACTCGACAACGATTATTAATGTCAACTAGTTCGTCTAGCGTCTACTCGAAAACGACTATTAATGTCAACTAGTTCGTCTAGCGTCTTCTCGACAACGACTATTAATGTCAACTAGTTCGTCTATCCTCTACTCGACAACTACTATTAATATCAACTAGTTCGTCTCGCGTCTACTCGACAACGGCTATTAATGTCAACTAGTTCGTCTCGCGTCCACTCGACAACGACTATTAATGTCAACTAGTTCGTCTATCCTCTACTCGACAACTACTATTAATATCAACTAGTTCGTCTCGCGTCTACTCGACAACGGCTATTAATGTCAACTAGTTCGTCTAGTGTCTACTCGACAACTAGTATTAATGTCAACTAGTTCGTCTAGCGTCTACACGACAACGACTATTAATGTCAACTAGTTCGTCTAGCGTCTACTCGTCAACGACCATTAATGTCAACTAGTTCGTCTAGCGTCTACTCGTCAACGACTATTAATGTCAACTAATTCGTCTAGCGTCTACTCGTCAAAGACTATTAATGTCAACTAGTTCGTCTAGCCTCTACTCGACGACTATTAATGTCATCTAGTTCGTCTAGCGTCTACTCGACAACGATTATTAATATCAACTAGTTCGTCTCTCGTCTAGTCGACAACTACTATTAATGTCAACTAGTTCGTCTTGCGTCGACTCGACAACTACTGTTAATGTCAACTAGTTCGTCTAACGGCTACTTGTCAATGACTATTAATATCAACTAGTTCGTCTAGCGTTTACTCGACAACGACTATTAATGTCAAATAGTTCGTCTAGCGTCTACTCGACAAAGACTATTAATGTCAACTAGTTCGTCTAGCGTCTACTCGACAACGACTATTAATATCAACTAGTTCGTCTATCCTCTACTCGACAACTACTATTAATGTCAACTAGTTCGTCTCGTGTCTACTCGACAATGACTATTAATGTCAACTAGTTCGTGTAGTGTCTACTCGACAACGACTATTAATGTCAACTAGTTCGTGTTGTGTCTACTCGACAACGACTAATAATGTCAAATAGTACGTTTAGCGTCTACTCGACAACGACTATTAAAGTCAACTAGTTCGTCTAGCATCTACTCGACAACGACTATTAATGTCAACTAGTTCGTCTATCATCTACTCGACAACTACTATTAATGTCAACTAGTTCGTCTCGTGTCTACTCGACAACGACTATTAATGTCAACTAGTTCGTCTCGCGTCCACTCGACAACGACTATTAATGTCAACTAGTTCGTCTAGCCTCTACTCGACAAAGAATATTAATGTCAACTAGATCGTCTAGCGTCTACTCGACAACGATTATTAATATCAACTAGTTCGTCTAGCGTCTACTCGACAACGACTATTAATATCAACTAGTTCGTCTAACGTCTACTCGACAACGACTATTAATGTCAACTAGTTCGTCTAGCGTCTACTCGTCAACGACTATTAATGTCAACTAGTTCGTCTAGCGTCTATTCGACAACGACTGTTCATGTCAACTAGTTCGTCTAGCGGCTACTTGTCAATGACTATTAATGTCAACTAGTTCGTCTAGCGTCTACTCGTCAACGACTATTAATGTCAACTAGTTCGTCTCGCGTCTAGTCGACAACTACTATTAATGTCAACTAGTTCGTCTAGCGTCTACTCGTCAACTACTATTAATGTCAATTAGTTCGTCTAGCGTCTATTCGACAACGACTGTTAATGTCAACTAGTTCGTCTAGCGGCTACTCGACAATGACTGTTAATGTCAACTAGTTCGTCTAGCAGCTACTCGATAACGACTGTTATTGTCAACTAGTTCGTCTCGCGTCTTCTCGACAACGGCTATTAATGTCAACTAGTTCGTCTCGCGTCCACTCAACTACGACTATTAATGTCAACTAGTTCGTCTAGCGTCTACTCGACAACGACTATTAATGTCAACTAGTTCGTCTAGCGTCTACTCAACAACGACTATTAATGTCAACTAGTTCGTCTAGTGTCTACTCGACAACTAGTATTAATGTCAACTAGTTCGTCTAGAGTCTACTCGTCAACGACCATTAATGTCAACTAGTTCGTCTAGCGTCTACTCGTCAATGACTATTAATGTCAACTAATTCGTCTAGCGTCTACTCGTCAATGACTATTAATATAAACTAGTTCGTCTAGCGTTTACTCGACAACGACTATTAATGTCAACTAGTTCGTCTAGCGTCTACTCGACAAAGGCTATTAATGTCAACTAGTTCGTCTAGCGTCTACTCGTCAATGACTATTAATGTCAACTAATTCGTCTAGCGTCTACTCGTCAATGACTATTAATATAAACTAGTTCGTCTAGCGTTTACTCGACAACGACTATTAATGTCAACTAGTTCGTCTAGCGTCTACTCGACAATGACTATTAATATCAACTAGTTCGTCTAGCGTCTACTCGACAACGACTATTAATGTCAACTAGTTCGTCTAGCGTCTACTCGACAATGACTATTAATATCATCTAGTTCGTTTAGCATCTACTCGACAACGACTATTAATATCATCTAGTTCGTGTAGCATCTACTCGACAACGACTATTAATGTCAACTAGTTCGTCTATCCTCTACTCGACAACTACTATTAATGTCAACTAGTTCGTCTCGCGTCTACTCTACAACGACTATTAATGTCAACTAGTTCATCTCGCGTCCACGCGACAACGACAATTAATGTCAACTAGTTCGTCTCGCGTCTACTCGACAACGACTATTAATGTCAACTAGTTCGTGTAGCATCTACTCGACAACGACTATTAATGTCAACTAGTTCGTGTAGCGTCTACTCGGCAACGACTATTAATGTCAACTAGTTCGTCTATCCTCTATTCGACAACTACTATTAATATCAATTAGTTCGTCTCGCGTCTACTCGACAACGGCTATTAATGTCAACTAGTTCGTCTAGTGTCTACTCGACAACTAGTATTAATGTCAACTAGTTCGTCTAGCGTCTACACGACAACGACTATTAATGTCAACTAGTTCGTCTAGCGTCTACTCGTCAACGACCATTAATGTCAACTAGTTCGTCTAGCGTCTACTCGTCAACGACTATTAATGTCAACTAATTCGTCTAGCGTCTACTCGTCAAAGACTATTAATGTCAACTAGTTCGTCTAGCCTCTACTCGACGACTATTAATGTCATCTAGTTCGTCTAGCGTCTACTCGACAACGATTATTAATATCAACTAGTTCGTCTAGCGTCTACTCGACAACGACTATTAATGTCAACTAGTTCGTCTCTCGTCTAGTCGACAACTACTATTAATGTCAACTAGTTCATCTTGCGTCGACTCGACAACTACTGTTAATATCAACTAGTTCGTCTAACGGCTACTTGTCAATGACTATTAATATCAACTAGTTCGTCTAGCGTTTACTCGACAACGACTATTAATGTCAAATAGTTCGTCTAGCGTCTACTCGACAAAGACTATTAATGTCAACTAGTTCGTCTAGCGTCTACTCGACAACGACTATTAATGTCAACTAGTTCGTCTATCCTCTACTCGACAACTACTATTAATGTCAACTAGTTCGTCTCGCGTCTACTCGACAACGACTATTAATGTCAACTAGTTCGTGTAGCATCTACTCGACAACGACTATTAATGTCAACTAGTTCGTGTAGCGTCTACTCGGCAACGACTATTAATGTCAACTAGTTCGTCTATCCTCTATTCGACAACTACTATTAATATCAATTAGTTCGTCTCGCGTCTACTCGACAACGGCTATTAATGTCAACTAGTTCGTGTAGTGTCTACTCGACAACGACTATTAATGTCAACTAGTTCGTGTAGTGTCTACTCGACAACGACTAATAATGTCAAATAGTACGTTTAGCGTCTACTCGACAACGACTATTAAAGTCAACTAGTTCGTCTAGCATCTACTCGACAACGACTATTAATGTCAACTAGTTCGTCTATCATCTACTCGACAACTACTATTAATGTCAACTAGTTCGTCTCGTGTCTACTCGACAACGACTATTAATGTCAACTAGTTCGTCTCGCGTCCACTCGACAACGACTATTAATGTCAACTAGTTCGTCTAGCCTCTACTCGACAAAGAATATTAATGTCAACTAGATCGTCTAGCGTCTACTCGACAATGACTGTTAATGTCAACTAGTTCGTCTAGCAGCTACTCGATAACGACTGTTATTGTCAACTAGTTCGTCTCGCGTCTTCTCGACAACGGCTATTAATGTCAACTAGTTCGTCTCGCGTCCACTCAACTACGACTATTAATGTCAACTAGTTCGTCTAGCGTCTACTCGACAACGACTATTAATGTCAACTAGTTCGTCTAGCGTCTACTCAACAACGACTATTAATGTCAACTAGTTCGTCTAGTGTCTACTCGACAACTAGTATTAATGTCAACTAGTTCGTCTAGAGTCTACTCGTCAACGACCATTAATGTCAACTAGTTCGTCTAGCGTCTACTCGTCAATGACTATTAATGTCAACTAATTCGTCTAGCGTCTACTCGTCAATGACTATTAATATAAACTAGTTCGTCTAGCGTTTACTCGACAACGACTATTAATGTCAACTAGTTCGTCTAGCGTCTACTCGACAAAGACTATTAATGTCAACTAGTTCGTCTAGCGTCTACTCGACAACGACTATTAATGTCAACTAGTTCGTCTATCCTCTACTCGACAACTACTATTAATATCAACTAGTTAATTTGTGGGGGATTCGATAGTTAGGAAGACCGACAGAGTCTTAAACAAGGGAGATGATGTGGTGGTCTGCTTGCCTGGAGCCAAAATAGAGGCGATAACTGAGAGGGTAAAAAACATCGTAGGCTCGGGTAAGGGTGGATCTGTTTTAGTACACGTAGGGACAAATAACGTAGAGAGGGAGGGTACAACTGCTATAGTTAGGAAATATAGGCAGTTGGTCAGAACACTAAAACAGACGCGGGTTGAGCAGGTAATACTGTCAGGGATTTTACCTGTAATGGGCAGGAGGGGTCACAAATATCGAAATTGTCGGGGGATGGCAATTAACATGTTAGTCCAGAAGTTATGTAGGGAAGAGGAAGTTGGATTTGTGGATTTATGGGGAAGTTTTGTTGGGAGGGCTGATATGTACATGAAGGATGGGCTTCATTTAAGTGGAAAGGGGGCGGCAGTATTCGCGGACAAACTTTCAGCAGCAGTAGATAGTGACTTGGGTACAATGACAAATATTTTTGGAAGTAAACATTCTTTAAACTAGAAGTGCAGGGGGGTTACCTAGAAGTGCCTCAAGCAGAACAAGAGGCCACTAGCACAGATAAACCAATATCAAATCATCCGAAAAACATCTCTGAAAAAGGTTATAGATGCGTATGTTTAAATGCAAGGAGCATAGTAAATAAGACAAACGAATTAAACATTATGGTAGAAGATATTGACCCTCACATAATTGGTTTAACTGAATCATGGGCCAACATAGATATAACAGATGCTGAATTAGGACTGATAGGATATGTAATGTTTAGGAAAGATCGAATAGGAAGAAGGGGCGGGGGAGTTATTTTATATGTTAAAGAATCTATTGAGGCTTATGAAATAAAACTAGAAAGGGAAGCAGATTGCGATGAAGCTGTTTGGTGCAAAATTGTTTCAGGTAATTCAAAATTAACTATTGGATTAGTTTACCGAAGTCCAAACATAAACGAAGAGGACAACACAAAAATAAAAAACGCTATAAAGGAAGTTAGTAAAGGGGAATGTATCATAATGGGAGATTTTAACCATGGACACATACAATGGAATTCTCTAGAGAGCACAGGGATTGAGGACCAACAATTTCTATTTTTAATCCAGGATAGCTTTCTTACTCAGCACGTACTAGAACCAACCAGGGGAGAAAATGTATTAGATATAGTTTTGTCATCACAAAAAGAATTAGTGGACAATGTAAAAATATTTGAACCATTGGGTAATAGTGACCATAATCAAATACATTTTTACATCAATGTAAAATCAGAAAGTAAAAATAAGAAAACGTACAAGAGAAACTTCCACAAAGGTAACTACAAAGATATGAGAAAATACTTAGCAAAGCTAGATTGGAATAACATGCTGATGAATAAGACCGCAATTGAATGTTGGAATATTCTAAAATATGAAATTGAGAGTATCATCGATAAATTTGTTCCCTTCCAAAAACAAGGAAAACGGTGTAGAAAGAAACACTTGTCAAAAGAGGCTATTAGAAAAATAATGCTAAAACAAACTATGTGGAGGGTTTATAGGCGTACCAGAAAGGACGAAGACTATGCAAAATACAAAGAGGCACTTAATGCAGCTACAACTGAAATCAGACAATCTAAAAGAAGCTATGAGCAAAAACTAGCATGTAACATAAAAAATGACAGCAAGAGTTTTTATGCATATGTCAGGAGTAAACAAAACGTACAAGACAAGGTTGGACCTCTAGAAGACAGTGCTGGAAATATAATATCACAGGGGTTTTTAATGGCGGAAGACCTAAATGGTTACTTCAGTTCAGTGTTTACCAAAGAAGATATTAGTTCATTACCAGTTGCTGATGCTAAATTTCAGGGGGCTAAATCTGACTATTTAGGTCCGTTAGTTGTAACTCCAGAATTGGTAGCTAAGAAAATAAAGGCAATGAAAGATAACAAATCACCGGGAGTGGATGGGATTCCTCCAAAATTACTAATGGAAACAGTAGAACAAATCAGTATACCACTTGCAAGAGTATTCAACTTGTCATTAAAAGAGGGAGTTGTTCCGTTTGAATGGAAAGAAGCAAACATCATACCATTATTTAAAAAGGGTTCGAGAAATAAGTCAGAGAATTACAGACCAGTGAGTTTAACGTCAGTGATTTGTAAATTATTAGAAAGGTTAATTAAAGACCATATGGTGGAATTCCTCGTTAAGCATAAATTATTAAATTCATCTCAACATGGTTTCCTTAAAGCGAGGTCATGCTTAACAAATATGTTATGTTTTTTGGAAGAAATCACTAAGTGGATAGACGTGGGATCGCCAGTAGATATTATCTACTTAGATTTTCAGAAAGCTTTTGACAAAGTGCCACATCAAAGATTACTACTTAAATTAAAAGCCCATGGTATCGGGGACAGCATAACTGACTGGATAGAACAATGGCTGACTGACAGAAGACAACGAGTTGTAGTAGATGGAGAAGTTTCAAATTGGAAATCGGTTGTGAGTGGGGTACCTCAAGGATCAGTATTAGGACCTAAATTATTCTTAATTTATATCAATGACTTGGACGACAGTATAACAAGTAACGTACTGAAATTTGCGGATGACACAAAACTGTTTAGAAAGGTTAATACTGATGGTGATAAACAACATTTACAAAACGATCTAGACAGATTAGTGAAATGGTCTGAGAAATGGCAGATGTTGTTCAATTTTGGGAAATGTAAATGCTTACATACAGGACATGGGAACTTGAATGTATACTATAAAATGGGAGATACTGTTCTGGGTACTACTGTAAAAGAAAAGGACTTAGGAGTTACAATAAGCGCTGATATGAAAGTTTCAGAGCAGTGTGGTATTGCAGCTTCAAAGGGTAATCAAATTCTTGGATTGATTAGAAGAAACATAACATACAAGGGAAAAAAGTTAATTATACCTCTTTATAAAGCAATAGTTAGACCTCATTTAGAATACTGTATACAAGCATGGAGACCATATCGTAAGAAAGATATAGATACGCTTGAACGCACACAAAGGAGAGCAACTAAAATGATTCCAGAACTTAGAGACTTTAGTTATGAAGAACGCCTGAAAGAATGTGGTTTAACAACTCTAGAGACAAGGAGGTTAAGAGGAGATCAGATTGAAGTTTTTAAGATATTGAATGGGTATGAAAATATTGATAGAAATATGTTTTTCTCACTCAAGAAGGATAGCAGAACTAGAGGACATGAGGTAAAATTAGTAAAGGATCAATGTAGATTGGACATCAGGAAGCACTCGTTCTCACAGAGGACAATAAATGAATGGAACAAATTGTCTACAGATTGTGTAACTGCTAGCAGCGTGAATATGTTTAAAAACAAGGTTGACACATATCTCAGGAGGGCGGGTTATAAGTAGATGAACATTGTTGGACTCTCGATAAGCCAATGGCTTCCTTGTCCACTTGCCATCTGGGCCTTTGGCTTGGATGGCAAATCTTGTTAAATCTTGTTAAATCTTGTTCGTCTCGCGTCTACTCGACAACGACTATTAATGTCAACTAGTTCGTCTCGTGTCCATGCGACAACGACTATTAATGTCAACTAGTTCGTCTAGCGTCTACTCGACAACGACTATTAATGTCAACTAGTTCGTGTAGCATCTACTCGACAACGACTATTAATGTCAACTAGTTCGTGTAGCGTCTACTCGTCAACGACTATTAATGTCAACTAGTTCGTCTATCCTCTACTCGGCAACGACTATTAATGTCAACTAGTTCGTCTATCCTCTACTCGACAACTACTATTAATATCAATTAGTTCGTCTCGCGTCTACTCGACAACGACTATTAATATCAACTAGTTGGTGTAGTGTCTACTCGACAACGACTATTAATGTCAAATAGTTCGTCTAGCGTCTATTCGACAATGATTATTAATGTCAACTAGTTCGTCTAGCATCTACTCGACAACGACTATTAATGTCAACTAGTTCGTCTAGCATCTACTCGACAACGACTATTAATGTCAACTAGTTCGTCTATCATCTACTCGACAACTACTATTAATGTCAACTAGTTCGTCTCGTGTCTACTCGACAACGACTATTAATGTCAACTAGTTCGTCTAGCCTCTATTCGACAAAGACTATTAATGTCAACTAGATCGTCTAGCGTCTACTCGACAACGACTATTAATGTCAACTAGTTCGTCTAGCGTCTACTCGTCAACGACTATTCATGTCAACTAATTCGTCTCGCGTCTAGTCGACAACTACTATTAATGTCAAATAGTTCGTCTAGCGTCTACTCGTCAACGACTATTAATGTCAACTAGTTCGTCTTGCGTCTACTCGACAACTACTATTAATGTCAATTAGTTCGTCTAGCGTCTATTCAACAACGACTATTAATGTCAACTAGTTCGTCTAGCGTCTACTCGACAACGACTATTAATGTCAACTAGTTCGTCTACCGACTACTCGACAACGACTATTAATGTCAACTAATTCGTCTAGCGTCTACTCGACAACGACTATTAATGTCAACTAGTTCGTCTATCCTCTACTCGACAACTACTATTAATATCAACTAGTTCGTCTCGCATCTACTCGACAAAGACTATTAATGTCAACTAGTTCGTCTCGAGTCCACTCGACAACGACTATTAATGTCAACTAGTTCGTCTAGCGTCTACTCGACAATGACTATTAATATCATCTAGTTCGTGTAGCATCTACTCGACAACGACTATTAATGTCAACTAGTTCGTCTAGCGTCTACTCAACAACGACTATTAATGTCAACTAGTTCGTCCAGCATCTACTCGACAACTAGTATTAATGTCAACTAGTTCGTCTAGAGTCTACTCGTCAACGACTATTAATGTCAACTATTTCGTCTAGCCTCTACTCGACAACGACTATTAATATGAACTAGTTCGTCTAGGGTCTATTCGACAACGACTATTAATGTCAACTTGTTCGTCTAGCGGCTACTTGTCAATGACTATTAATGTCAACTGGTTCGTCTAGCCTTTACACGACAACGACTATTAATGTCACCTTGTTCGTCTAGCGTCTACTCGACAACGATTATTAACGTCAACTAGTTCGTCTAGCGTCTACTCGACAACGACTATTAATGTCAACTAGTTCGTCTAGCGTCTACTCGACAACGACTATTAATGTCAACTAGTTCGTCTATCCTCTACTCGACAACTACTATTAATGTCAACTAGTTCGTCTCGCGTCTACTCGACAACGACTATTAATGTCAACTAGTTCGTCTCGCGTCTACTCGACAACGACTATTAATGTCAACTAGTTCGTCTCGTGTCCACGCGACAACGACTATTAATGTCAACTAGTTCGTCTAGCGTCTACTCGACAACGACTATTAATGTCAACTAGTTCGTGTAGCATCTACTCGACAACGACTATTAATGTCAACTAGTTCGTGTAGCGTCTACTCGGCAACGACTATTAATGTAAACTAGTTCGTCTATCCTCTACTCGGCAACGACTATTAATGTCAACTAGTTCGTCTATCCTCTACTCGACAACTTCTATTAATATCAATTAGTTCGTCTCGCGTCTACTCGACAACGACTATTAATGTCAACTAGTTCGTGTAGTGTCTACTCGACAACGACTATTAATGTCAAATAGTTCGTCTAGCGTCTACTCAGCAATGACTATTAATGTCAACTAGTTCGTCTAGCATCTACTCGACAACGACTATTAATGTCAACTAGTTCGTCTAGCATCTACTCGACAACGACTATTAATGTCAACTAGTTCGTCTATCATCTACTCGACAACTACTATTAATGTCAACTAGTTCGTCTCGTGTCTACTCGACAACGACTATTAATGTCAACTAGTTCGTCTAGCCTCTACTCGACAAAGACTATTAATGTCAACTAGATCGTCTAGCGTCTACTCGACAATGACTATTAATATCAACTAGTTCGTCTAGCGTCTACTCGACAACGACTATTAATGTCAACTAGTTCGTCTAGCGTCTACTCGACAATGACTATTAATATCATCTAGTTCGTTTAGCATCTACTCGACAACGACTATTAATATTATCTAGTTCGTGTAGCATCTACTCGACAACGACTATTAATGTCAACTAGTTCGTATAGCGTCTACTCAACAACGACTATTAATGTCAACTAGTTCGTCCAGCATCTACTCGACAACTAGTATTAATGTCAACTAGTTCGTCTAGAGTCTACTCGTCAACGACTATTAATGTCAACAATTTCGTCTAGCCTCTACTCGACAACGACTATTAATATGAACTAGTTCGTCTAGCGTCTATTCGACAACGACTATTAATGTCAACTTGTTCGTCTAGCGGCTACTTGTCAATGACTATTAATGTCAACTGGTTCGTCTAGCCTTTACACGACAACGACTATTAATGTCACCTTGTTCGTCTAGCGTCTACTCGACAACGATTATTAACGTCAACTATTTCGTCTAGCGTCTACTCGACAACGACTATTAATGTCAACTAGTTCGTCTAGCGTCTTCTCGACAACGACTATTAATGTCAACTAGTTCGTCTATCCTCTACTCGACAACTACTATTAATATCAACTAGTTCGTCTCGCGTCTACTCGACAACGGCTATTAATGTCAACTAGTTCGTCTCGCGTCCACTCGACATCGACTATTAATGTCAACTAGTTCTTCTATCCTCTACTCGACAACTACTATTAATATCAACTAGTTCGTCTCGCGTCTACTCGACAACGGCTATTAATGTCAACTAGTTCGTCTAGTGTCTACTCGACAACTAGTATTAATGTCAACTAGTTCGTCTAGCGTCTACACGACAACGACTATTAATGTCAACTAGTTCGTCTAGCGTCTACTCGTCAACGACCATTAATGTCAACTAGTTCGTCTAGCGTCTACTCGTCAACGACTATTAATGTCAACTAATTCGTCTAGCGTCTACTCGTCAAAGACTATTAATGTCAACTAGTTCGTCTAGCCTCTACTCGACGACTATTAATGTCATCTAGTTCGTCTAGCGTCAACTCGACAACGATTATTAATATCAACTAGTTCGTCTAGCGTCTACTCGACAACGACTATTAATGTCAACTAGTTCGTCTCTCGTCTAGTCGACAACTACTATTAATGTCAACTAGTTCATCTTGCGTCGACTCGACAACTACTGTTAATATCAACTAGTTCGTCTAACGGCTACTTGTCAATGACTATTAATATCAACTAGTTCGTCTAGCGTTTACTCGACAACGACTATTAATGTCAAATAGTTCGTCTAGCGTCTACTCGACAAAGACTATTAATGTCAACTAGTTCGTCTAGCGTCTACTCGACAACGACTATTAATGTCAACTAGTTCGTCTATCCTCTACTCGACAACTACTATTAATGTCAACTAGTTCGTCTCGCGTCTACTCGACAACGACTAATAATGTCAAATAGTACGTTTAGCGTCTACTCGACAACGACTATTAAAGTCAACTAGTTCGTCTAGCATCTACTCGACAACGACTATTAATGTCAACTAGTTCGTCTATCATCTACTCGACAACTACTATTAATGTCAACTAGTTCGTCTCGTGTCTACTCGACAACGACTATTAATGTCAACTAGTTCGTCTCGCGTCCACTCGACAACGACTATTAATGTCAACTAGTTCGTCTAGCCTCTACTCGACAAAGAATATTAATGTCAACTAGATCGTCTAGCGTCTACTCGACAACGATTATTAATATCAACTAGTTCGTCTAGCGTCTACTCGACAACGACTATTAATATCAACTAGTTCGTCTAGCGTCTACTCGACAACGACTATTAATGTCAACTAGTTCGTGTAGCGTCTACTCGTCAACGACTATTAATGTCAACTAGTTCGTCTAGCGTCTATTCGACAACGACTGTTCATGTCAACTAGTTCGTCTAGCGGCTACTTGTCAATGACTATTAATGTCAACTAGTTCGTCTAGCGTCTACTCGTCAACGACTATTAATGTCAACTAGTTCCTCTCGCGTCTAGTCGAAAACTACTATTAATGTCAACTAGTTCGTCTAGCGTCTACTCGTCAACTACTATTAATGTCAATTAGTTCGTCTAGCGTCTATTCGACAACGACTGTTAATGTCAACTAGTTCGTCTAGCGGCTACTCGACAATGACTGTTAATGTCAACTAGTTCGTCTAGCAGCTACTCGATAACGACTGTTATTGTCAACTAGTTCGTCTAGCGGCTACTCGACAACGGCTGTTAATGTCAACTAGTTCGTCTAGCGGCTACTCGACAACGACTATTAATGCAAACTAGTTCGTCTATCCTCTACTCGACAACTACTATTAATGTCAACTAGTTCGTCTCGCGTCTTCTCGACAACGGCAATTAATGTCAACTAGTTCGTCTCGCGTCCACTCAACTACGACTATTAATGTCAACTAGTTCGTCTAGCGTCTACTCGACAACGACTATTAATGTCAACTAGTTCGTCTAGCGTCTACTCAACAACGACTATTAATGTCAACTAGTTCGTCTAGTGTCTATTCGACAACTAGTATTAATGTCAACTAGTTCGTCTAGAGTCTACTCGTCAACGACCATTAATGTCAACTAGTTCGTCTAGCGTCTACTCGTCAATGACTATTAATGTCAACTAATTCGTCTAGCGTCTACTCGTCAATGACTATTAATATAAACTAGTTCGTCTAGCGTTTACTCGACAACGACTATTAATGTCAACTAGTTCGTCTAGCGTCTACTCGACAATGACTATTAATATCAACTAGTTCGTCTAGCGTCTACTCGACAACGACTATTAATGTCAACTAGTTCGTCTAGCGTCTACTCGAAAATGACTATTAATATCATCTAGTTCGTTTAGCATCTACTCGACAACGACTATTAATATCATCTAGTTCGTGTAGCATCTACTCGACAACGACTATTAATGTCAACTAGTTCGTCTATCCTCTACTCGACAACTACTATTAATGTCAACTAGTTCGTCTCGCGTCTACTCTACAACGACTATTAATGTCAACTAGTTCATCTCGCGTCCACGCGACAACGACAATTAATGTCAACTAGTTCGTCTCGCGTCTACTCGACAACGACTATTAATGTCAACTAGTTCGTGTAGCATCTACTCGACAACGACTATTAATGTCAACTAGTTCGTGTAGCGTCTACTCGGCAACGATTATTAATGTCAACTAGTTCGTCTATCCTCTATTCGACAACTACTATTAATATCAATTAGTTCGTCTCGCGTCTACTCGACAACGGCTATTAATGTCAACTAGTTCGTCTAGTGTCTACTCGACAACTAGTATTAATGTCAACTAGTTCGTCTAGCGTCTACACGACAACGACTATTAATGTCAACTAGTTCGTCTAGCGTCTACTCGTCAACGACCATTAATGTCAACTAGTTCGTCTAGCGTCTACTCGTCAACGACTATTAATGTCAACTAATTCGTCTAGCGTCTACTCGTCAAAGACTATTAATGTCAACTAGTTCGTCTAGCCTCTACTCGACGACTATTAATGTCATCTAGTTCGTCTAGCGTCTACTCGACAACGATTATTAATATCAACTAGTTCGTCTAGCGTCTACTCGACAACGACTATTAATGTCAACTAGTTCGTCTCTCGTCTAGTCGACAACTACTATTAATGTCAACTAGTTCATCTTGCGTCGACTCGACAACTACTGTTAATATCAACTAGTTCGTCTAACGGCTACTTGTCAATGACTATTAATATCAACTAGTTCGTCTAGCGTTTACTCGACAACGACTATTAATGTCAAATAGTTCGTCTAGCGTCTACTCGACAAAGACTATTAATGTCAACTAGTTCGTCTAGCGTCTACTCGACAACGACTATTAATGTCAACTAGTTCGTCTATCCTCTACTCGACAACTACTATTAATGTCAACTAGTTCGTCTCGCGTCTACTCGACAACGACTATTAATGTCAACTAGTTCGTGTAGCATCTACTCGACAACGACTATTAAAGTCAACTAGTTCGTGTAGCGTCTACTCGGCAACGACTATTAATGTCAACTAGTTCGTCTATCCTCTATTCGACAACTACTATTAATATCAATTAGTTCGTCTCGCGTCTACTCGACAACGGCTATTAATGTCAACTAGTTCGTGTAGTGTCTACTCGACAACGACTATTAATGTCAACTAGTTCGTGTAGTGTCTACTCAACAACGACTAATAATGTCAAATAGTACGTTTAGCGTCTACTCGACAACGACTATTAAAGTCAACTAGTTCGTCTAGCATCTACTCGACAACGACTATTAATGTCAACTAGATCGTCTATCATCTACTCGACAACTACTATTAATGTCAACTAGTTCGTCTCGTGTCTACTCGACAACGACTATTAATGTCAACTAGTTCGTCTCGCGTCCACTCGACAACGACTATTAATGTCAACTAGTTCGTCTAGCCTCTACTCGACAAAGAATATTAATGTCAACTAGATCGTCTAGCGTCTACTCGACAACGATTATTAATATCAACTAGTTCGTCTAGCGTCTACTCGACAACGACTGTTCATGTCAACTAGTTCGTCTAGCGGCTACTTGTCAATGACTATTAATGTCAACTAGTTCGTCTAGCGTCTACTCGTCAACGACTATTAATGTCAACTAGTTCCTCTCGCGTCTAGTCGAAAACTACTATTAATGTCAACTAGTTCGTCTAGCGTCTACTCGTCAACTACTATTAATGTCAATTAGTTCGTCTAGCGTCTATTCGACAACGACTGTTAATGTCAACTAGTTCGTCTAGCGGCTACTCGACAATGACTGTTAATGTCAACTAGTTCGTCTAGCAGCTACTCGATAACGACTGTTATTGTCAACTAGTTCGTCTAGCGGCTACTCGACAACGGCTGTTAATGTCAACTAGTTCGTCTAGCGGCTACTCGACAACGACTATTAATGCAAACTAGTTCGTCTATCCTCTACTCGACAACTACTATTAATGTCAACTAGTTCGTCTCGCGTCTTCTCGACAACGGCAATTAATGTCAACTAGTTCGTCTCGCGTCCACTCAACTACGACTATTAATGTCAACTAGTTCGTCTAGCGTCTACTCGACAACGACTATTAATGTCAACTAGTTCGTCTAGCGTCTACTCAACAACGACTATTAATGTCAACTAGTTCGTCTAGTGTCTACTCGACAACTAGTATTAATGTCAACTAGTTCGTCTAGAGTCTACTCGTCAACGACCATTAATGTCAACTAGTTCGTCTAGCGTCTACTCGTCAATGACTATTAATGTCAACTAATTCGTCTAGCGTCTACTCGTCAATGACTATTAATATAAACTAGTTCGTCTAGCGTTTACTCGACAACGACTATTAATGTCAACTAGTTCGTCTAGCGTCTACTCGACAATGACTATTAATATCAACTAGTTCGTCTAGCGTCTACTCGACAACGACTATTAATGTCAACTAGTTCGTCTAGCGTCTACTCGACAATGACTATTAATATCATCTAGTTCGTTTAGCATCTACTCGACAACGACTATTAATATCATCTAGTTCGTGTAGCATCTACTCGACAACGACTATTAATGTCAACTAGTTCGTCTATCCTCTACTCGACAACTACTATTAATGTCAACTAGTTCGTCTCGCGTCTACTCTACAACGACTATTAATGTCAACTAGTTCATCTCGCGTCCACGCGACAACGACAATTAATGTCAACTAGTTCGTCTCGCGTCTACTCGACAACGACTATTAATGTCAACTAGTTCGTGTAGCATCTACTCGACAACGACTATTAATGTCAACTAGTTCGTGTAGCGTCTACTCGGCAACGACTATTAATGTCAACTAGTTCGTCTATCCTCTATTCGACAACTACTATTAATATCAATTAGTTCGTCTCGCGTCTACTCGACAACGGCTATTAATGTCAACTAGTTCGTGTAGTGTCTACTCGACAACGACTATTAATGTCAACTAGTTCGTGTAGTGTCTACTCGACAACGACTAATAATGTCAAATAGTACGTTTAGCGTCTACTCGACAACGACTATTAAAGTCAACTAGTTCGTCTAGAATCTACTCGACAACGACTATTAATGTCAACTAGTTCGTCTATCATCTACTCGACAACTACTATTAATGTCAACTAGTTCGTCTCGTGTCTACTCGACAACGACTATTAATGTCAACTAGTTCGTCTAGCGTCTACTCAACAACGACTATTAATGTCAACTAGTTCGTCCAGCATCTACTCGACAACTAGTATTAATGTCAACTAGTTCGTCTAGAGTCTACTCGTCAACGACTATTAATGTCAACTATATCGTCTAGCCTCTACTCGACAACGACTATTAATATGAACTAGTTCGTCTAGCGTCTATTCGACAACGACTATTAATGTCAACTTGTTCGTCTAGCGGCTACTTGTCAATGACTATTAATGTCAACTGGTTCGTCTAGCCTTTACACGACAACGACTATTAATGTCACCTTGTTCGTCTAGCGTCTACTCGACAACGATTATTAACGTCAACTAGTTCGTCTATCCTCTACTCGACAACTACTATTAATATCAACTAGTTCGTCTCGCGTCTACTCGACAACGGCTATTAATGTCAACTAGTTCGTCTCGCGTCCACTCGACAACGACTATTAATGTCAACTAGTTCGTCTATCCTCTACTCGACAACTACTATTAATATCAACTAGTTCGTCTCGCGTCTACTCGACAACGGCTATTAATGTCAACTAGTTCGTCTAGTGTCTACTCGACAACTAGTATTAATGTCAACTAGTTCGTCTAGCGTCTACACGACAACGACTATTAATGTCAACTAGTTCGTCTAGCGTCTACTCGTCAACGACCATTAATGTCAACTAGTTCGTCTAGCGTCTACTCGTCAACGACTATTAATGTCAACTAATTCGTCTAGCGTCTACTCGTCAAAGACTATTAATGTCAACTAGTTCGTCTAGCCTCTACTCGACGACTATTAATGTCACCTAGTTCGTCTAGCGTCTACTCGACAACGATTATTAATATCAACTAGTTCGTCTAGCGTCTACTCGACAACGACTATTAATGTCAACTAGTTCGTCTCTCGTCTAGTCGACAACTACTATTAATGTCAACTAGTTCGTCTTGCGTCGACTCGACAACTACTGTTAATATCAACTAGTTCGTCTAACGGCTACTTGTCAATGACTATTAATATCAACTAGTTCGTCTAGCGTTTACTCGACAACGACTATTAATGTCAAATAGTTCGTCTAGCGTCTACTCGACAAAGACTATTAATGTCAACTAGTTCGTCTAGCGTCTACTCGACAACGACTATTAATGTCAACTAGTTCGTCTATCCTCTACACGACAACTACTATTAATGTCAACTAGTTCGTCTCGCGTCTACTCTACAACGACTATTAATGTCAACTAGTTCATCTCGCGTCCACGCGACAACGACAATTAATGTGAACTAGTTCGTCTAGCGTCTACTCGACAACGACTATTAATGTCAACTAGTTCGTGTAGCATCTACTCGACAACGACTATTAATGTCAACTAGTTCGTGTAGCGTCTACTCGGCAACGACTATTAATGTCAACTAGTTCGTCTATCCTCTATTCGACAACTACTATTAATATCAATTAGTTCGTATCGCGTCTACTCGACAACGGCTATTAATGTCAACTAGTTCGTGTAGTGTCTACTCGACAACGACTATTAATGTCAACTAGTTCGTGTAGTGTCTACTCGACAACGACTAATAATGTCAAATAGTACGTTTAGCGTCTACTCGACAACGACTATTAAAGTCAACTAGTTCGTCTAGCATCTACTCGACAACGACTATTAATGTCAACTAGTTCGTCTATCATCTACTCGACAACTACTATTAATGTCAACTAGTTCGTCTCGTGTCTACTCGACAACGACTATTAATGTCAACTAGTTCGTCTCGCGTCCACTCGACAACGACTATTAATGTCAACTAGTTCGTCTAGCCTCTACTCGACAAAGAATATTAATATCAACTAGTTCGTCTAGCGTCTACTCGACAACGACTATTAATATCAACAAGTTCGTCTAGCGTCTACTCGACAACGACTATTAATGTCAACTAGTTCGTCTAGCGTCTACTCGTCAACGACTATTAATGTCAACTAGTTCGTCTAGCGTCTATTCGACAATGACTGTTCATGTCAACTAGTTAGTCTAGCGGCTACTTGTCAATGACTATTAATGTCAACTAGTTCGTCTAGCGTCTACTCGTCAACGACTATTAATGTCAACTAGTTCGTCTCGCGTCTAGTCGACAACTACTTTTAATGTCAACTAGTTCGTCTAGCGTCTACTCGTCAACTACTATTAATGTCAATTAGTTCGTCTAGCGTCTATTCGACAACGACTGTTAATGTGAACTAGTTCGTCTAGCGGCTACTCGACAATGACTGTTAATGTCAACTAGTACGTCTAGCAGCTACTCGATAACGACTGTTATTGTCAACTAGTTCGTCTAGCGGCTACTCGACAACGGCTGTTAATGTTAACTAGTTCGTCTAGCGGCTACTCGACAACGACTATTAATGCAAACTAGTTCGTCTATCCTCTACTCGAAAACTACTATTAATGTCAACTAGTTCGTCTCGCGTCTTCTCGACAACGGCTATTAATGTCAAATAGTTCGTCTCGCGTCCACTCAACTACGACTATTAATGTCAACTAGTTCGTCTAGCGTCTACTCGACAACGACTATTAATGTCAACTAGTTCGTCTAGCGTCTACTCAACAACGACTATTAATGTCAACTAGTTCGTCTAGTGTCTACTCGACAACTAGTATTAATGTCAACTAGTTCGTCTAGAGTCTACTCGTCAACGACCATTAATGTCAACTAGTTCGTCTAGCGTCTACTCGTCAATGACTATTAATGTCAACTAATTCGTCTAGCGTCTACTCGTCAATGACTATTAATATAAACTAGTTCGTCTAGCGTTTACTCGACAACGACTATTAATGTCAACTAGTTCGTCTAGCGTCTACTCGACAAAGACTATTAATGTCAACTAGTTCGTCTAGCGTCTACTCGACAAAGACTATTAATGTCAACTAGTTCGTCTATCCTCTACTCGACAACTACTATTAATATCAACTAGTTCGTCTCGCGTCTACTCGACAACGACTATTAATGTCAACTAGTTCGTCTCGAGTCCATGCGACAACGACTATTAATGTCAACTAGTTCGTCTAGCGTCTACTCGACAACGACTATTAATGTCAACTAGTTCGTGTAGCATCTACTCGAAAACGACTATTAATGTCAACTAGTTCGTGTAGGGTCTACTCGGCAACGACTATTAATGTCAACTAGTTCGTCTATCCTCTACTCGGCAACGACTATTAATGTCAACTAGTTCGTCTATCCTCTACTCGACAACTACTATTAATATCAATTAGTTCGTCTCGCGTCTACTCGACAACGACTATTAATGTCAACTAGTTGGTGTAGTGTCTACTCGACAACGACTATTAATGTCAAATAGTTCGTCTAGCGTCTATTCGACAATGATTATTAATGTCAACTAGTTCGTCTAGCATCTACTCGACAACGACTATTAATGTCAACTAGTTCGTCTAGCATCTACTCGACAACGACTATTAATGTCAACTAGTTCGTCTATCATCTACTCGACAACTACTATTAATGTCAACTAGTTCGTCTCGTGTCTACTCGACAACGACTATTAATGTCAACTAGTTCGTCTAGCCTCTATTCGACAAAGACTATTAATGTCAACTAGATCGTCTAGCGTCTACTCGACAACGACTATTAATGTCAACTAGTTCGTCTAGCGTCTACTCGTCAACGACTATTCATGTCAACTAATTCGTCTCGCGTCTATTCGACAACTACTATTAATGTCAACTAGTTCGTCTAGCGTCTACTCGTCAACGACTATTAATGTCAACTAGTTCGTCTTGCGTCTACTCGACAACTACTATTAATGTCAATTAGTTCGTCTAGCGTCTATTCAACAACGACTATTAATGTCAACTAGTTCGTCTAGCGTCTACTCGACAACGACTATTAATGTCAACTAGTTCGTCTAGCGACTACACGACAACGACTATTAATGTCAACTAATTCGTCTAGCGTCTACTCGACAACGACTATTAATGTCAACTAGTTCGTCTATCCTCTACTCGACAACTACTTTTAATATCAACTTGTTCGTCTCGCATCTACTCGACAAAGACTATTAATGTCAACTAGTTCGTCTCGAGTCCACACGACAACGACTATTAATGTCAACTAGTTCGTCTAGCGTCTACTCGACAATGACTATTAATATCATCTAGTTCGTGTAGCATCTACTCGACAACGACTATTAATGTCAACTAGTTCGTCTAGCGTCTACTCAACAAAGACTATTAATGTCAACTAGTTCGTCCAGCATCTACTCGACAACTAGTATTAATGTCAACTAGTTCGTCTAGAGTCTACTCGTCAACGACTATTAATGTCAACTATTTCGTCTAGCCTCTACTCGACAACGAATATTAATATGAACTAGTTCGTCTAGGGTCTATTCGACAACGATTATTAATGTCAACTTGTTCGTCTAGCGGCTACTTGTCAATGACTATTAATGTCAACTGGTTCGTCTAGCCTTTACACGACAACGACTATTAATGTCACCTTGTTCGTCTAGCGTCTACTCGACAACGATTATTAACGTCAACTAGTTCGTCTAGCGTCTACTCGACAACGACTATTAATGTCAAATAGTTCGTCTAGCGTCTACTCGACAACGACTATTAATGTCAACTAGTTCGTCTATCCTCTACTCGACAACTACTATTAATATCAACTAGTTCGTCTCGCGTCTACTCGACAACGACTATTAATGTCAACTAGTTCGTCTCGCGTCTACTCGACAACGACTATTAATGTCAACTAGTTCGTCTCGTGTCCACGCGACAACGACTATTAATGTCAACTAGTTCGTCTAGCGTCTACTCGACAACGACTATTAATGTCAACTAGTTCGTGTAGCATCTACTCGGCAACGACTATTAATGTCAACTAGTTCGTGTAGCGTCTACTCGGCAACGACTATTAATGTCAACTAGTTCGTCTATCCTCTACTCGGCAACGACTATTAATGTCAACTAGTTCGTCTATCCTCTACTCGACAACTTCTATTAATATCAATTAGTTCGTCTCGCGTCTACTCGACAACGACTATTAATGTCAACTAGTTCGTGTAGTGTCTACTCGACAACGACTATTAATGTCAAATAGTTCGTCTAGCGTCTACTCGGCAATGACTATTAATGTCAACTAGTTCGTCTAGCATCTACTCGACAACGACTATTAATGTCAACTAGTTCGTCTAGCATCTACTCGACAACGACTATTAATGTCAACTAGTTCGTCTATCATCTACTCGACAACTACTATTAATGTCAACTAGTTCGTCTCGTGTCTACTCGACAAACGACTATTAATGTCAACTAGTTCGTCTAGCCTCTACTCGACAAAGACTATTAATGTCAACTAGATCGTCTAGCGTCTACTCGACAATGACTATTAATATCAACTAGTTCGTCTAGCGTCTACTCGACAACGACTATTAATGTCAACTAGTTCGTCTAGCGTCTACTCGACAATGACTATTAATATCATCTAGTTCGTTTAGCATCTACTCGACAACGACTATTAATATCATCTAGTTCGTGTAGCATCTACTCGACAACGACTATTAATGTCAACTAGTTAGTCTAGCGTCTACTCAACAACGACTATTAATGTCAACTAGTTCGTCCAGCATCTACTCGACAACTAGTATTAATGTCAACTAGTTCGTCTAGAGTCTACTCGTCAACGACTATTAATGTCAACTATTTCGTCTAGCCTCTACTCGACAACGACTATTAATATGAACTAGTTCGTCTAGCGTCTATTCGACAACGACTATTAATGTCAACTTGTTCGTCTAGCGGCTACTTGTCAATGACTATTAATGTCAACTGGTTCGTCTAGCCTTTACACGACAACGACTATTAATGTCACCTTGTTCGTCTAGCGTCTACTCGACAACGATTATTAACGTCAACTAGTTCGTCTAGCGTCTACTCGACAACGACTATTAATGTCAACTAGTTCGTCTAGCGTCTTCTCGACAACGACTATTAATGTCAACTAGTTCGTCTATCCTCTACTCGACAACTACTATTAATATCAACTAGTTCGTCTCGCGTCTACTCGACAACGGCTATTAATGTCAACTAGTTCGTCTCGCGTCCACTCGACAACGACTATTAATGTCAACTAGTTCGTCTATCCTCTACTCGACAACTACTATTAATATCAACTAGTTCGTCTCGCGTCTACTCGACAACGGCTATTAATGTCAACTAGTTCGTCTAGTGTCTACTCGACAACTAGTATTAATGTCAACTAGTTCGTCTAGCTTCTACACGACAACGACTATTAATGTCAACTAGTTCGTCTAGCGTCTACTCGTCAACGACCATTAATGTCAACTAGTTCGTCTAGCGTCTACTCGTCAACGACTATTAATGTCAACTAATTCGTCTAGCGTCTACTCGTCAAAGACTATTAATGTCAACTAGTTCGTCTAGCCTCTACTCGACGACTATTAATGTCATCTAGTTCGTCTAGCGTCTACTCGACAACGACTATTAATGTCAACTAGTTCGTCTCTCGTCTAGTCGACAACTACTATTACTGTCAACTAGTTCGTCTTGCGTCGACTCGACAACTACTGTTAATATCAACTAGTTCGTCTAACGGCTACTTGTCAATGACTATTAATATCAATTAGTTCGTCTAGCGTTTACTCGAGAACGACTATTAATGTCAAATAGTTCGTCTAGCGTCTACTCGACAAAGACTATTAATGTCAACTAGTTCGTCTAGCGTCTACTCGACAACGACTATTAATGTCAACTAGTTCGTCTATCCTCTACTCGACAACTACTATTAATGTCAACTAGTTCGTCTCGCGTCTACTCTACAACGACTATTAATGTCAACTAGTTCATCTCGCGTCCACGCGACAACGACAATTAATGTCAACTAGTTCGTCTAGCGTCTACTCGACAACGACTATTAATGTCAACTAGTTCGTGTAGCATCTACTCGACAACGACTATTAATATCAACTAGTTCGTGTAGCATCTACTCGACAACGACTATTAATGTCAACTAGTTCGTCTATCCTCTATTCGACAACTACTATTAATATCAATTAGTTCGTCTCGCGTCTACTCGACAACGGCTATTAATGTCAACTAGTTCGTGTAGTGTCTACTCGAAAACGACTATTAATGTCAAATAGTTCGTCTAGCGTCTACTCGACAACGACTATTAATGTCAACTAGTTCGTCTAGCATCTACTCGACAACGACTATTAATTTCATCTAGTTCGTCTAGCATCTACTCGACAACGACTATTAATGTCAACTAGTTCGTCTATCCTCTACTCGACAACTACTATTAATGTCAACTAGTTCGTCTTGTGTCTACTCGACAACGACTATTAATGTCAACTAGTTCGTCTCGCGTCTACTCGATAACGACAATTAATATCAACTAGTTCGTCTAGCGTCTACTCGACAACGACTATTAATGTCAACTAGTTCGTCTAGCGTCTACTCGTCAACGACTATTAATGTCAACTAGTTCGTCTCGCGTCTAGTCGACAACTACTATTAATGTCAACTAGTTCGTCTAGCGTCTACTCGTCAACGACTATTAATGTCAACTAGTTCGTCTTGCGTCTACTCGACAACTACTATTAATGTCAATTAGTTCGTCTAGCGTCTATTCGACAACGACTGTTAATGTCAACTAGTTCGTCTAGCGGCTACTCGACAATGACTGTTAATGTCAACTAGTTCGTCTAGCGGCTACTCGATAACGACTGTTAATGTCAACTAGTTCGTCTAGCGGATACTCGACAATGACTGTTAATGTCAACTAGTTTGTCTAACGGCTATACGACAACGACTGTTAATGCAAACTAGTTCGTCTAGCGTCTATTCGACAACGACTATTAATGTCAACTACTTCGTCTATCGACTACTCGACAACGACTATTAATATCAACTAGTTTGTCTAGCGGCTACTTGTCAATGACTATTAATGTCAACTAGTTCGTCCAGCGTTTACTCGACAACGACTATTAATGTCAAATAGTTCGTCTAGTGTCTACTCGACAATGACTATTAATATCATCTAGTTCGTGTAGCATCTACTTGACAACGACTATTAATGTCAACTAGTTCGTCTAGCGTCTACTCAACAACGACTATTAATGTCAACTAGTTCGTCCAGCATCTACTCGACAACTAGTATTAATGTCAACTAGTTCGTCTAGAGTCTACTCGTCAACGAATATTAATGTCAACTATTTCGTTTAGCCTCTACTCGACAACGACTATTAATATGAACTAGTTCGTCTAGCGTCTATTCGACAACGACTATTAATGTCAACTAGTTCCTCTAGCGGCTACTTGTCAATAACTATTAATATCAACTGGTTCGTCTAGCCTTTACACGACAACGACTATTAATGTCACCTTGTTCGTCTAGCGTTTACTCGACAACGACTATTAATGTCAACTAGTTCGTCTAGCGTCTACTCGACAACGACTATTAATGTCAACTAGTTCGTCTATCCTCTACTCGAAAACTACTATTAATATCAACTAGTTCGTCTCGCGTCTACTCGACAACGGCTATTAATGTCAACTAGTTCGTCTCGCGTCCACTCGACAACGACTATTAATGTCAACTAGTTCGTCTATCCTCTACTCGACAACTACTATTAATATCAACTAGTTCGTCTCGCGTCTACTCGACAACGGCTATTAATGTCAACTAGTTCGTCTCGCGTCCACTCGACAACGACTATTAATGTCAACTAGTTCGTCTAGCGTCTACTCGACAACGACTATTAATGTCAACTAGTTCGTGTAGCATCTACTCGACAACGACTATTAATGTCAACTAGTTCGTCTAGCGTCTACTCAACAACGACTATTAATGTCAACTAGATCGTCTAGTGTCTACTCGACAACTAGTATTAATGTCAACTAGTTCGTCTAGAGTCTACTCGTCAACGAATGTTAATGTCAACTAGTTCCTCTAGCGTCTACTCGACAACGACTATTAATATCAACTAGTTCGTCTAGTGTCTACTCGACAACGACTATTAATGTCAACTAGTTCGTCCAGCGTCTACTCGACAACTAGTATTAATGTCAACTAGTTCGTCTAGAGTCTACTCGTCAACGACTATTAATGTCAACTATTTCGTCTAGCCTCTACTCGACAACGACTATTAATATGAACTAGTTCGTCTAGCGTTATTCGACAACGACAATTAATGTCAACTAGTTCGTCTAGCGGCTACTTGTCAATGAATATTAATGTCAACTGGTTCGTCTAGCGTTTACACGACAACGACTATTAATGTCACGTAGTTCGATTAGCGTCTACTCGACAACGATTAATAACGTCAACTAGTTCGTCTAGCGTCTACTCGACATCGACTATTAATGTTAACTAGTTCGTCTAGCGTCTACTCAACAACGACTATTAATGTCAACTAGTTCGTCTATCCTCTACTCGACAACTACTATTAATGTCAACTAGTTCGTCTCGCGTCTACTCGACAACGGCTATTAATGTCAACTAGTTCGTGTAGTGTCTACTCGACAACGACTATTAATGTCAAATAGTTCGTCTAGCGTCTACTCGACAACGACTATTAATGTCAACTAGGTCGTCTAGCATCTACTCGACAACGACTATTAATGTCAACTAGTTCGTCTAGCATCTACTCGACAACGACTATTAATGTCAACTAGTTCGTCTCGCGTCCACTCGACAACGACTATTAATGTCAACTAGTTCGTCTAGCCTCTACTCGACAAAGACTATTAATGTCAACTAGATCGTCTAGCGTCTACTCGACAACGACTATTAATATCAACTAGTTCGTCTAGCGTCTACTCTTCAACGACTATTAATATCAACTTGTTCGTCTCGCGTCTAGTCGACAACTACTATTAATGTAAACTAGTTCGTCTAGCGTCTACTCCTCAACGACTATTAATGTCAACTAGTTCGTCTTGCGTCTACTCGACAACTACTATTAATGTCAATTAGTTCGTCTAGCGTCTATTCGACAACGACTATTAATGTCAACTAGTTCGTCTAGCGTCTACTCGACAACGACTATTAATGTAAACTAGTTCGTCTAGCGTCTACTCGACAACGACTATTAATGTGAACTAATTCGTCTAGCGTCTACTCGACAACGACTATTAATGTCAACTACTTCGTCTAACGACTACTCGATAACGACTATTAATGTCAACTAATTCGTCAAGCGGCTACTTGTCAATGACTATTAATGTCAACTAGTTCGTCTAGCGTTTACTCGACAACGACTATTAATGTCAACTAGTTCGTCTCGCGTCCACTCGACAACGACTATTAATGTCAACTAGTTCGTCTAGCGTCTACTCGACAATGACTAGTAATATCATCTAGTTCGTGTAGCATCTACTCGACAACGACTATTAATGTCAACTAGTTCGTCTAGCGTCTACTCAACAACGACTATTAATGTCAACTAGTTCGTCCAGCATCTACTCGACAACTAGTATTAATGTCAACTAGTTCGTCTAGAGTCTACTCGTCAACGACTATTAATGTCAACTATTTCGTCTAGCCTCTATTCGACAACGACTATTAATATGAACTAGTTCGTCTAGCGTCTATTCGAAAACGACTATTAATGTCAACTTGTTCGTCTAGCGGCTACTTGTCAATGACTATTAATGTCAACTGGTTCGTCTAGCCTTTACACGACAACGACTATTAATTTCACCTTGTTCGTCTAGCGTCTACTCGACAACGATTATAAACGTCAACTAGTTCGTCTAGCGTCTACTCGACAACGACTATTAATGTCAACTAGTTCGTCTAGCGTCTTCTCGACAACGACTATTAATGTCAACTAGTTCGTCTATCCTCTACTCGACAACTACTATTAATATCAACTAGTTCGTCTCGCGTCTACTCGACAACGGCTATTAATATCAACTAGTTCGTCTCGCGTCCACTCGACAACGACTATTAATGTCAACTAGTTCGTCTATCCTCTACACGACAACTACTATTAATATCAACTAGTTCGTCTCGCGTCTACTCGACAACGGCTATTAATGTCAACTAGTTCGTCTAGTGTCTACTCGACAACTAGTATTAATGTCAACTAGTTCGTCTAGCGTCTACACGACAACGACTATTAATGTCAACTAGTTCGTCTAGCGTCTACTCGTCAACGACCATTAATGTCAACTAGTTCGTCTAGCGTCTACTCGTCAACGACTATTAATGTCAACTAATTCGTCTAGCGTCTACTCGTCAATGACTATTAATGTCAACTAGTTCGTCTAGCCTCTACTCGACGACTATTAATGTCATCTAGTTCGTCTAGCGTCTACTCGACAACGATTATTAATATCAACTAGTTCGTCTAGCGTCTACTCGACAACGACTATTAATGTCAACTAGTTCGTCTCTCGTCTAGTCGACAACTACTATTAATGTCAACTAGTTCGTCTTGCGTCGACTCGACAACTACTGTTAATGTCAACTAGTTCGTCTAACGGCTACTTGTCAATGACTATTAATATCAACTAGTTCGTCTAGCGTTTACTCGACAACGACTATTAATGTCAAATAGTTCGTCTAGCGTCTACTCGACAAAGACTATTAATGTCAACTAGTTCGTCTAGCGTCTACTCGACAACGACTATTAATGTCAACTAGTTCGTCTCTCCTCTACTCGACAACTACTATTAATGTCAACTAGTTCGTCTCGCGTCTACTCGACAACGACTATTAATGTCAACTAGTTCATCTCGCGTCCACGCGACAACGACAATTTAGGTCAACTAGTTCGTCTAGCGTCTACTCGACAACGACTATTAATGTCAACTAGTTCGTGTAGCATCTACTCGACAACGACTATTAATGTCAACTAGTTCGTGTAGCGTCTACTCGGCAACGACTGTTAATGTCAACTAGTTCGTCTATCCTCTATTCGACAACTACTATTAATATCAATTAGTTCGTCTCGCGTCTACTCGACAACGGCTATTAATGTCAACTAGTTCGTGTAATGTCTACTCGAAAACGACTACTAATGTCAAATAGTTCGTCTAGCGTCTACTCGACAACGACTATTAATGTCAACTAGTTCGTCTAGCATCTACTCGACAACGACTATTAATTTCATCTAGTTCGTCTAGCATCTACTCGACAACGACTATTAATGTCAACTAGTTCGTCTATCCTCTACTCGACAACTACTATTAATGTCAACTAGTTCGTCTTGTGTCTAATCGACAACGACTATTAATGTCAACTAGTTCTTCTCGCGTCCACTCGACAACGACTATTAATGTCAACTAGTTCGTCTAGCCTCTACTCGACAAAGACTATTAATGTCAACTAGATCGTCTAGCGTCTACTCGACAACGACAATTAATATCAACTAGTTCGTCTAGCGTCTACTCGACAACGACTATTAATGTCAACTAGTTCGTCTAGCGTCTACTCGTCAACGATTATTTATGTCAACTAGTTCGTCTCGCGTCTAGTCGACAACTACTATTAATGTCAACTAGTTCGTCTAGCGTCTACTCGTCAACGACTATTAATGTCAACTAGTTCGTCTTGCGTCTACTCGACAACTACTATTAATGTCAATTAGTTCGTCTAGCGTCTATTCGACAACGACTGTTAATGTCAACTAGTTCGTCTAGCGGCTACTCGACAATAACTGTTAATGTCAACTAGTTCGTCTAGCGGCTACTCGATAACGACTTTTAATGTCAACTAGTTCGTCTAGCAGATACTCGACAACTAGTATTAATGTCAACTAGTTCGTCTAGAGTCTTCTCGTCAACGACTATTAATGTCAACTATTTCGTTTAGCCTCTACTCGACAACGACTAATAATATGAACTAGTTCGTCTAGCGTCTATTCGACAACGACTATTAATGTCAACTAGTTCGTCTAGCGGCTACTTGTCAATAACTATTAATGTCAACTGGTTCGTCTAGCCTTTACACGACAACGACTATTAATGTCACCTTGTTCGTCTAGCGTCTACTCGACAACGACTATTAATGTCAACTAGTTCGTCTAGCGTTTACTCGACATCGACTATTAATGTCAACTAGTTCGTCTATCCTCTACTCGAAAACTACTATTAATATCAACTAGTTCGTCTCGCGTCTACTCGACAACGGCTATTAATGTCAACTAGTTCGTCTCGCGTCCACTCGACAACGACTATTAATGTCAACTAGTTCGTCTATCCTCTACTCGACAACTACTATTAATATCAACTAGTTCGTCTCGCGTCTACTCGACAACGGCTATTAATGTCAACTAGTTCGTCTCGCGTCCACTCGACAACGACTATTAATGTCAACTAGTTCGTCTAGCGTCTACTCGACAACGACTATTAATGTCAACTAGTTCGTCTAGCATCTACTCGACAACGACTATTAATGTCAACTAGTTCGTCTAGCGTCTACTCGACAACGACTATTAATGTCAACTAGTTCGTGTAGCATCTACTCGACAACGACTATTAATGTCAACTAGTTCGTCTAGCGTCTACTCAACAACGACTATTAATGTCAACTAGATCGTCTAGTGTCTACTCGACAACTAGTATTAATGTCAACTAGTTCGTCTAGAGTCTACTCGTCAACGAATGTTAATGTCATCTAGTTCCTCTAGCGTCTACTCGACAACGACTATTAATATCAACTAGTTCGTCTATCCTCTACTCGACAACTACTATTAATGTCAACTAGTTCGTCTCGCGTCTACTCGACAATGACTATTAATGTCAACTAGTTCGTGTAGTGTCTACTCGACAACGACTATTAATGTCAAATAGTTCGTCTAGCGTCTACTCGACAACGACTATTAATGTCAACTAGTTCGTCTAGCATCTACTCGACAACGACTATTAATGTCAACTAGTTCGTCTAGCATCTACTCGACAACGACTATTAATGTCAACTAGTTCGTCTAGCATCTACTCGACAACGACTATTAATGTCAACTAGTTCGTGTAGCATCTATTCGACAACGACTATTAATGTCAACTAGTTCGTCTAGCGTCTACTCAACAACGACTATTAATGTCAACTTGTTCTTCTAGCATCTACTCGACAACGACTATTAATGTCAACTAGTTCGTCTATCCTCTACTCGACAACTACTATTAATGTCAACTAGTTCGTCTCGTGTCTACTCGACAACGACTATTAATATCAACTAGTTCGTCTCGCGTCCACTCGACAACGACTATTAATGTCAACTAGTTCGTCTAGCCTCTACTCGACAAAGACTATTAATGTCAACTAGATCGTCTAGCGTCTACTAGACAACGACTATTAATATCAACTAGTTCGTCTAGCGTCTACTCTTCAACGAATATTAATATCAACTTGTTCGTCTCCCGTCTAGTCGACAACTACTATTAATGTAAACTAGTTCGTCTAGCGTCTACTCCTCAACTACTATTAATGTAAACTTGTTCGTCTTGCGTCTACTCGACAACTACTTTTAATGTCAATTAGTTCGTCTAGCGTCTATTCGACAACGACTATTAATGTCAACTAGTTCGTCTAGCGTCTACTCGACAACGACTATTAATGTAAACTAGTTCGTCTAGCGTCTACTCGACAACGACTATTAATGTGAACTAATTCGTCTAGCGTCTACTCGACAACGACTATTAATGTCAACTAGTTCGTCTATCCTCTACTCGACAACTACTATTAATGTCAACTAGTTCGTCTCGCGTCTACTCGACAAAGACTATTAATTTCAACTAGTTCGTCTCGCGTCCACTCGACAACGACTATTAATGTCAACTAGTTCGTCTAGCGTCTACTCGACAATGACTAGTAATATCATCTAGTTCGTGTAGCATCTACTCGACAACGACTATTAATGTCAACTAGTTCGTCTAGCGTCTACTCAACAACGACTATTAATGTCAACTAGTTCGTCCAGCATCTACTCGACCACTAGTATTAATGTCAACTAGTTCGTCTAGAGTCTACTCGTCAACGACTATTAATGTCAACTATTTCGTCTAGCCTCTACTCGACAAAGACTATTAATATGAACTAGTTCGTCTAGCGTCTATTCGACAACGACTATTAATGTCAACTAGTTCGTCTAGCGGCTACTTGTCAATGACTATTAATGTCAACTGGTTCGTCTAGCGTTTACACGACAACGACTATTAATGTCACCTAGTTCGTCTAGTGTCTACTCGACAACGATTATTAACGTCAACTAGTTCGTCTAGCGTCTACTCGACAAAGACTATTAATGTCAACTAGTTCGTATAGTGTCTACTCGACAACTAGTATTAATGTCAACTAGTTCGTCTAGAGTCTACTCGTCAACGACTGTTAATGTCAACTAGTTCGTCTAGCGTCTACTCGACAACGACTATTAATATCAACTAGTTCGTCTAGCGTCTACTCGACAACGACTATTAATGTCAACTAGTTCGTCTAGCGTCTACTCGTCAACGACCATTAATGTCAACTAGTTCGTCTAGCGTCTACTCGTCAACGACTATTAATGTCAACTAATTCGTCTAGCGTCTACTCGTCAACGACTATTAATTTCAACTAGTTCGTCTAGCCTCTACTCGACAACGACTATTAATGTCATCTAGTTCGTCTAGCGTCTACTCGACAACGATTATTAATATCAACTAGTTCGTCTAGCGTCTACTCGACAACGACTATTAATGTCAACTAATTCGTCTAGCGTCTACTCGACAATGACTATTAATGTCACCTAGTTCGTCTCGCGTCTAGTCGACAACTACTATTAATGTCAACTAGTTCGTCTAGCGTCTACTCGTCAACGACTATTAATGTCAACTAGTTCATCTTGCGTCTACTCGACAACTACTATTAATGTCAATTAGTTCGTCTAGCGTCTATTCGACAACGACTGTTAATGTCAACTAGTTCGTCTAGCGGCTACTCGACAATGACTGTTAATGTCAACTAGTTCGTCTAGCGGCTACTCGATAACGACTGTTAATGTCAACTAGTTCGTCTAGCGGCTACTCGACAATGACTGTTAATGTCAACTAGTTTGTCTAGCGGCTACACGACAACGACGGTTAATGCAAACTAGTTCGTCTAGCGTCTATTCGACAACGACTATTAATATCAACTACTTCGTCTAACGAATACTCGACAACGACTATTAATATCAACTAGTTTGTCTAGCGGCTACTTGTCAATGACTATTAATGTCAACTAGTTCGTCTAGCGTTTACTCGACAACGACTATTAATGTCAACTAGTTCGTCTAGCGTCTACTCGACAACGACTATTAATGTCAACTAGTTCGTCTAGCGTCTACTCGACAACGACTATTAATGTCAACTAATTCGTCTAGCGTCTACTCGACAACGACTATTAATGTCAACTAGTTCGTCTATCCTCTACTCGACAACTGCTATTAATGTCAACTAGTTCGTCTCGCGTCTACTCGACAAAGACTATTAATGTCAACTAGTTCGTCTCGCGTCCACTCGACAACTAGTATTAATGTCAACTAGTTCGTCTAGAGTCTACTCGTCAACGACTGTTAATGTCAACTAGTTCGTCTAGCGTCTAATCGACAACGACTATTAATATCTACTAGTTCGTCTAGCGTCTTCTCGACAACGACTATTAATGTCAACTAGTTCGTCTAGCGTCTACTCGTCAACGACCATTAATGTCAACTAGTTCGTCTAGCGTCTTCTCGTCAACGACTATTAATGTCAACTAATTCGTCTAGCGTCTACTCGTCAACGACTATTAATGTCAACTAGTTCGTCTAGCCTCTACTCTACAACGACTATTAATGTCATCTAGTTCGTCTAGCGTCTACTCGACAACGATTATTAATATCAACTAGTTCGTCTAGCGTCTACTCGACAACGACACTATTAATGTCAACTAGTTCGTCTCTCGTCTAGTCGACAACTACTATTAATGTCAACTAGTTCGTCTTGCGTCTACTCGACAACTACTGTTAATGTCAACTAGTACGTCTAACGGCTACTTGTCAATGACTATTAATATCAACTAGTTCGTCTAGCGTTTACTCGACAACGACTATTAATGTCAACTAGTTCGTCTAGCGTCTACTCGACAAAGACTATTAATGTCAACTAGTTCGTCTAGCGTCTACTCGACAACGACTATTAATGTCAACTAGTTCGTCTATCCTCTACTCGACAACTACTATTAATGTTAACTAATTCGTCTCGCGTCCACTCGACAACGACTATTAATGTCAACTAGTTCGTATAGCGTCTACTCGACAACGACTACTAATGTCAACTAGTTCGTGTAGCATCTACTCGACAACGACTATTAATGTCAACTAGTTCGTCTAGCGTCTACTCAACAACGACTATTAATGTCAACTAGTTCGTATAGTGTCTACGCGACAATTAGTATTAATGTCAACTAGTTCGTCTACAGTCTACTCGTCAACGACTGTTAATGTCAACTAGTTAGTCTAGCGTCTACTCGACAACGACTATTAATATCAACTAGTTCGTCTAGCGTCTACTCGACAACGACTATTAATGTCAACTAGTTTGTCTAGCGTCTACTCGTCAACGACCATTAATGTCAACTAGTTCGTCTAGCGTCTACTCGTCAACGACTATTAATGTCAACTAATTCGTCTAGCGTCTACTCGTCAACGATTATTAATGTCAACTAGTTCGTCTAGCCTCTACTCGACAACGCCTATTAATGTCATCTAGTTCGTCTAGCGTCTACTCGACAACGATTATTAATATCAACTAGTTCGTCTAGCGTCTACTCGACAACGACTATTAATGTCAACTAGTTCGTCTCTCGTCTAGTCGACAACTACTATTAATGTCAACTAGTTCGTCTTGCGTCTACTCGACAACTACTGTTAATGTCAACTAGTTCGTGTAAAGGCTACTTGTCAATGACTATTAATATCAACTAGTTCGTCTAGCGTTTACTCGACAACGACTATTAATGTCAACTAGTTCGTATAGTGTCTACGCGACAATTAGTATTAATGTCAACTAGTTCGTCTAGAGTCTACTCGTCAACGACTGTTAATGTCAACTAGTTAGTCTAGCGTCTACTCGACAACGACTATTAATATCAACTAGTTCGTCTAGCGTCTACTCGACAACGACTATCAATGTCAACTAGTTCGTCTAGCGTCTACTCGTCAACGACCATTAATGTCAACTAGTTCGTCTAGCGTCTACTCGTCAACGACTATTAATGTCAACTAATTCGTCTAGCGTCTACTCGTCAACGATTATTAATGTCAACTAGTTCGTCTAGCCTCTACTCGACAACGCCTATTAATGTCATCTAGTTCGTCTAGCGTCTACTCGACAACGATTATTAATATCAACTATTTCGTCTAGCGTCTACTCGACAACGACTATTAATGTCAACTAGTTCGTCTCTCGTCTAGTCGACAACTACTATTAATGTCAACTAGTTCGTCTTGCGTCTACTCGACAACTACTGTTAATGTCAACTAGTTCGTGTAAAGGCTACTTGTCAATGACTATTAATATCAACTAGTTCGTCTAGCATTTACTCGACAACGACTATTAATGTCAACTAGTTCGTCTAGCGTCTACTCGTCAACGACTATTAATGTCAACTATTTCGTCTAGCCTCTACTCGACAACGACTATTAATATGAACTAGTTCGTCTAGCGTCTATTCGACAACGACTATTAATGTCAACTAGTTCGTCTAGCGGCTACTTGTCAATGACTATTAATGTCAACTGGTTCGTCTAGCGTTTACACGACAACGACTATTAATGTCACCTAGTTCGTCTAGCGTCTACTCGACAACGATTATTAACGTCAACTAGTTCGTCTAGCTTCTACTCGACAACGACTATTAATGTCAACTAGTTCGTCTAGCGTCTACTCGACAACGACTATTAATGTCAATTAGTTCGTCAATCCTCTACTCGACAACTACTTTTAATGTCAACTAGTTCGTCTCGCGTCTACTCGACAACGGCTATTAATGTCAACTAGTTCGTCTCGCGTCCACTCGACAACGACTATTAATGTCAACTAGTTCGTCTAGCGTCTACTCGACAACGTCTATTAATGTCAACTAGTTCGTGTAGCATCTACTCGACAACGACTATTAATGTAAACTAGTTCGCCTAGCGTCTACTCAACAACGACTATTAATGTCAACTAGTTCGTGTAGCATCTACTCGACAACGACTATTAATGTCAACTAGTTCGTGTAGCGTCTACTCGGCAACGACTATTAATTTCAACTAGTTCGTCTATCCTCTACTCGACAACTACTATTAATATCAATTAGTTCGTCTCGCGTCTACTCGACAATGGCTATTAATGTCAACTAGTTCGTGTAGTGTCTACTCGACAACGACTATTAATGTCAAATAGTTCGTCTAGCGTCTACTCGACAACGACTATTAATGTCAACTAGTTCGTCTAGCATCTACTGGACAACGACTATTAATGTCAATTAGTTCGTCTATCCTCTACTCGACAACTACTATTAATGTCAACTAGTTCGTCTCATGTCTACTCGACAACGACTATTAATGTCAACTAGTTCGTCTCGCGTCCACTCGACAACGACTATTAATGTCAACTAGTTCGTCTAGACTCTACTCGACAAAGACTATTAATGTCAACTAGATCGTCTAGCGTCTACTCGACAACGACTATTAATATCAACTAGTTCGTCTAGCGTCTACTCGACAACGACTATTAATGTCAACTAGTTCGTCTAGCGTCTACTCGTCAAAGACTATTAATGTCAACTAGTTCGTCTCGCGTCTAATCGACAACTACTATTAATGTCAACTAGTTCGTCTAGCGTCTACTCGTCAACGACTATTAATGTCAACTAGTTCGTCTTTCGTCTACTCGACAACTACTATTAATGTCAATTAGTCCATCTACCGTCTATTCGACAACGACTGTTAATGTCAACTAGTTCGTCTTGCGGCTACTCGACAATGACTGTTAATGTCAACTAGTTCGTCTAGCGGCTACTCGATAACGACTGATAATGTCAACTAGTTCGTCTAGCGGCTACTCGACAATGACTGTTAATGTCAACTAGTTTGTCTAGCGGCTACACTACAACGACTGTTAATGCAAACTAGTTCGTCTAGCGTCTATTCGACAACGACAATTAATGTCAACTACTTCGTCTTACGAGTACTCGACAACTACTATTAATATCAACTAGTTTGTCTAGCGGCTACTTGTCAATGACTATTAATGTCAACTAGTTCGTCTAGCGTTTACTCGACAACGACTATTAATGTCAACTAGTTCGTCTAGCGTCTACTCGACAACGACTATTAATGTCAACTAGTTCGTCTAGCGTCTACTCGACAACGACTATTAATGTCAACTAATTCGTCTAGCGTCTACTCGACAACGACTATTAATGTCAACTAGTTCGTATATCCTCTACTCGACAACTACTATTAATGTCAACTAGTTCGTCTCGCGTCTACTCGACAAAGACTATTAATGTCAACTAGTTCGTCTCGCGTTCACTCGACAACGACTATTAATGTCAACTAGTTCGTCTAGCGTCTACTCAACAATGACTATTAATATCATCTAGTTCGTGTAGCATCTACTCGACAACGACTATTAATGTCAACTAGTTCGTCTAGCGTCTACTCGTCAACGACTATTAATGTCAACTATTTCGTCTAGCCTCTACTCGACAACGACTATTAATATGAACTAGTTCGTCTAGCGTCTATTCGACAACGACTATTAATGTCAACTAGTTCGTCTACCGGCTACTTGTCAATGACTATTAATGTCAACTGGTTCGTCTAGCGTTTACACGACAACGACTATTAATGTCACCTAGTTCGTCTAGCGTCTACTCGACAACGATTATTAACGTCAACTAGTTCGTCTAGCTTCTACTCGACAACGACTATTAAGGTCAACTAGTTCGTCTAGCGTCTACTCGACAACGACTATTAATGTCAACTAGTTCGTCTATCCTCTACTCGACAACTACTTTTAATGTCAACTAGTTCGTCTCGCGTCTACTCGACAACGGCTATTAATGTCAACTAGTTCGTCTCGCGTCCACTCGACAACGACTATTAATGTCAACTAGTTCGTCTAGCTTCTACTCGACAACGTCTATTAATGTCAACTAGTTCGTGTAGCATCTACTCGACAACGACTATTAATGTCAACTAGTTCGCCTAGCGTCTACTCAACAACGACTATTAATGTCAACTAGTTCGTGTAGCATCTACTCGACAACGACTATTAATGTCAACTAGTTCGTGTAGCGTCTACTCGGCAACGACTATTAATGTCAACTAGTTCGTCTATCCTCTAATCGACAACTACTATTAATATCAATTAGTTCGTCTCGCGTCTACTCGACAATGGCTATTAATGTCAACTAGTTCGTGTAGTGTCTACTCGAAAACGACTATTAATGTCAAATAGTTCGTCTAGCGTCTACTCGACAATGACTATTAATGTCAACTAGTTCGTCTAGCATCTACTCGACAACGACTATTAATGTCAACTAGTTCGTCTATCCTCTACTCGACAACTACTTTTAATGTCAACTAGTTCGTCTCGTGTCTACTCGACAACGACTATTAATGTCAACTAGTTCGTCTAGCGTCTACTCGTCAACGACTATTAATGTCAACTAGTTCGTCTTGCGTCTACTCGACAACTACTATTAATGTCAATTAGTTCGTCTAGCGTCTATTCGACAACGACTGTTAATGTCAACTAGTTCGTCTAGCGGCTACTCGACAATGACTGTTAATGTCAACTAGTTCGTCTAGCGGCTACTCGATAACGACTGTTAATGTCAACTAGTTCGTCTAGCGGCTACTCGACAATGACTGTTAATGTCAACTAGTTTGTCTAGCGGCTACACGACAACGACTGTTAATGCAAACTAGTTCGTCTAGCGTCTATTCGACAACGACTATTAATGTCAACTACTTCGTCTTACGATTACTCGACAACGACTATTAATATCAACTAGTTCGTCTATCCTCTACTCGACAACTACTATTAATGTCAACTAGTTCGTCTCGTGTCTACTCGACAACGACTATTAATGTCAATTAGTTCGTCTCGCGTCCACTCGACAACGACTATTAATGTCAACTAGTTCGTCTAGCCTCTACTCGACAAAGACTATTAATGTCAACTAGATCGTCTAGCGTCTACTCGACAACGACTATTAATATCAACTAGTTCATCTAGCGTCTACTCGACAACGACTATTAATGTCAACTAGTTCGTCTAGCGTCTACTCGTCAACGACTATTAATGTAAACTAGTTCGTCTCGCGTCTAAGCGACAACTACTATTAATATCAACTAGTTCGTCTAGCGTCTACTCGTCAACGACAATTAATGTCAACTAGTTCGTCTTGCGTCTACTCGACAACTACTATTAATGTCAATTAGTTCGTCTAGCGTCTATTCGACAACGACTGTTAATGTCAACTAGTTCGTCTAGCGGCTACTCGACAATGACTGTTAATGTCAACTAGTTCGTCTAGCGGCTACTCGATAACGACTGTTAATGTCAACTAGTTCGTCTAGCGGCTACTCGACAATGACTGTTAATGGCAACTAGTTTGTCTAGCGGCTACACGACAACGACTGTTAATGCAAACTAGTTCGTCTAGCGTCTATTCGACAACGACTATTAATGTCAACTACTTCGTCTTACGATTATTCGACAACGACTATTAATATCAACTAGTTTGTCTAGCGGCTACTTGTCAATGACTATTAATGTCAAATAGTTCGTCTAGCGTTTACTCGACAACGACTATTAATGTCAACTAGTTCGTCTAGCGTCTACTCGACAACGACTATTAATGTCAACTAGTTCGTCTAGCGTCTACTCGACAACGACTATTAATGTCAACTAATTCGTCTAGCGTCTACTCGACAACGACTATTAATGTCAACTAGTTCGTCTATCCTCTACTCGACAACTACTATTAATGTCAACTAGTTCGTCTCGCGTCTACTCGACAAAGACTATTAATGTCAACTAGTTCGTCTCGCGTCTACTCGACAACGACTATTAATGTCAACTAGTTCGTCTAGCGTCTACTCGACAATGACTATTAATATCATCTAGTTCGTGTAGCATCTACTCGACAACGACTATTAATGTCAACTAGTTCGTCTAGCGTCTACTCGACAACGACTATTAATGTCAACTATTTCGTCTAGCCTCTACTCGACAACGACTATTAATATGAACTAGTTCGTCTAGCGTCTATTCGACAACGACTATTAATGTCAACTGGTTCGTCTAGCGTTTACACGACAACGACTATTAATGTCACCTAGTTCGTCTAGCGTCTACTCGACAACGATTATTAACGTTAACTAGTTCGTCTAGCTTCTACTCGACAACGACTATTAATGTCAACTAGTTCGTCTAGCGTCTACTCGACAACGACTATTAATGTCAACTAGTTCGTCTATCCTCTACTCGAAAACTACTTTTAATGTCAACTAGTTCGTCTCGCGTCTACTCGACAACGGCTATTAATGTCAACTAGTTCGTCTCGCGTCCACCCGACAACGACTATTAATGTCAACTAGTTCGTCTAGGGTCTACTCGACAACGTCTATTAATGTCAACTAGTTCGTGTAGCATCTACTCGACAACGACTATTAATGTCAACTAGTTCGCCTAGCGTCTACTCAACAACGACTATTAATGTCAACTAGTTCGTGTAGCATCTACTCGACAACGACTATTAATGTCAACTAGTTCGTGTAGCGTCTACTCGGCAACGACTATTAATGTCAACTAGTACGTCTATCCTCTAATCGACAACTACTATTAATATCAATTAGTTCGTCTCGCGTCTACTCGACAATGGCTACTAATGTCAACTACTTCGTCTAGCGTCTACTCGTCAACGACTATTAATGTCAACTAATTCGTCTAGCGTCTACTCGTCAACGACTATTAATGTCAACTAGTTCGTCTAGCCTCTACTCGACAACGACTATTAATGTCTACTAGTTCGTCTAGCGTCTACTCGTCAACGGCTATTAATGTCAACTAGTTCGTCTCTCGTCTAGTCGACAACTACTATTAATGTCAACTAGTTCGTCTTACGTCTACTCGACAACTACTGTTAATGTCAACTAGTTCGTCTAGCGGCTACTTGTCAATGTCTATTAATATCATCTAGTTCGTCTAGCGTTTACTCGACAACGACTATTAATGTCAACTAGTTCGTCTAGCGTCTACTCGACAAAGACTATTAATGTCAACTAGTTCGTCTAGCGTCTACTCGACAACGACTATTAATGTCAACTAGTTCGTCTATCCTCTACTCGACAACGACTATTAATGTCAACTAGTTCGTGTAGCATCTACTCGACAACGACTATAAATGTCAACTAGTTCGTGTAGCGTCTACTCGGCAACGACTATTAATGTCAACTAGTTCGTCTATCCTCTACTCGACAACTACTATTAATATCAATTAGTTCGACTCGCGTCTACTCGACAACGACTATTAATGTCAACTAGTTCGTGTAGTTTCTACTCGACAACGACTATTAATGTCAAATAGTACGTCTAGCGTCTACTCGACAACGACTATTAATGTCAACTAGTTCGTCTAGCATCTACTCGACAACGACTATTAATGTCAACTATTTCGTCTAGCATCTACTCGACAACGACTATTAATGTCAACTATTTCGTCTATCATCTACTCGACAACTACTATTAATGTCAACTAGTTCGTCTCGTATCTACTCGACAACGACTATTAATGTCAACTAGTTCGTCTTGCGTCCACTCGACAACGACTATTAATGTCAACTAGTTCGTCTAGCCTCTACTCGACAAAGAATATTAATGTCAACTAGATCGTCTAGCGTCCACTGGACAACGATTATTAATATCAACTAGTTCGTCCAGCGTCTACTCGACAACGACTATTAATATCAACTAGTTCGTCTAGCGTCTACTCGACAACGACTATTAATGTCAACTAGTTCGTCTAGCGTCTATTCGTCAACGACTATTAATGTCAACTAGTTCGTCTCGCGTCTAGTCGACAACTACTATTAATGTCAACTAGTTCGTCTAGCGTCTACTCGTCAACGACTATTAATGTCAACTAGTTCGTCTTGCGTCTACTCGACAACTACTATTAATGTCAATTAGTTCGTCTAGCGTCTATTCGACAACGACTGTTAATGTCAACTAGTTCGTCTAGCGGCTAATCGACAATGACTGTTAATGTCAACTAGTTCGTCTAGCGGCTACTCGATAACGACTGTTAATGTCAACTAGTTCGTCTAGCGGCTACTCGACAATGACTGTTAATGTCAACTAGTTTGCCTAGCAGCTACACGAAAACGACTGTTAATGCAAACTAGTTCGTCTAGCGTCTATTCGACAACGACTATTAATGTCAACTACTTCGTCTAACGACTACTCGACAACGACTATTAATATCAACTAGTTTGTCTAGCGGCTACTTGTCAATGACTATTAATGTCAACTAGTTCGTCTAGAGTTTACTCGACAACGACTATTAATGTCAACTAGTTCGTCTAGCGTCTACTCGACAATGACTATTAATGTCGACTAATTCGTCTAGCGTCTACTCGACAACGACTATTAATATCAACTAGTTCGTCCAGCGTCTACTCGACAACTAGTATTAATGTCAACTAGTTCGTCTAGAATCTACTCGTCAACGACTATTAATGTCAACTATTTCGTCTAGCCTCTACTCGACAACGACTATTAATATGAACTAGTTCGTCTAGCGTCTATTCGACAACGACTATTAACGTCAACTAGTTCGTCTAGCGGCTACTTGTCAATGACTATTAATGTCAACTGGTTCATCTAGCGTTTACACGACAACGACTATTAATGTCACCTAGTTCGTCTAGCGTCTACTCGACAACGATTATTAACGTCAACTAGTTCGTCTAGCGTCTACTCGACAACGACTATTAATGTCAACTAGTTCGTCTAGCGTCTACTCGACAATGACTATTAATATCATCTAGTTCGTGTAGCATCTACTCGACAACGACTATTAATGTCAACTAGTTCGTCTAGCGTCTACTCGACAACGACTATTAATGTCAACTATTTCGTCTAGCCTCTACTCGACAACGACTATTAATATGAACTAGTTCGTCTAGCGTCTATTCGACAACGACTATTAATGTCAACTGGTTCGTCTAGCGTTTACACGACAACGACTATTAATGTCACCTAGTTCGTCTAGCGTCTACTCGACAACGATTATTAACGTTAACTAGTTTGTCTAGCTTCTACTCGACAACGACTATTAATGTCAACTAGTTCGTCTAGCGTCTACTCGACAACGACTATTAATGTCAACTAGTTCGTCTATCCTCTACTCGAAAACTACTTTTAATGTCAACTAGTTCGTCTCGCGTCTACTCGACAACGGCTATTAATGTCAACTAGTTCGTCTCGCGTCCACCCGACAACGACTATTAATGTCAACTAGTTCGTCTAGCGTCTACTCGACAACGTCTATTAATGTCAACTAGTTCGTGTAGCATCTACTCGACAACGACTATTAATGTCAACTAGTTCGCCTAGCGTCTACTCAACAACGACTATTAATGTCAACTAGTTCGTGTAGCATCTACTCGACAACGACTATTAATGTCAACTAGTTCGTGTAGCGTCTACTCGGCAACGACTATTAATGTCAACTAGTACGTCTATCCTCTAATCGACAACTACTATTAATATCAATTAGTTCGTCTCGCGTCTACTCGACAATGGCTACTAATGTCAACTACTTCGTCTAGCGTCTACTCGTCAACGACTATTAATGTCAACTAATTCGTCTAGCGTCTACTCGTCAACGACTATTAATGTCAACTAGTTCGTCTAGCCTCTACTCGACAACGACTATTAATGTCTACTAGTTCGTCTAGCGTCTACTCGTCAACGGCTATTAATGTCAACTAGTTCGTCTCTCGTCTAGTCGACAACTACTATTAATGTCAACTAGTTCGTCTTACGTCTACTCGACAACTACTGTTAATGTCAACTAGTTCGTCTAGCGGCTACTTGTCAATGTCTATTAATATCATCTAGTTCGTCTAGCGTTTACTCGACAACGACTATTAATGTCAACTAGTTCGTCTAGCGTCTACTCGACAAAGACTATTAATGTCAACTAGTTCGTCTAGCGTCTACTCGACAACGACTATTAATGTCAACTAGTTCGTCTATCCTCTACTCGACAACGACTATTAATGTCAACTAGTTCGTGTAGCATCTACTCGACAACGACTATAAATGTCAACTAGTTCGTGTAGCGTCTACTCGGCAACGACTATTAATGTCAACTAGTTCGTCTATCCTCTACTCGACAACTACTATTAATATCAATTAGTTCGACTCGCGTCTACTCGACAACGACTATTAATGTCAACTAGTTCGTGTAGTTTCTACTCGACAACGACTATTAATGTCAAATAGTACGTCTAGCGTCTACTCGACAACGACTATTAATGTCAACTAGTTCGTCTAGCATCTACTCGACAACGACTATTAATGTCAACTATTTCGTCTAGCATCTACTCGACAACGACTATTAATGTCAACTATTTCGTCTATCATCTACTCGACAACTACTATTAATGTCAACTAGTTCGTCTCGTATCTACTCGACAACGACTATTAATGTCAACTAGTTCGTCTTGCGTCCACTCGAAAACGACTATTAATATCAACTAGTTCGTCTAGCCTCTACTCGACAAAGAATATTAATGTCAAATAGATCGTCTAGCGTCCACTGGACAACGATTATTAATATCAACTAGTTCGTCCAGCGTCTACTCGACAACGACTATTAATATCAACTAGTTCGTCTAGCGTCTACTCGACAACGACTATTAATGTCAACTAGTTCGTCTAGCGTCTATTCGTCAACGACTATTAATGTCAACTAGTTCGTCTCGCGTCTAGTCGACAACTACTATTAATGTCAACTAGTTCGTCTAGCGTCTACTCGTCAACGACTATTAATGTCAACTAGTTCGTCTTGCGTCTACTCGACAACTACTATTAATGTCAATTAGTTCGTCTAGCGTCTATTCGACAACGACTGTTAATGTCAACTAGTTCGTCTAGCGGCTAATCGACAATGACTGTTAATGTCAACTAGTTCGTCTAGCGGCTACTCGATAACGACTGTTAATGTCAACTAGTTCGTCTAGCGGCTACTCGACAATGACTGTTAATGTCAACTAGTTTGTCTAGCGGCTACACGAAAACGACTGTTAATGCAAACTAGTTCGTCTAGCGTCTATTCGACAACGACTATTAATGTCAACTACTTCGTCTAACGACTACTCGACAACGTCTATTAATATCAACTAGTTTGTCTAGCGGCTACTTGTCAATGACTATTAATGTCAACTAGTTCGTCTAGAGTTTACTCGACAACGACTATTAATGTCAACTAGTTCGTCTAGCGTCTACTCGACAACGACTATTAATGTCGACTAATTCGTCTAGCGTCTACTCGACAACGACTATTAATATCAACTAGTTCGTCCAGCGTCTACTCGACAACTAGTATTAATGTCAACTAGTTCGTCTAGAATCTACTCGTCAACGACTATTAATGTCAACTATTTCGTCTAGCCTCTACTCGACAACGACTATTAATATGAACTAGTTCGTCTAGCGTCTATTCGACAACGACTATTAACGTCAACTAGTTCGTCTAGCTGCTACTTGTCAATGACTATTAATGTCAACTGGTTCATCTAGCGTTTACACGACAACGACTATTAATGTCACCTAGTTCGTCTAGCGTCTACTCGACAACGATTATTAACGTCAACTAGTTCGTCTAGCGTCTACTCGACAACGACTATTAATGTCAACTAGTTCGTCTAGCGTCTACTCGACAACGACTATTAATGTCAACTAGTTCGTCTATCCTCTACTCGACAACTACTATTAATGTCAACTAGTTCGTCTCGCGTCTACTCGACAACGGCTATTAATGTCAACTAGTTCGTGTAGTGTCTACTCGACAACGACTATTAATGTCAAATAGTTCGTCTTGCTTCTACTCGACAACGACTATTAATGTCAACTAGTTCGTCAAGCATCTACTCGACAACGACTATTAATGTCAACTAGTTCATCTAGCATCTACTCGAAAAGGACTATTAATGTCAACTAGTTCGTCTAGCCTCTACTCAACAACGACTATTAATATCAACTAGTTCGTCCAGCCTCTACTCGACAACTAGTGTTAATGTCAACTAGTTCGTCTAGAGTCTTCTCGTCAACGACTATTAATGTCAACTATTTCGTTTAGCCTCTACTCGACAACGACTATTAATATGAACTAGTTCGTCTAGCGTCTATTCGACAACGACTATTAATGTCAACTAGTTCGTCTAGCGGCTACTTGTCAATAACTATTAATGTCAACTGGTTCGTCTAGCCTTTACACGACAACGACTATTAATGTCACCTTGTTCGTCTAGCGTCTACTCGACAACGACTATTAATGTCAACTAGTTCGTCTAGCGTCTACTCGACATCGACTATTAATGTCAACTAGTTCGTCTATCCTCTACTCGAAAACTACTATTAATATCAACTAGTTCGTCTCGCGTCTACTCGACAACGGCTATTAATGTCAACTAGTTCGTCTCGCGTCCACTCGACATCGACTATTAATGTCAACTAGTTCGTCTATCCTCTACTCGAAAACTACTATTAATATCAACTAGTTCGTCTCGCGTCTACTCGACAACGGCTATTAATGTCAACTAGTTCGTCTCGCGTCCACTCGACAACGTCTATTAATGTCAACTAGTTCGTGTAGCATCTACTCGACAACGACTATTAATGTCAACTAGTTCGCCTAGCGTCTACTCAACAACGACTATTAATGTCAACTAGTTCGTGTAGCATCTACTCGACAACGACTATTAATGTCAACTAGTTCGTGTAGCGTCTACTCGGCAACGACTATTAATGTCAACTAGTACGTCTATCCTCTAATCGACAACTACTATTAATATCAATTAGTTCGTCTCGCGTCTACTCGACAATGGCTACTAATGTCAACTACTTCGTCTAGCGTCTACTCGTCAACGACTATTAATGTCAACTAATTCGTCTAGCGTCTACTCGTCAACGACTATTAATGTCAACTAGTTCGTCTAGCCTCTACTCGACAACGACTATTAATGTCTACTAGTTCGTCTAGCGTCTACTCGTCAACGGCTATTAATGTCAACTAGTTCGTCTCTCGTCTAGTCGACAACTACTATTAATGTCAACTAGTTCGTCTTACGTCTACTCGACAACTACTGTTAATGTCAACTAGTTCGTCTAGCGGCTACTTGTCAATGTCTATTAATATCATCTAGTTCGTCTAGCGTTTACTCGACAACGACTATTAATGTCAACTAGTTCGTCTAGCGTCTACTCGACAAAGACTATTAATGTCAACTAGTTCGTCTAGCGTCTACTCGACAACGACTATTAATGTCAACTAGTTCGTCTATCCTCTACTCGACAACGACTATTAATGTCAACTAGTTCGTGTAGCATCTACTCGACAACGACTATAAATGTCAACTAGTTCGTGTAGCGTCTACTCGGCAACGACTATTAATGTCAACTAGTTCGTCTATCCTCTACTCGACAACTACTATTAATATCAATTAGTTCGACTCGCGTCTACTCGACAACGACTATTAATGTCAACTAGTTCGTGTAGTTTCTACTCGACAACGACTATTAATGTCAAATAGTACGTCTAGCGTCTACTCGACAACGACTATTAATGTCAACTAGTTCGTCTAGCATCTACTCGACAACGACTATTAATGTCAACTATTTCGTCTAGCATCTACTCGACAACGACTATTAATGTCAACTATTTCGTCTATCATCTACTCGACAACTACTATTAATGTCAACTAGTTCGTCTCGTATCTACTCGACAACGACTATTAATGTCAACTAGTTCGTCTTGCGTCCACTCGACAACGACTATTAATGTCAACTAGTTCGTCTAGCCTCTACTCGACAAAGAATATTAATGTCAACTAGATCGTCTAGCGTCCACTCGACAACGATTATTAATATCAACTAGTTCGTCCAGCGTCTACTCGACAACGACTATTAATATCAACTAGTTCGTCTAGCGTCTACTCGACAACGACTATTAATGTCAACTAGTTCGTCTAGCGTCTATTCGTCAACGACTATTAATGTCAACTAGTTCGTCTCGCGTCTAGTCGACAACTACTATTAATGTCAACTAGTTCGTCTAGCGTCTACTCGTCAACGACTATTAATGTCAACTAGTTCGTCTTGCGTCTACTCGACAACTACTATTAATGTCAATTAGTTCGTCTAGCGTCTATTCGACAACGACTGTTAATGTCAACTAGTTCGTCTAGCGGCTAATCGACAATGACTGTTAATGTCAACTAGTTCGTCTAGCGGCTACTCGATAACGACTGTTAATGTCAACTAGTTCGTCTAGCGGCTACTCGACAATGACTGTTAATGTCAACTAGTTTGTCTAGCGGCTACACGAAAACGACTGTTAATGCAAACTAGTTCGTCTAGCGTCTATTCGACAACGACTATTAATGTCAACTACTTCGTCTAACGACTACTCGACAACGACTATTAATATCAACTAGTTTGTCTAGCGGCTACTTGTCAATGACTATTAATGTCAACTAGTTCGTCTAGAGTTTACTCGACAACGACTATTAATGTCAATTAGTTCGTCTAGCGTCTACTCGACAACGACTATTAATGTCGACTAATTCGTCTAGCGTCTACTCGACAACGACTATTAATATCAACTAGTTCGTCCAGCGTCTACTCGACAACTAGTATTAATGTCAACTAGTTCGTCTAGAATCTACTCGTCAACGACTATTAATGTCAACTATTTCGTCTAGCCTCTACTCGACAACGACTATTAATATGAACTAGTTCGTCTAGCGTCTATTCGACAACGACTATTAACGTCAACTAGTTCGTCTAGCGGCTACTTGTCAATGACTATTAATGTCAACTGGTTCATCTAGCGTTTACACGACAACGACTATTAATGTCACCTAGTTCGTCTAGCGTCTACTCGACAACGATTATTAACGTCAACTAGTTCGTCTAGCGTCTACTCGACAACGACTATTAATGTCAACTAGTTCGTCTAGCGTCTACTCGACAATGACTATTAATATCATCTAGTTCGTGTAGCATCTACTCGACAACGACTATTAATGTCAACTAGTTCGTCTAGCGTCTACTCGACAACGACTATTAATGTCAACTATTTCGTCTAGCCTCTACTCGACAACGACTATTAATATGAACTAGTTCGTCTAGCGTCTATTCGACAACGACTATTAATGTCAACTGGTTCGTCTAGCGTTTACACGACAACGACTATTAATGTCACCTAGTTCGTCTAGCGTCTACTCGACAACGATTATTAACGTTAACTAGTTCGTCTAGCTTCTACTCGACAACGACTATTAATGTCAACTAGTTCGTCTAGCGTCTACTCGACAACGACTATTAATGTCAACTAGTTCGTCTATCCTCTACTCGAAAACTACTTTTAATGTCAACTAGTTCGTCTCGCGTCTACTCGACAACGGCTATTAATGTCAACTAGTTCGTCTCGCGTCCACCCGACAACGACTATTAATGTCAACTAGTTCGTCTAGCGTCTACTCGACAACGTCTATTAATGTCAACTAGTTCGTGTAGCATCTACTCGACAACGACTATTAATGTCAACTAGTTCGCCTAGCGTCTACTCAACAACGACTATTAATGTCAACTAGTTCGTGTAGCATCTACTCGACAACGACTATTAATGTCAACTAGTTCGTGTAGCGTCTACTCGGCAACGACTATTAATGTCAACTAGTACGTCTATCCTCTAATCGACAACTACTATTAATATCAATTAGTTCGTCTCGCGTCTACTCGACAATGGCTACTAATGTCAACTACTTCGTCTAGCGTCTACTCGTCAACGACTATTAATGTCAACTAATTCGTCTAGCGTCTACTCGTCAACGACTATTAATGTCAACTAGTTCGTCTAGCCTCTACTCGACAACGACTATTAATGTCTACTAGTTCGTCTAGCGTCTACTCGTCAACGGCTATTAATGTCAACTAGTTCGTCTCTCGTCTAGTCGACAACTACTATTAATGTCAACTAGTTCGTCTTACGTCTACTCGACAACTACTGTTAATGTCAACTAGTTCGTCTAGCGGCTACTTGTCAATGTCTATTAATATCATCTAGTTCGTCTAGCGTTTACTCGACAACGACTATTAATGTCAACTAGTTCGTCTAGCGTCTACTCGACAAAGACTATTAATGTCAACTAGTTCGTCTAGCGTCTACTCGACAACGACTATTAATGTCAACTAGTTCGTCTATCCTCTACTCGAAAACGACTATTAATGTCAACTAGTTCGTGTAGCATCTACTCGACAACGACTATAAATGTCAACTAGTTCGTGTAGCGTCTACTCGGCAACGACTATTAATGTCAACTAGTTCGTCTATCCTCTACTCGACAACTACTATTAATATCAATTAGTTCGACTCGCGTCTACTCGACAACGACTATTAATGTCAACTAGTTCGTGTAGTTTCTACTCGACAACGACTATTAATGTCAAATAGTACGTCTAGCGTCCACTCGACAACGACTATTAATGTCAACTAGTTCGTCTAGCATCTACTCGACAACGACTATTAATGTCAACTATTTCGTCTAGCATCTACTCGACAACGACTATTAATGTCAACTATTTCGTCTATCATCTACTCGACAACTACTATTAATGTCAACTAGTTCGTCTCGTATCTACTCGACAACGACTATTAATGTCAACTAGTTCGTCTTGCGTCCACTCGACAACGACTATTAATGTCAACTAGTTCGTCTAGCCTCTACTCGACAAAGAATATTAATGTCAACTAGATCGTCTAGCGTCCACTCGACAACGATTATTAATATCAACTAGTTCGTCCAGCGTCTACTCGACAATGACTATTAATATCAACTAGTTCGTCTAGCGTCTACTCGACAACGACTATTAATGTCAACTAGTTCGTCTAGCGTCTATTCGTCAACGACTATTAATGTCAACTAGTTCGTCTCGCGTCTAGTCGACAACTACTATTAATGTCAACTAGTTCGTCTAGCGTCTACTCGTCAACGACTATTAATGTCAACTAGTTCGTCTTGCGTCTACTCAACAACTACTATTAATGTCAATTAGTTCGTCTAGCGTCTATTCGACAACGACTGTTAATGTCAACTATTTCGTCTAGCGGCTAATCGACAATGACTGTTAATGTCAACTAGTTCGTCTAGCGGCTACTCGATAACGACTGTTAATGTCAACTAGTTCGTCTAGCGGCTACTCGACAATGACTGTTAATGTCAACTAGTTTGTCTAGCGGCTACACGAAAACGACTGTTAATGCAAACTAGTTCGTCTAGCGTCTATTCGACAACGACTATTAATGTCAACTACTTCGTCTAACGACTACTCGACAACGACTATTAATATCAACTAGTTTGTCTAGCGGCTACTTGTCAATGACTATTAATGTCAACTAGTTCGTCTAGAGTTTACTCGACAACGACTATTAATGTCAACTAGTTCGTCTAGCGTCTACTCGACAACGACTATTAATGTCGACTAATTCGTCTAGCGTCTACTCGACAACGACTATTAATATCAACTAGTTCGTCCAGCGTCTACTCGACAACTAGTATTAATGTCAACTAGTTCGTCTAGAATCTACTCGTCAACGACTATTAATGTCAACTATTTCGTCTAGCCTCTACTCGACAACGACTATTAATATGAACTAGTTCGTCTAGCGTCTATTCGACAACGACTATTAACGTCAACTAGTTCGTCTAGCGGCTACTTGTCAATGACTATTAATGTCAACTGGTTCATCTAGCGTTTACACGACAACGACTATTAATGTCACCTAGTTCGTCTAGCGACGACTCGACAACGATTATTAACGTCAACTAGTTCGTCTAGCGTCTACTCGACAACGACTATTAATGTCAACTAGTTCGTCTAGCGTCTACTCGACAACGACTATTAATGTCAACTAGTTCGTCTATCCTCTACTCGACAACTACTATTAATGTCAACTAGTTCGTCTCGCGTCTACTCGACAACGGCTATTAATGTCAACTAGTTCGTGTAGTGTCTACTCGACAACGACTATTAATGTCAAATAGTTCGTCTTGCTTCTACTCGACAACGACTATTAATGTCAACTAGTTCGTCAAGCATCTACTCGACAACGACTATTAATGTCAACTAGTTCATCTAGCATCTACTCGAAAAGGACTATTAATGTCAACTAGTTCGTCTAGCGTCTACTCAACAACGACTATTAATATCAACTAGTTCGTCCAGCCTCTACTCGACAACTAGTGTTAATGTCAACTAGTTCGTCTAGAGTCTTCTCGTCAACGACTATTAATGTCAACTATTTCGTTTAGCCTCTACTCGACAACGACTATTAATATGAACTAGTTCGTCTAGCGTCTATTCGACAACGACTATTAATGTCAACTAGTTCGTCTAGCGGCTACTTGTCAATAACTATTAATGTCAACTGGTTCGTCTAGCCTTTACACGACAACGACTATTAATGTCACCTTGTTCGTCTAGCGTCTACTCGACAACGACTATTAATGTCAACTAGTTCGTCTAGCGTCTACTCGACATCGACTATTAATGTCAACTAGTTCGTCTATCCTCTACTCGAAAACTACTATTAATATCAACTAGTTCGTCTCGCGTCTACTCGACAACGGCTATTAATGTCAACTAGTTCGTCTCGCGTCCACTCGACAACGACTATTAATGTCAACTAGTTCGTCTATCCTCTACTCGACAACTACTATTAATATCAACTAGTTCGTCTCGCGTCTACTCGACAACGGCTATTAATGTCAACTAGTTCGTCTCGCGTCCACTCGACAACGACTATTAATGTCAACTAGTTCGTCTAGCGTCTACTCGACAACGACTATTAATGTCAACTAGTTCGTCTAGCATCTACTCGACAACGACTATTAATGTCAACTAGTTCGTCTAGCGTCTACTCGACAACGACTATTAATGTCAACTAGTTCGTGTAGCATCTACTCGACAACGACTATTAATGTCAACTAGTTCGTCTAGCGTCTACTCAACAACGACTATTAATGTCAACTAGATCGTCTAGTGTCTACTCGACAACTAGTATTAATGTCAACTAGTTCGTCTAGAGTCTACTCGTCAACGAATGTTAATGTCATCTAGTTCCTCTAGCGTCTACTCGACAACGACTATTAATATCAACTAGTTCGTCTATCCTCTACTCGACAACTACTATTAATGTCAACTAGTTCGTCTCGCGTCTACTCGACAATGACTATTAATGTCAACTAGTTCGTGTAGTGTCTACTCGACAACGACTATTAATGTCAAATAGTTCGTCTAGCGTCTACTCGACAACGACTATTAATGTCAACTAGTTCGTCTAGCATCTACTCGAAAACGACTATTAATGTCAACTAGTTCGTCTAGCATCTACTCGACAACGACTATTAATGTCAACTAGTTCGTCTAGCATCTACTCGACAACGACTATTAATGTCAACTAGTTCGTGTAGCATCTATTCGACAACGACTATTAATGTCAACTAGTTCGTCTAGCGTCTACTCAACAACGACTATTAATGTCAACTTGTTCTTCTAGCATCTACTCGACAACGACTATTAATGTCAACTAGTTCGTCTATCCTCTACTCGACAACTACTATTAATGTCAACTAGTTCGTCTCGTGTCTACTCGACAACGACTATTTATGTCAACTAGTTCGTCTCGCGTCCACTCGACAACGACTATTAATGTCAACTAGTTCGTCTAGCCTCTACTCGACAAAGACTATTAATGTCAACTAGATCGTCTAGCGTCTACTAGACAACGACTATTAATATCAACTAGTTCGTCTAGCGTCTACTCTTCAACGAATATTAATATCAACTTGTTCGTCTCGCGTCTAGTCGACAACTACTATTAATGTAAACTAGTTCGTCTAGCGTCTACTCCTCAACTACTATTAATGTAAACTAGTTCGTCTTGCATCTACTCGACAACTACTTTTAATGTCAATTAGTTCGTCTAGCGTCTATTCGAAAACGACTATTAATGTCAACTAGTTCGTCTAGCGTCTACTCGACAACGACTATTAATGTAAACTAGTTCGTCTAGCGTCTACTCGACAACGACTATTAATGTGAACTAATTCGTCTAGCGTCTACTCGACAACGACTATTAATGTCAACTAGTTCGTCTATCCTCTACTCGACAACTACTATTAATGTCAACTAGTTCGTCTCGCGTCTACTCGACAAAGACTATTAATTTCAACTAGTTCGTCTCGCGTCCACTCGACAACGACTATTAATGTCAACTAGTTCGTCTAGCGTCTACTCGACAATGACTAGTAATATCATCTAGTTCGTGTAGCATCTACTCGACAACGACTATTAATGTCAACTAGTTCGTCTAGCGTCTACTCAACAACGACTATTAATGTCAACTAGTTCGTCCAGCATCTACTCGACAACTAGTATTAATGTCAACTAGTTCGTCTAGAGTCTACTCGTCAACGACTATTAATGTCAACTATTTCGTCTAGCCTCTACTCGACAAAGACTATTAATATGAACTAGTTCGTCTAGCGTCTATTCGACAACGACTATTAATGTCAACTAGTTCGTCTAGCGGCTATTTGTCAATGACTATTAATGTCAACTGGTTCGTCTAGCGTTTACACGACAACGACTATTAATGTCACCTAGTTCGTCTAGTGTCTACTCGACAACGATTATTAACGTCAACTAGTTCGTCTAGCGTCTACTCGACAAAGACTATTAATGTCAACTAGTTCGTATAGTGTCTACTCGACAACTAGTATTAATGTCAACTAGTTCGTCTAGAGTCTACTCGTCAACGACTGTTAATGTCAACTAGTTCGTCTAGCGTCTACTCGACAACGACTATTAATATCAACTAGTTCGTCTAGCGTCTACTCGACAACGACTATTAATGTCAACTAGTTCGTCTAGCGTCTACTCGTCAACGACCATTAATGTCAACTAGTTCGTCTAGCGTCTACTCGTCAACGACTATTAATATCAACTAATTCGTCTAGCGTCTACTCGTCAACGACTATTAATGTCAACTAGTTCGTCTAGCCTCTACTCGACAACGACTATTAATGTCATCTAGTTCGTCTAGCGTCTACTCGACAACGATTATTAATATCAACTAGTTCGTCTAGCGTCTACTCGACAACGACTATTAATGTCAACTAATTCGTCTAGCGTCTACTCGACAATGACTATTAATGTCACCTAGTTCGTCTCGCGTCTAGTCGACAACTACTATTAATGTCAACTAGTTCGTCTAGCGTCTACTCGTCAACGACTATTAATGTCAACTAGTTCATCTTGCGTCTATTCGACAACTACTATTAATGTCAATTAGTTCGTCTAGCGTCTATTCGACAACGACTGTTAATGTCAACTAGTTCGTCTAGCGGCTACTCGACAATGACTGTTAATGTCAACTAGTTCGTCTAGCGGCTACTCGATAACGACTGTTAATGTCAACTAGTTCGTCTAGCGGCTACTCGACAATGACTGTTAATGTCAACTAGTTTGTCTAGCGGCTACACGACAACGACGGTTAATGCAAACTAGTTCGTCTAGCGTCTATTCGACAACGACTATTAATATCAACTACTTCGTCTAACGAATACTCGACAACGACTATTAATATCAACTAGTTTGTCTAGCGGCTACTTGTCAATGACTATTAATGTCAACTAGTTCGTCTAGCGTTTACTCGACAACGACTATTAATGTCAACTAGTTCGTCTAGCGTCTACTCGACAACGACTATTAATGTCAACTAGTTCGTCTAGCATCTACTCGACAACGACTATTAATGTCAACTAATTCGTCTAGCGTCTACTCGACAACGACTATTAATGTCAACTAGTTCGTCTATCCTCTACTCGACAACTGCTATTAATGTCAACTAGTTCGTCTCGCGTCTACTCGACAAAGACTATTAATGTCAACTAGTTCGTCTCGCGTCCACTCGACAACTAGTATTAATGTCAACTAGTTCGTCTAGAGTCTACTCGTCAACGACTGTTAATGTCAACTAGTTCGTCTAGCGTCTAATCGACAACGACTATTAATATCTACTAGTTCGTCTAGCGTCTTCTCGACAACGACTATTAATGTCAACTAGTTCGTCTAGCGTCTACTCGTCAACGACCATTAATGTCAACTAGTTCGTCTAGCGTCTTCTCGTCAACGACTATTAATGTCAACTAATTCGTCTAGCGTCTACTCGTCAACGACTATTAATGTCAACTAGTTCGTCTAGCCTCTACTCGAAAACGACTATTAATGTCATCTAGTTCGTCTAGCGTCTACTCGACAACGATTATTAATATCAACTAGTTCGTCTAGCGTCTACTCGACAACGACACTATTAATGTCAACTAGTTCGTCTCTCGTCTAGTCGACAACTACTATTAATGTCAACTAGTTCGTCTTGCGTCTACTCGACAACTACTGTTAATGTCAACTAGTACGTCTAACGGCTACTTGTCAATGACTATTAATATCAACTAGTTCGTCTAGCGTTTACTCGACAACGACTATTAATGTCAACTAGTTCGTCTAGCGTCTACTCGAAAAAACTATTAATGTCAACTAGTTCGTCTAGCGTCTACTCGACAACGACTATTAATGTCAACTAGTTCGTCTATCCTCTACTCGACAACTACTATTAATGTTAACTAATTCGTCTCGCGTCCACTCGACAACGACTATTAATGTCAACTAGTTCGTCTAGCGTCTACTCGACAACGACTACTAATGTCAACTAGTTCGTGTAGCATCTACTCGACAACGACTATTAATGTCAACTAGTTCGTCTAGCGTCTACTCAACAACGACTATTAATGTCAACTAGTTCGTATAGTGTCTACGCGACAATTAGTATTAATGTCAACTAGTTCGTCTAGAGTCTACTCGTCAACGACTGTTAATGTCAACTAGTTAGTCTAGCGTCTACTCGACAACGACTATTAATATCAACTAGTTCGTCTAGCGTCTACTCGACAACGACTATTAATGTCAACTAGTTCGTCTAGCGTCTACTCGTCAACGACCATTAATGTCAACTAGTTCGTCTAGCGTCTACTCGTCAACGACTATTAATGTCAACTAATTCGTCTAGCGTCTACTCGTCAACGATTATTAATGTCAACTAGTTCGTCTAGCCTCTACTCGACAACGCCTATTAATGTCATCTAGTTCGTCTAGCGTCTACTCGACAACGATTATTAATATCAACTAGTTCGTCTAGCGTCTACTCGACAACGACTATTAATGTCAACTAGTTCGTCTCTCGTCTAGTCGACAACTACTATTAATGTCAACTAGTTCGTCTTGCGTCTACTCGACAACTACTGTTAATGTCAACTAGTTCGTGTAAAGGCTACTTGTCAATGACTATTAATATCAACTAGTTCGTCTAGCGTTTACTCGACAACGACTATTAATGTCAACTAGTTCGTCTAGCGTCTACTCGTCAACGACTATTAATGTCAACTATTTCGTCTAGCCTCTACTCGACAATGACTATTAATATGAACTAGTTCGTCTAGCGTCTATTCGACAACGACTATTAATGTCAACTAGTTCGTCTAGCGGCTACTTGTCAATGACTATTAATTTCAACTGGTTCGTCTAGCGTTTACACGACAACGACTATTAATGTCACCTAGTTCGTCTAGCGTCTACTCGACAACGATTATTAACGTCAACTAGTTCGTCTAGCTTCTACTCGACAACGACTATTAATGTCAACTAGTTCGTCTAGCGTCTACTCGACAACGACTATTAATGTCAATTAGTTCGTCAATCCTCTACTCGACAACTACTTTTAATGTCAACTAGTTCGTCTCGCGTCTACTCGACAACGGCTATTAATGTCAACTAGTTCGTCTCGCGTCCACTCGACAACGACTATTAATGTCAACTAGTTCGTCTAGCGTCTACTCGACAACATCTATTAATGTCAACTAGTTCGTGTAGCATCTACTCGACAACGACTATTAATGTAAACTAGTTCGCCTAGCGTCTACTCAACAACGACTATTAATGTCAACTAGTTCGTGTAGCATCTACTCGATAACGACTATTAATGTCAACTAGTTCGTGTAGCGTCTACTCGGCAACGACTATTAATTTCAACTAGTTCGTCTATCCTCTACTCGACAACTACTATTAATATCAATTAGTTCGTCTCGCGTCTACTCGACAATGGCTATTAATGTCAACTAGTTCGTGTAGTGTCTACTCGACAACGACTATTAATGTCAAATAGTTCGTCTAGCGTCTACTCGACAACGACTATTAATGTCAACTAGTTCGTCTAGCATCTACTGGACAACGACTATTAATGTCAATTAGTTCGTCTATCCTCTACTCGACAACTACTATTAATGTCAACTAGTTCGTCTCATGTCTACTCGACAACGACTATTAATGTCAACTAGTTCGTCTCGCGTCCACTCGACAACGACTATTAATGTCAACTAGTTCGTCTAGACTCTACTCGACAAAGACTATTAATGTCAACTAGATCGTCTAGCGTCTACTCGACAACGACTATTAATATCAACTAGTTCGTCTAGCGTCTACTCGACAACGACTATTAATGTCAACTAGTTCGTCTAGCGTCTACTCGTCAACGACTATTAATGTCAACTAGTTCGTCTCGCGTCTAATCGACAACTACTATTAATGTCAACTAGTTCGTCTAGCGTCTACTCGTCAACGACTATTAATGTCAACTAGTTCGTCTTTCGTCTACTCGACAACTACTATTAATGTCAATTAGTCCATCTACCGTCTATTCGACAACGACTGTTAATGTCAACTAGTTCGTCTTGCGGCTACTCGACAATGACTGTTAATGTCAACTTGTTCGTCTAGCGGCTACTCGATAACGACTGATAATGTCAACTAGTTCGTCTAGCGGCTACTCGACAATGACTGTTAATGTCAACTAGTTTGTCTAGCGGCTACACTACAACGACTGTTAATGCAAACTAGTTCGTCTAGCGTCTATTCGACAACGACAATTAATGTCAACTACTTCGTCTTACGAGTACTCGACAACTACTATTAATATCAACTAGTTTGTCTAGCGGCTACTTGTCAATGACTATTAATGTCAACTAGTTCGTCTAGCGTTTACTCGACAACGACTATTAATGTCAACTAGTTCGTCTAGCGTCTACTCGACAACGACTATTAATGTCAACTAGTTCGTCTAGCGTCTACTCGACAACGACTATTAATGTCAACTAATTCGTCTAGCGTCTACTCGACAACGACTATTAATGTCAACTAGTTCGTATATCCTCTACTCGACAACTACTATTAATGTCAACTAGTTCGTCTCGCGTCTACTCGACAAAGACTATTAATGTCAACTAGTTCGTCTCGCGTTCACTCGACAACGACTATTAATATCAACTAGTTCGTCTAGCGTCTACTCGACAATGACTATTAATATCATCTAGTTCGTGTAGCATCTACTCGACAACGACTATTAATGTCAACTAGTTCGTCTAGCGTCTACTCGTCAACGACTATTAATGTCAACTATTTCGTCTAGCCTCTACTCGACAACGACTATTAATATGAACTAGTTCGTCTAGCGTCTATTCGACAACGACTATTAATGTCAACTAGTTCGTCTAGCGGCTACTTGTCAATGACTATTAATGTCAACTGGTTCGTCTAGCGTTTACACGACAACGACTATTAATGTCACCTAGTTCGTCTAGCGTCTACTCGACAACGATTATTAACGTCAACTAGTTCGTCTAGCTTCTACTCGACAACGACTATTAAGGTCAACTAGTTCGTCTAGCGTCTACTCGACAACGATTATTAATGTCAACTAGTTCGTCTATCCTCTACTCGACAACTACTTTTAATGTCAACTAGTTCGTCTCGCGTCTACTCGACAACGGCTATTAATGTCAACTAGTTCGTCTCGCGTCCACTCGACAACGACTATTAATGTCAACTAGTTCGTCTAGCGTCTACTCGACAACGTCTATTAATGTCAACTAGTTCGTGTAGCATCTACTCGACAACGACTATTAATGTCAACTAGTTCGCCTAGCGTCTACTCAACAACGACTATTAATGTCAACTAGTTCGTGTAGCATCTACTCGACAACGACTATTAATGTCAACTAGTTCGTGTAGCGTCTACTCGGCAACGACTATTAATGTCAACTAGTTCGTCTATCCTCTAATCGACAACTACTATTAATATCAATTAGTTCGTCTCGCGTCTACTCGACAATGGCTATTAATGTCAACTAGTTCGTGTAGTGTCTACTCGAAAACGACTATTAATGTCAAATAGTTCGTCTACCGTCTACTCGACAATGACTATTAATGTCAACTAGTTCGTCTAGCATCTACTCGACAACGACTATTAATGTCAACTAGTTCGTCTATCCTCTACTCGACAACTACTATTAATGTCAACTAGTTCGTCTCGTGTCTACTCGACAACGACTATTAATATCAACTAGTTCGTCTCGCGTCCACTCGACAACGAATATTAATGTCAACTAGTTCGTCTAGCCTCTACTCGACAAAGACTATTAATGTCAACTAGATCGTCTAGCGTCTACTCGACAACGACTATTAATATCAACTAGTTCGTCTAGCGTCTACTCGACAACGACTATTAATGTCAACTAGTTCGTCTAGCGTCTACTCGTCAACGACTATTAATGTCAACTAGTTCGTCTCGCGTCTAATCGACAACTACTATTAATGTCAACTAGTTCGTCTAGCGTCTACTCGTCAACGACTATTAATGTCAACTAGTTCGTCTTGCGTCTACTCGACAACTACTATTAATGTCAATTAGTTCGTCTAGCGTCTATTCGACAACGACTGTTAATGTCAACTAGTTCGTCTAGCGGCTACTCGACAATGACTGTTAATGTCAACTAGTTCGTCTAGCGGCTACTCGATAACGACTGTTAATGTCAACTAGTTCGTCTAGCGGCTACTCGACAATGACTGTTAATGTCAACTAGTTTGTCTAGCGGCTACACGACAACGACTGTTAATGCAAACTAGTTCGTCTAGCGTCTATTCGACAACGACTATTAATGTCAACTACTTCGTCTTACGATTACTCGACAACGACTATTAATATCAACTAGTTCGTCTATCCTCTACTCGACAACTACTATTAATGTCAACTAGTTCGTCTCGTGTCTACTCGACAACGACTATTAATGTCAACTAGTTCGTCTCGCGTCCACTCGACAACGACTATTAATGTCAACTAGTTCGTCTAGCCTCTACTCGACAAAGACTATTAATGTCAACTAGATCGTCTAGCGTCTACTCGACAACGACTATTAATATCAACTAGTTCATCTAGCGTCTACTCGACAACGACTATTAATGTCAACTAGTTCGTCTAGCGTCTACTCGTCAACGACTATTAATGTCAACTAGTTCGTCTCGCGTCTAATCGACAACTACTATTAATGTCAACTAGTTCGTCTAGCGTCTACTCGTCAACGACAATTAATGTCAACTAGTTCGTCTTGCGTCTACTCGACAACTACTATTAATGTCAATTAGTTCGTCTAGCGTCTATTCGACAACGACTGTTAATGTCAACTAGTTCGTCTAGCGACTACTCGACAATGACTGTTAATGTCAACTAGTTCGTCTAGCGGCTACTCGATAACGACTGTTAATGTCAACTAGTTCGTCTAGCGGCTACTCGACAATGACTGTTAATGGCAACTAGTTTGTCTAGCGGCTACACGACAACGACTGTTAATGCAAACTAGTTCGTCTAGCGTCTATTCGACAACGACTATTAATGTCAACTACTTCGTCTTACGATTACTCGACAACGACTATTAATATCAACTAGTTTGTCTAGCGGCTACTTGTCAATGACTATTAATGTCAAATAGTTCGTCTAGCGTTTACTCGACAACGACTATTAATGTCAACTAGTTCGTCTAGCGTCTACTCGAAAACGACTATTAATGTCAACTAGTTCGTCTAGCGTCTACTCGACAACGACTATTAATGTCAACTAATTCGTCTAGCGTCTACTCGACAACGACTATTAATGTCAACTAGTTCGTCTATCCTCTACTCGACAACTACTATTAATGTCAACTAGTTCGTCTCGCGTCTACTCGACAAAGACTATTAATGTCAACTAGTTCGTCTCGCGTCTACTCGACAACGACTATTAATGTCAACTAGTTCGTCTAGCGTCTACTCGACAATGACTATTAATATCATCTAGTTCGTGTAGCATCTACTCGACAACGATTATTAATGTCAACTAGTTCGTCTAGTGTCTACTCGACAACGACTATTAATGTCAACTATTTCGTCTAGCCTCTACTCGACAACGACTATTAATATGAACTAGTTCGTCTAGCGTCTATTCGACAACGACTATTAATGTCAACTGGTTCGTCTAGCGTTTACACGACAACGACTATTAATGTCACCTAGTTCGTCTAGCGTCTACTCGACAACGATTATTAACGTTAACTAGTTCGTCTAGCTTCTACTCGACAACGACTATTAATGTCAACTAGTTCGTCTAGCGTCTACTCGACAACGACTATTAATGTCAACTAGTTCGTCTATCCTCTACTCGAAAACTACTTTTAATGTCAACTAGTTCGTCTCGCGTCTACTCGACAACGGCTATTAATGTCAACTAGTTCGTCTCGCGTCCACCCGACAACGACTATTAATGTCAACTAGTTCGTCTAGCGTCTACTCGACAACGTCTATTAATGTCAACTAGTTCGTGTAGCATCTACTCGACAACGACTATTAATGTCAACTAGTTCGCCTAGCGTCTACTCAACAACGACTATTAATGTCAACTAGTTCGTGTAGCATCTACTCGACAACGACTATTAATGTCAACTAGTTCGTGTAGCGTCTACTCGGCAACGACTATTAATGTCAACTAGTACGTCTATCCTCTAATCGACAACTACTATTAATATCAATTAGTTCGTCTCGCGTCTACTCGACAATGGCTACTAATGTCAACTACTTCGTCTAGCGTCTACTCGTCAACGACTATTAATGTCAACTAATTCGTCTAGCGTCTACTCGTCAACGACTATTAATGTCAACTAGTTCGTCTAGCCTCTACTCGACAACGTCTATTAATGTCAACTAGTTCGTGTAGCATCTACTCGACAACGACTATTAATGTCAACTAGTTCGCCTAGCGTCTACTCAACAACGACTATTAATGTCAACTAGTTCGTGTAGCATCTACTCGACAACGACTATTAATGTCAACTAGTTCGTGTAGCGTCTACTCGGCAACGACTATTAATGTCAACTAGTTCGTCTATCCTCTAATCGACAACTACTATTAATATCAATTAGTTCGTCTCGCGTCTACTCGACAATGGCTATTAATGTCAACTAGTTCGTGTAGTGTCTACTCGAAAACGACTATTAATGTCAAATAGTTCGTCTAGCGTCTACTCGACAATGACTATTAATGTCAACTAGTTCGTCTAGCATCTACTCGACAACGACTATTAATGTCAACTAGTTCGTCTATCCTCTACTCGACAACTACTATTAATGTCAACTAGTTCGTCTCGTGTCTACTCGACAACGACTATTAATGTCAACTAGTTCGTCTCGCGTCCACTCGAAAACGACTATTAATGTCAACTAGTTCGTCTAGCCTCTACTCGACAAAGACTATTAATGTCAACTAGATCGTCTAGCGTCTACTCGACAACGACTATTAATATCAACTAGTTCGTCTAGCGTCTACTCGACAACGACTATTAATGTCAACTAGTTCGTCTAGCGTCTACTCGTCAACGACTATTAATGTCAACTAGTTCGTCTCGCGTCTAATCGACAACTACTATTAATGTCAACTAGTTCGTCTAGCGTCTACTCGTCAACGACTATTAATGTCAACTAGTTCGTCTTGCGTCTACTCGACAACTACTATTAATGTCAATTAGTTCGTCTAGCGTCTATTCGACAACGACTGTTAATGTCAACTAGTTCGTCTAGCGGCTACTCGACAATGACTGTTAATGTCAACTAGTTCGTCTAGCGGCTACTCGATAATGACTGTTAATGTCAACTAGTTTGTCTAGCGGCTACACGAAAACGACTGTTAATGCAAACTAGTTCGTCTAGCGTCTATTCGACAACGACTATTAATGTCAACTACTTCGTCTTACGATTACTCGACAACGACTATTAATATCAACTAGTTCGTCTATCCTCTACTCGACAACTACTATTAATGTCAACTAGTTCGTCTCGTGTCTACTCGACAACGACTATTAATGTCAACT